>JASVEL010007693.1:0-23484 GCA_032618575.1 Nicotiana noctiflora
TCCTGACACATGCAAAGCCATGACACGTCCTGACACATGCAAAGCCATGGCCATATCCTAACAAGTCCTGACACATGCAAAGCCATGGCCATATCCTAACATGTCCTAACATGTCCTGACACATTGCCATGACACGTGTCATGGCAATGTTCTGACACGTCCTGAACTATGCCAAGCCGTTGTCCTACCATATCCTGCCATGTCCTAACATATCATGTAACCACCTCTTGCGACGTCCTGACCCATACCATGGACATGTCTTGCCATCTCATGCAACATCCTGACACATCTTGAAATGTGCCATGGCCATGTCCTGACATGTCTTGATCTGTGCCATGCCTACGTCCTGCCATGTCTAGAACACGTCCTAATCTGTGCCATGGGCTTGACCTACCATGTCCTGTGACTTCTGATAATAGGTGAATTTGACTATATTTATGCCCTATATAATCACGCTTTATTGTTGTTTTGATATTGTTTATGATGACAAAATGCTTTTATTAGTTTTCTTAGTGTGTTATAGGTATACATGAGCTAATGAAGACTAAAAGAGCATATTTTGGAGTCAAAAGATGGTGAAAAAGGCCAAAGTGTGGTACAAGTCAAGAAATTATGTTGAAAATAGCCGGGAAGGTGTTATTCTGAGCTATATAGATGTTATAGAATGAATTTAAGTGATTTGGAGCTTTGAAGTCTGAGTAAAATCTCAAGGAATTAATCCGGGATCTCGTTCGGGGGTCAAACTTGATAGTGTAGTACAAGCGAAGAATCGATGAGGCATATTGCCACTGTCTAGTAAATTGGACATAACTATTCGGTAATAACTCCATTTTGGCTCCATAATATATGGTTGGAAATCTAACTCAAAGGGACACATCTTTCATGTTTTGAGTTTTTTCAAATTCCAAACGGGACAGGGTGAAAAATTGTGGTTCATTTGCAAACGCGAATGAACCGCGAAAAAAGAAGCCTGCAAAAGATTTTTGAACTTAAGAGAGCTTGATTTTTCGCGGTCCATTCGCGACCGCGAACGGATCGAGAACGACGCCGAAAATTTGAAGGCTAAACTTTTCAAAACGCATATTTTGTAACCTAAACCCTCTATATAAGCCTAGATTTCGCCCAAGAAAGGCAAGCCTTGTATTATTACCTACTTTTGCAAGATTATTAGTAAGAGAGAACTCTCTCAACTTATTTCTTTCTTATATATCGATTCTTTGATTATGAATTCAATTATTATTCTTGTTTCTTTGATCATGAGTAGCTAATTTCTTATCTATGGTTTCGATGGAACCTATTGGGTGATGAACTTCTCGTTTATGTGATTACAAATTGTTAGATAGATTTCTATTTGTTCAACTTCGTTCTTGTTGTAGTTAATTGGTAGAGCTCCCGATTAGCTGTGCCTATTTAGTGTGCATAACTTGGAAAAGAGTGCATATGTAGGTATATTGTTGAACAATAGCACACCTAGGTTATTGGAGAAATCTATAACTTTAGGCGTAAAGACGGGATTAGGAATAACGAAGTCTTGGGTGCAATCTTAAATGAACTATTCAAATTAAAGCTAGCTAGGGTAGCTCGGGAGAGTGCACTAGTAAATTATTGTAGCTGCTCGGGAGAGAATTACGATACAAATAGCGTTCATGAAATATAGTATATATTGACAATTTGTATGAGCATAAACAGAAGGGATTCCATCAATATGGGAAATCAATATCATAGTCTTTCTCTATATTCTTTACCCAATATTCAATTCTTTCTTTTAAGTATTTAATTATTGCAAAAGTTAGTTGTTAGAAAACCTTCACAAAAATATACTCAAAGTTTGGGAACTTGCTTCAGAAGTGTTCTTGGGTTGTGGAAGTTACAGTTGGTAGGTTAATTCCATGTGGGATCGATTCTGGACTTATTTGACAAGGTTGTATTGACTACGACCGTTGCTTGGCCGTGATTCAACTTACTGACACGTCTTGAAATGTTCCATGGCCATATCCTGACACGTTCTGACCTGTGCCATGCCTACGTCTTGCCATGTCTTGCAACGTCCTAATCCATCCTGTGGCCACATCCTGAAACATCCTGACACATCTTCATATGTGCCATAGACACGCCCTAGCATGTCCTATGACGTCGTGACACATCCTTAAACGTGCCATGGCCATGTCCTGACATGGCTTGACCTGTGACATACCCACATCATGCCATGTCGTGTGATAAATTGACATGTCCTGTGGCCACGTCCTGTGATGTCCTGACATATCTTGACCCATGCCATGACCATGTCTTAACACGTTCTAACCCATACCTTCACCACGTCCTACCATGTCCTGCGATGTCCTGACACATCATGCGACGTCCTAAAACGTCCTGACCCGTGCCATGGTCACGCCATGCCATGTACTGCAATTTCCTAACACATCCTGACAAGTTCCATGGCCATGTCCTAACACGTCTTGACCCGTGCCATGCCCTTATCCTACCATGTCCTGCGATGACCTGACATGTGCCATGACCATGTCCTACTATGTCCTACAACATCTTGACAAGTCCTAAAACATGCCATTGCCATGTCCTGACACGTCCTGACCCGTGCCATGGCCACGTCCTGCCATATCTTGACATGTCATATGGCTGCATCTTGCGACATCTTGACATGTCCTAACCCGTGCCATAGACTCGCTCTACAATGTAGTGTAACGTCCAGACACGTCCTAAAATAATGGACATATCCTAACACGTCCTGAACTGTGCCATGCCTACGTACTACCATATCATGTGACGTCCTGCCATATCCTATGACGTCCTGACATGTCCTGAAACGTGCCATGCCTATGTCCTGCCATGTCCTGTGGCCACATTCTGCAACGTCCTGACCCGTGCCATGCATACGTCCTACCATGTCCTGCGACGTCGTCACACGTCCTATAGCCACGTCCTGCAACATCCTAAAACATCCTGACCTGTACCATAAACATGCCCTAGCATCTCTTGCGACGTCCTGACACGTCTTGAAACATGCCATGACCATGTCCTGACACATCCTAAAACGTGACATGCCCACATCCTTCCATGTCCTGCGATGTCCTAACACGTCCTATGGCCATGTCCTGCAATGTCCTGCCACTTCCTGACCCCTTCCATCGCCATGTCCTGACACGTCCTGACCCCTGCCATGCCCACATCCTGCCATGTCCAGTGACGTCATGACACGTCCTGACATATCCTGACCCGTGGCATGGCCATGTCCTAACACGTCCTGACCCATGCCATGACCTTGTCCTGCCATGTTCTGTGACATCTTGACACATCATATGGCCACGTTGTGCGATGTCCTGACCTATGACATGGCCATACCCTGCCATGTCCTACAAAATCGTGAGACGTACTCAAATGTGCCATGTCCTGACATGTCTTGACTCGTCTTGACACGTGCATTTCCCAAATCCATCCATGTCCTAACATGTCCAGTGGCCACATCTTGCAACATCCTGACACGACTTGACCCGTGCCATGGCCACGCCCTGGAATGTCGAGCGACGTACTGCCATGTCCAAACAAGTGCCATGGCCATGTCCTGACATGTCCCGACCCATTACTTGCCCATGTCCTGCCATGTCCTACGACGTCCTGACCCATGACAGGCCCATGACATGCCCACGTCCTGGCATGTGCTACGACATCCTATCACGTCCTATGGCCATATCCCTCAATGTCCTGATACGTCCCGACCGGTGGCCATGTCTTGACACGTCTTGACATATTCCATGTCCATGTCCAACCATTTCCTACGATGTTCTGATACGTCATTCGACTTCTTGGCACATCTTGACCCATGCCATGGCCACGTCCTACCAATTCCTTTAACATCGTAATACGTCCTGACACGTGATATGGCCAAGTCCTGACATGACTTGACCCATCCCATGCCCTTATCATGCCATGTCATGCGACATCCTGACATATCCTATGGCCACTTCCTTAAATGTCCTCACCTGTGCCATGGCCACGACCTGTCATGTCCCGTGACATCCTAACACATCTTTAAATATGCCATGGCCATGTCTTAATACTCCTGACCTAAGCCATGCCTACATCCTGCCATGTCCTGCGACGTCCCGACACGACATGTGGCCACGTCCTGCAACATCTTGACACATCTTGACCCGTGCCATGAACACGCCCTGGCACGTCCTTTGACGTCCTGACACGTCCTGAAACGTGCCATGGCCATGTCCTGACACATCCTGACCCGTGACATGCACAGGTCCTGCCATGTCCTATGACATGCTAACACATCATGTGGCTACGACCTACAATGTCCTGACACGTCTTGACAAGTGGCTATGTCTTGACACGTCTTGACCCATTCCATGCCCACGTCCAACCATGTCCTACGACATTTAGATACATCCGACTTCTTGACACGTCATGACCCATGCCATGGCCACGTCCTGCCATTTCTATTACATCAAGACACGTCCTCACACATGCTATGGTAAAGTTCTGACACGTCCTGACCCGTGCCAAGTCCTTGTCCTGCCATGTCCTGCG
This sequence comes from Nicotiana noctiflora, assembly GCA_032618575.1. NCBI lineage: Eukaryota > Viridiplantae > Streptophyta > Magnoliopsida > Solanales > Solanaceae > Nicotiana > Nicotiana noctiflora. The sequence continues at coordinate 4,555 of JASVEL010007693.1, forward strand.
ACGTCCAAACACATCCTATGGCCACGTCCTGCAACATCATAACCTGTGCCATGGCCATGCCCTGTCATGTCTACAATATCCTAACAAGTCCTAAAACGTGCCATGGCCTTGTCCTGACAGGTCCTGACTCGTGCCATGCCCACGTCCTGCCATATCCTGACACTTCTTTTGGCTACGTCCTGCGACGTCCTGACATGTCCGGACCCTTGCCATGGTCACGCTTTGGCATGTCTTATGATGTTCTGAAATATGCTATTGCCATGTCTTGACATGTCCTGACCCGTGACTTTCCCACGTCCTACGATGTCCTGCGACGTCTTGACACATACTGTGGCCACATCCTACCATGTCCTGACCCGTGCCATGGCCATGTGTTGTCACGTCTTGACTAGTGCCAGGCCCACGTCCTATCACGTCCTACGATGTCCTGACACGTCCTGCGACATCCTGACATATTCTGAAATGTGCCATGGACTTGTCCTAACACGTCCTGACCCATGACATGCCCACGTCCTTCAATGTCCTGCGACGTCCTGAGACATACTGTGGCCACATCTTGACACGTCTTGACCCGTGCCATGGCCATGTCTTGACACATCCTTATCCGTTCCATGCCCACATCTTGACATGTCCTGCAATGTTCTAACACATCATGTGACACCCTGACACATCCTGAAACGTGCCAGGGCCACGCCCTGACACATTTTGACACGTGCCGTGGCAATATTTTGACACGTCCTGACCCGTATCAAGCCCTTGTCCTGCCATATCCTACGACATCCTAACACATCATATGGCCACGTCCTACGACGTCTTGAACCATGCCATGGCCATGCCCTACTATGTCCTGCGACATCCCGACATGTCTTGAAACATGGCATGGCCATGTCCTGACACATCGTGACCCGTGCCATGCCCACGTCCTGCCATGTCCTGACACGTCTTGTAGTTGTATGCTGTGACATCTTGACACGTCCTAACCCTTTCCATAACCTCACCCTACCATGTTCTGCGATGTCCTGACACGCCGCGAAATGTGCCATGGCCATGTCCTTAGACATCCTGACCCATGCCGTGCCTACATCCTTCCATGTCCTACAACGTCCCGACACGTTTTGGGGCTATGTTTTGCAACATCCTGACACATTCTGGAATGTGCCATTGACATGCCCTAGCATGTCCTGCAATTTCCTGACATATCTTGAAATGTGACATGGCCATGTCCTGACACGTGACATGCCCATGTATTTCCATGTCCTGCGATGTTCTGACACGTCCTACGATGTCCTGAACAAAACCGTGGCCATGCCCTGCCATGTCTTCCAATTTCCTAACACATCCTAACACGTGCCATGGCTATGTGCTAACACATCATGACCCGAGCCATGCCCTTGTCCTACCATGTCCTGTGACATCTTGACTCATCTTGTGGCCACATCGTGTGATGTCCTGAACCATGCCATGTCTATGCCCTACCATGTCCTACAACATCCTAAGACATTGAAAAAAGAAATGTCCTGACAAGTCTTGACTCGACCTTACACATGCCATTCCCACATTCATCCATGGCCTGACATGTCATGTGGCCACGTCTTGCAACATCCTGACACGACCTGACGCATGCCATGGCAAAGCCCTGGCTTGTCTAGCGATGTCTTGACATGTCTTGAAATGTGCCATGGCCATGTTCTGACACGTCTTGGCCTATGACTTGCCCACGTCCTGCCATGTCTTGCGACATACTAACACGTCCTGTGGCTATGTCCTGCGATGTCCTGACATATCCTAAACCATGCCATGGCCATGTCTTGACATGTCCTGACCCGTGCCATGCCCACGTCTTGTCATGTCATGCGATGTCCTGACATGTCATAAGACGTCCTAAAACATCATGAACCGTGCCATGGCCACGCCCTACCATGTTCTGCGATGTGCTGACACATCAGGACACATGCCATGGCCATGTCCTGACACGTCCAGACCCATGCACGCCTTTGTCCTGCCATGTCCTAACACATCCTATGGCCACGTCCTACGACGTCCTCACCCGTGCCATGGCCACACCTTGCCATGTTCTGAAACATCCTGACATGTCTTGAAACGTGCCATGGCCATGTCCTGACCCGTCCTGACATGTACCATGCCCACATCCCACCATGTCCTAACACATTATGTGGCTACGTCCTGCAACGCCCTGACACGTCCTGACCTATGTAATGGCCTCGCCATGCCATGTCCTGCAACATCCTGAAACATGCCATGGCTATGTCCTAACTGTAAGGCCCCGTAAAATTTTTGTGCATAAAAACCTGGTAGCTGTGGTGTCATGGTCCGAATAATGTGTTAGGAATGCGTAGAGAATGTGACCGCAAACCTGACATGCGGACCGCATTCTGACCGCAAATCGTTCCAGAGAGTTGCCCAAATCCGTGTCAAATGTGCGGTCGATATGCGATCGCATGTCAATCTGCGGTGCACTTTTGCGACCGCAGAATCAACATGCGGTCCGCATAGTGACCGCATGTCTTAACAGAACCTGCGTAATTTTTTGAGCCATTCTGCGGCCACTATGCGGACCGCATGTTGATTCTGCGGTCGCATAGTGACCGCATATTTGACCCCGGCCCCAGATTTTTGTAACATTTTGACCCGATCTCTTCTTTAATATAACACCTTTCTTCTTCATTTTATCATATCATCTCACCAAAATTAGAGAGAGAAGGGAGGGTTTTTAGAGAGAGAAGTTCTTCATCTTCAAAGATTGTTCCAACTACTTAATTCCAAGGGATTCTAGGGCAAGGATTCAACTTCCCCAATATTTTCAAGGTAAAAACCCTAACTATTTTCTTTGATTTTCAGTTTTAATTGGGTAAAGAGAGGTTTGCATATAATAGCTTTTGGAATTAGAATTTTACACTCATGCATGATTATTGAACTTGATTTCTAGTAAAAATAAGTGAGTAGAAGTAAGAGTCTTCAAAAACAAGGTTGGCAAGAGTAGGATATCTTGGGTAAGCATAAAGTAGGAGGAAAAATCATCACCAGGTATGTATGGCTAATTTTGATTCTTGTAAAATCGCCCATATGTGTGAAATTGTTTGGCATGTGTTAATTTGAGAGATTTTATGTGATTTTTCGATATCATTGTTGGGTATACAATTGATGATTGAACTACATTTGGTATGGTTTGAAATATGAATTGAAAGATGACAAAGGAATTGAAATTGGTAAAGAACTGAGGAAAATTGTTGTTATGGCATATATGGTTCCTTTTGGAAAGAGATGAAACACTTGAATTGTGGAAATATTGAAACATGGTTGTGATATTGAATTGAGAAGAAGTTGAGAACATGAACCAATGTGTAAGTTGCTTATTTGAATTTGTTGAAATTGTGTGTAGTACCTTATCTGCTGTTTGAAATTGTTGTGTTTTCAACTGTAAGGCGGGGTCGTGTTGCGCGCCGCAACGTGGTGAAATAAGGTGTGGGTTGGGGTGATAAGGGTGGCCGAGGTAATAAGGGTGGTCGGGGGCAATAAGGATGGAAAGCGATCGAAATCGCTATTGAAAATTGATACATAAATCAATAATGTGAAATTGTGAAAGGAGACAGCAGGAGAGTTTGCAACCTGTGGGGCACCGATTGCCCCTTTGTTTGACTACTTGTGCTTTACGTGATTGATTGGTTATTGTTAAATTGGTTGATTGTAGAAAGTGCTTTGTGTGAGAATTATTTGAAATGAGGAAAATGTGGAAACATGGTTGGTTGGCTTAATTAATTGTTGATGTAATTTAATGGCTTGAGTTTACTTGGGACAAAGTTTGTCCATACATACCAATACAATTCAAGTGTACTGACGTCCCTTTTGCCGGGGGCGCTACATTCGTGTCATGATTGTAGGTGGATCAGTAGCAGGCACTTCAGCTCATCGGCAGTAGTATCTTTCATCCTCCACTGCCCGTTTTTGGTGAGCCCCTTTCTTCCTCGGGGCCTTGTGTGGTTCATGCCACTTCGGTTAGATTTCATTTTGGTTTTGTAAGGTATAGCCGGAGCCTTGTTACCGGCAAGTATTGTATTTCTCTTTTTGTATCCTAGAGGCTCTATAGACATGTAAACTGTGGGACTCCAGTATTATGTAGATATTATGTTATGTCGGGCGTTGTAAAAATTACAAACTTGTTAATGAATCACTCATATGGTTTTATTTGTTTAATGTGAAATCAATTATGATTAGTAATATATTTGGTTAATGAGAAACAGTCAACACAGGGGTAACGCGTGGGAATGAAAGGCACCCAGGTCCGCTTGACTGGGGCAACCCGGTCAGGCGCCGGTCATGTTCCTCGATTTGGGGCGTGACAAACTTGGTATCAGAGCTTAAGGTTTTAAAGTGTCCTAGGATGTCTCGGAGCCGTGTCTAGTAGTGCCCTTCTTATAGGTGTGTTGTCGACCACATCATATAAGTAGGGGGCTACACGGGCATTTAGGAATTTACCTACTTCTTTGTTAATCTATATCGTGCGGTAAAGTGCAATGTGGAGATATCCGTGTCTAATTCGTGCCTTGTTCCCAAATTTTCAGAATATGGCACCTAAGAAGAAGGCTAGACTCGGCCTTAGGGCCAATGCCGACCCAAGTGCAGTTGTTAATCATGTACCCGATGCCGTGGGAGAGAATGACCCACCAGTCCCGAATTTGCCTGGCCCATCTGTTCAAAACCCAAGTGTCCCTATTCCAGCCGCGGCAGAGGATGCCACCATTCCTCCTGCCAGTGTTCCTGACTCAGATACAGTTCCCGCTTCGGGCTCTGGTATCTCTAACGAAGAACTTAGGGGAGCCATCCATATGTTAACACAGTTAGTGGCTGCCCAGGCCCAGAGATCCCATGATGCCCCTGCATCCTCCAGCGGACAGGGAGATTCCTTTGGCTCCAGAGTCCATCAATTCTTGCGATTGGCCCCTCCAGAATTTTCAGGCACCGATCCAGAGGCTGACCCACAGGAATTCATTGATGAGATATACAAGACCCTCAGAGTGATGAAGGCTACAGATATAGAGGGGGTAGAGTTGGCCTCTTACAGGCCGAAGGGAGCGGCACGTTCATGGTTCGAAATGTGGGAGGATTCCCGTGAGGAAGGGAGCCCTCCGGCCAGATGGGATGAGTTCGTGGATGCATTTATGGACCACTTCTTACCTGCTGAGGCAATGGCAGCCCATGCCACTGAGTTCGAGGTTCTCAAACAGGGCAGTATGAGTGTTTGGGAGTATCACATGGAGTTCGTAAGGTTGTCCAAGTATGCTTCTCATTTAGTGTCGACCATGGATGCCCGGGTTCGATGGTTTGTTCAGGGCCTTAGCCCTTTGGTGGTGAATGAGGCCGCCACAGCAGCTTTGCACTCAGACATGAACTATGGGAGGATTGTGGGGTTTGCTCGGGCCACAGAGGCCAGGAAATTGAAGATTCGTGCAGAAAAGAGAAAGTAGCAACAGGGCCCGGTCAATGGGTCGTTTAGGGAGATCACTTCCAGGGAAGGGGTCATCAGGGCCATCCCAGTCATATGCTCGGTCCTCCGCGAGTGCACCGCCATCCGTGCACGGTCATCAGCAGGGCAGTTACTCGAGACCTGGTTCAGACAGCAGGAGGCTTCGTCAGTCTGGTCATCCTGGGGGTGAGATCCCAGCAGCAGGGGAGACCTACATGCCCCAAGTGTGGGAGATTTCATACGAAAACTTGCTACCTTGACCTTCGAGTGTGCTTCGGGTGCGGGGTGAGAGGTCACATTCGACGGGACTGCCGTGCACCCCGTCGGGGTATGGGTAGGGGGATCTGCTCGGTCATCCGGTTCTTCGGTTGCTACATCATCGGCGCGTCCTACTCCAGCAGCGGGGCGTGGTGCAGCTAGGGGTGGAGCTCGGGGTAGGGGTGGACCTAGTCGATTCTATGCATTGAGTGGCCGCCAAAATGCCGAGGGTTCTCCAGATGTTGTTACAGGTATCATGTCTGTTCGGACTATTGATTGCTATGCCCTTATTGATCCGGGGTCCTCCTTGTCTTATGTTACTCCATTCATTGCTTCAAGTTTTGGGATAGAACCCGAACAGCTTCATGAGCCGTTCTCCGTGTCGACTCCTATTGGTGATTCTATTACAGCCTCACGAGTCTATAGGAATTGTGTTGTTACGGTGGGTGGTCGTGATACCGATCTTATTGAGCTTGGGATGGTAGATTTTGATGTAATTATGGGGATGGATTGGCTCTATTCGTGCTTTGCCAAACTTGACTGTCGAACGAGAGTTATGAGGCTCGAGTTCCCTAACGAGCCAGTTATTGAATGGAGAGGAAATGGTGTAGTGCCAAGGGGTAGGTTTATTTCCTACCTTAAGGCTTCGAAGATGATTAAGAAAGGGTGTATCTATCACCTGGTTCGGGTAACGGACACCACCTCGGAGGTGCCTACCCTCGAGTCCGTGCCAATTGTGAATGAATTCCCTGAAGTGTTTCCAGATGAGCTTCCAGGCATCCCACCGGAGAGGGAGATTGATTTCGGGATCGATGTAATGCCAGATACTCAGCCAATATCCATTCCACCTTACAGAATGGCGCCAGCAGAGTTAAGGGAGTTAAAGGAGCAGCTGAGGGATTTATTAGAGAAAGGGTTCATACGACCGAGTGTGTCGCCATGGGGTGCTCCGGTTCTCTTTGTCAGAAAGAAGGATGGGTGACTTCGAATGTGTATTGATTATCGGCAGCTCAACAAAGTCACCATTAAGAATAAATATCCATTGCCTCGAGTGGATGACCTGTTTGACCAATTGCAGGGAGCGAGGTTCTTCTCAAAGATTGATTTACGGTCTGGGTACCACCAGTTGAAAATCAGGGAGCAGGATATTCCTAAAACCGCCTTCAGAACTCGATATGGTCACTTTGAGTTTTTGGTTATGTCTTTTGGGCTAACCAACGCCCCAGCAGCTTTCATGGACCTTATGAATCGGGTTTTCAAGCCATTCCTAGATTCCTTTGTGATTGTATTCATTGACGATATTCTCATCTACTCTCGGAGTAGGGAAGATCATGCCGTTCACCTCGGAGCAGCATTGCAGACCCTTCTTCAGCATCAATTGTATGCCAAGTTCTCAAAATGTGAGTTTTGGTTGGAGTCCGTAGCTTTTCTAGGGCATGTTATTTCCAGTGAGGGAATTATGGTGGATCCTCAGAAGATTGCGGCGGTGAAAGATTGGCCTAGACCCACGACCCCGACAGAGATTCGCAGCTTTTTGGGTCTGGCAGGGTACTATCGGAGGTTTGTAGAGGGATTCTCAACCCTCGCCTCCCCATTGACTAAATTGACGCGGAAAGCAGTTAAGTTCCAGTGGTCCGAAGCATGTGAGAAAAGTTTCCAAGAACTGAAGTCAAGATTGACCTCGGCACCAGTATTGGCCTTGCCAGAAGGCACAGAGGGATTTGTAGTCTATTGTGATGCCTCCGGAGTCGGTTTGGGATGTGTATTGATGCAGCACGGAAAGGTTATAGCTTATGCTTCCAGACAACTCAAGAACCATGAGAAGAATTATCCGACGCATGATTTGGAACTTGCAGCTGTTGTGTTTGCCTTGAAAATATGGCGACACTATCTTTATGGGGTTCATGTAGATGTGTTTTCGGACCACAAGAGCCTCCAGTATTTGTTCAAGCAGAAAGAGCTGAATCTGAGACAGCGGCGGTGGTTAGAACTACTCAAGGACTATGATATGGACATATTGTACCATCCAGGGAAGGCAAATGTGGTAGCCGACGCTCTTAGTCGGAAATCCATGGGTAGTTTGGCTCATTTGGGTGTGGATCAGAGACCCCTGGCTCGAGAGGTCTACCAATTAGCCAGTTTGGGGGTTCGTATCTCGGCGTCAGCCGAGGGGGATATCTTGGTGCATAATGGAGCAGAATCATCATTGGTCGAGGAAATCAAGGAAAAACAGTTCATGGATCCGGCATTGGTTCGGGTGAAGGAAGCAGTCATGAATAACAAGACCTCAGCATTTGTACTCAGCAGCGAAGATGGTATATTGCGGTGTCAAGATAGGCTATGTGTTCCGGATGTGGACGAGCTTCGGGAAAGAGTGATGGCAGAGGCTCATACTTCCAGGTATTCTGTGCACCCTGGTTCAACGAAAATGTATCACGATCTCAAGGAAATTTATTGGTGGAACGGTATGAAAAGGGATGTGGCAGGCTTTGTAGCTAAATGTCCGAACTGTCAACAAGTGAAGGCCGAGCATCAACGGCCCGGTGGATTAACTCAGCTGATAGAAATACCAAGGTGGAAATGGGAGATGATTAATATGGATTTCGTGGTGGGGTTACCTCGCACTCAGCGTAAGTTCGATTCGGTATGGGTGATAGTAGATCGACTCACCAAATCAGCTCACTTCCTGCCTGTCAAGTCCACTGATACTGCGGAGCAATATGCAAGATTGTACATCAAAGAGATAGTAAGGCTTCATGGCACTCCACTTTCTATCATCTCAGATCGCGGGGCTCAGTTCACCGCTAACTTTTGGAAGAAGTTTCAGCAAGGTTTGGGAACTCGGGTGAATCTCAGCACAGCTTTCCATCCACAGACCGATGGACAGGCCGAGCGGACCATTCAGACGCTCGAAGATATGTTGCGGGCTTGTGTCTTAGATTTTAAAGGTAATTGGGATGAACACTTGCCACTGATAGAATTTGCTTACAATAACAACTATCATGCTAGCATTCAAATGGCCCCGTTTGAGGCATTGTACGGGAGAAGATGTAGATCGCCAATCGGGTGGTTTGAGGTAGGTGAAGCGGAATTGCTAGGGCCAGATATGGTGTACGAAGCTATGGAAAAGGTCAAGGTTATTCGGGAGAGAATGAAAACAGCACAGAGTCGTCAAAAGTCCTATGCTGACGTTCGTCGAAGGGATTTGGAGTTTCAAGTCGATGATTGGGTGTTCTTGAGGGTATCTCCTATGAAGGGAGTCATGCGATTCGGAAAGAAAGGGAAATTGAGTCCTAGGTATGTCGGGCCATATCGGATCGTTCAAAGGATTGGACAAGTTGCTTATAGGCTAGAGTTGCCTCCCTGAGATGTCATCAGTGCACCGGTATTCCATGTGTCCATGTTGAAGAAAGTGATTGGAGATCCATCCACCATCATGCCAGTCGAAGCTATAGAGGTTAATGAAGATTTGTCATATGAATAAGTTCGAGTTGCCATTCTTGATAGGCAAGTCCGTAAGTTGAGAAATAAGGAAGTTGCCTCTGTTAAAGTATTGTGGCGAAGTCAACAAGTTGAGGAGGCCACATGGGAAGCAGAAAAAGAGATGAAGGAAAAGTACCCCCATTTGTTCGATCAAGCGTAGAAGAAATTAGGTGACCCTCCTACTCCTAGTAATTGTCATCTTGCCTAAGTTGGTTCCCTCTTAGTGTTAGTAAAGTCTCCTTCATTTTGTAATGAATTTAATGTGTTGTCACGTTTGGGTCATTTGAGCCTTTCTTGATAAATGAGAGCCTTATAAAGATTTATGTGTTTAATAGACAACTAATAGTAAGCTTAGATTGGTAATGGTTTGTTAAGTGTACATGGTGTGTTAAAATGGTTAAATAAGGTAAGAATTCATTGAAGTGACTAGTTTATGTGCAATTGTAACAATATGATAGAATATGTGCATTCGTTGAGGTAAGAAAGTGTATACCAGCTGTGATAAGTGTTGTAGTTGTATATCGTTGTTGGGTAATGTGTTTCGGGGGCCCTCTGACAGGTGGATATGTCCATAATACAAAGGAAACTCCTGGCGAAATTTTTCTAAAATATAAGAGTTAGTCAAAATTTTGATAGCTTGCATATCATGTCTTTCAAAACTCATTTATTTCAAAATCCTCATTCGAGGACGAATGATCTTAAGGGGGGGAGGATGTAAGGCCCCGTAAAATTTTTGTGCATAAAAACCTGGTAGCTGTGGTGTCATGGTCCGAATAATGTGTTAGGAATGCGTAGAAATAATTTAAGTTTCAAAAATGTAGAGAAATAATTTTTCCGAAAAAGTGTCAAATGTGCGGTCAAGAATGCGACCGCAAACCTGACATGCGGACCGCATTCTGACCGCAAATCGTTCCAGAGAGTTGCCCAAATCCGTGTCAAATGTGCGGTCGATATGCGATCGCATGTCAATCTGCGGTGCACTTTTGCGACCGCAGATCAGACATGCGGTCCGCATAGTGACCGCATTCCTTAACAGAACCTGCACAACTTTGAGGCCATTTTGCGGTCACTTTGCGGACCGCATGTGGGTTCTGCGGTCGCATAGTGACCGCATATTCGACCCCGGCCCGGATTTTTGTAACATTTTGACCCGATCTCTTCTTTAATATAACACCTTTCTTCTTCATTTTATCATATCATCTCACCAAAATTAGAGAGAGAAGAGAGGGTTTTTAGAGAGAGAAGTTCTTCATCTTCAAAGATTGTTCCAACTACTTAATTCCAAGGGATTCTAGGGCAAGGATTCAACTTCCCCAATATTTTCAAGGTAAAAACCCTAACTATTTTCTTTGATTTTCTGTTTTAATTGGGTAAAGAGAGGTTTGCATATAATAGCTTTTGGAATTAGAATTTTACACTCATGCATGATTATTGAACTTGATTTCTAGTAAAAAGAAGTGAGTAGAAGTAAGAGTCTTCAAAAACAAGGTTGGCAAGAGTAGGATATCTTGGGTAAGCATAAAGTAGGAGGAAAAATCATCACCAGGTATGTATGGCTAATTTTGATTCTTGTAAAATCGCCCATATGTGTGAAATTGTTTGGCATGTGTTAATTTGAGAGATTTTATGTGATTTTTCGATATCATTGTTGGGTATACAATTGATGATTGAACTACATTTGGTATGGTTTGAAATATGAATTGAAAGATGACAAAGGAATTGAAATTGGTAAAGAATTGAGGAAAATTGTTGTTATGGCATATATGGTTCCTTTTGGAAAGAGATGAAACACTTGAATTGTGGAAATATTGAAACATGGTTGTGATATTGAATTGAGAAGAAGTTGAGAACATGAACCAATGTGTAAGTTGCTTATTTGAATTTGTTGAAATTGTGTGTAGTACCTTATCTGCTGTTTGAAATTGTTGTGTTTTCAACTGTAAGGCGGGGTCGTGTTGCGCGCCGCAACGTGGTGAAATAAGGTGTGGGTTGGGGTGATAAGGGTGGCCGAGGTAATAAGGGTGGTCGGGGGCAATAAGGATGGAAAGCGATCGAAATCGCTATTGAAAATTGATACATAAATCAATAATGTGAAATTGTGAAAGGAGACAGCAGGAGAGTTTGCAACCTGTGGGGCACCGATTGCCCCTTTGTTTGACTACTTGTGCTTTACGTGATTGATTGGTTATTGTTAAATTGGTTGATTGTAGAAAGTGCTTTGTGTGAGAATTATTTGAAATGAGGAAAATGTGGAAACATGGTTGGTTGGCTTAATTAATTGTTGATGTAATTTAATGGCTTGAGTTTACTTGGGACAAAGTTTGTCCATACATACCAGTACAATTCAAGTGTACTGACGTCCCTTTTGCCGGGGCGCTACATTCGTGTCATGATTGTAGGTGGATCAGTAGCAGGCACTTCAGCTCATCGGCAGTAGTATCTTTCATCCTCCACTGCCCGTTTTTGGTGAGCCCCTTTCTTCCTCGGGGCCTTGTGTGGTTCATGCCACTTCGGTTATATTTCATTTTGGTTTTGTAAGGTATAGCCGGAGCCTTGTTACCGGCAAGTATTGTATTTCTCTTTTTGTATCCTAGAGGCTCTATAGACATGTAAACTGTGGGACTCCAGTATTATGTAGATATTATGTTATGTCGGGCGTTGTAAAAATTACAAACTTGTTAATGAATCACTCATATGGTTTTATTTGTTTAATGTGAAATCAATTATGATTAGTAATATATTTGGTTAATGAGAAACAGTCAACACAGGGGTAACGCGTGGGAATGAAAGGCACCCAGGTCCGCTTGACTGGGGCAACCCGGTCAGGCGCCGGTCATGTTCCTCGATTGGGGCGTGACACTAACACTCCTGACCTGTGCCATGCCTACATCCTATTATGTCCTACAACTTTCTGACACATCCTATAGCCATGTCGTACAACATTTGGACACGTCCTGACCTGTGCCATGGACACGCCCAAGCATGTCCTGTGACGTCCTGACACATCCTAAAATGTGCCATGGCCATGTCCTGGCACTTCCTGACTCGTGCCAAGCCCATGTTCTGCCATGTCCTGACATGTCCTGACATGTCCTAAACCGTGCCATGGCCATGCCCTGCCATGTTCTGCGATGTCCTCACATATCCTTATACATGCCATGCCATGTCCTAACACATCTTGACTCGTGACATGCCCTTGTCCTGCCATGTCCTACAACATCCTGACACATCCTGTGGCCAGGCCCTGTGACATCTTGACCTGTGCCATGGCCACGCCCTGCCATATCCTACGACATCCTGACACATCCTAAAACATGCCATGGCCATGTCATGACACATCCTGACTTGTTCCATTCCCACGTCCTCCCATGTCTTGACACTTCCTATGGCTGCATCCTGTGACGTCCTGACCCGTGCCATGGCCTCTCCATGCCATATCCTTTGACGTCCTGACACATATTGAAACATGCCATGGCCATGTCCTGACACTTCTGACTTGTGCTATGCCTACGTCCTGCCATGTCCTGCGATGTCCTGACACGTCCTATAACCACGTCCTCCAACATCCTACCACGTCCTAACACGTGCAATGGAAACGCCCTGGCATGTCCTGTTACATCCTGACACGTCTTAAAACATACCATGGTCATGTCCTGACACTCCTGACCTGCAACATACTGACACGTCTTGACCCGCATCATGGACACGCCCTAGCGTGTCTTGCAACGTCTTGACATGCCGTAAAACGTGCTGTGGCCATATCATGAAAGGTCCTAACCCGTTACATGCCCATGTCCTACCATGTCCCGCGACATCCTAACATGTCTTGACCCATGGCCGTGTCTTGACACGTCATGACCCATTCCATGCCCACGTCCTACCATGTCTTGTATCATTCTGATACGTCATGCGACTATATGACATGTCCTGACCCATGCCATGCTATGTCCTGCCATTTCCTGCGACATTCGGACACGCGCTATGGAAAAGTCCTGACCCGTGCCAAGCCCTTGTCCAGCCATGTCCTGCGACGTCCTAACACATCCTGGAGCCACGTCTTGAAACGTCCTGACCCATGATATGGTCACGCCCTACCATGTCCTGCGATATCCTAAAACGTCCTGAAACATGCCATGGCCATGTCCTCACACGTCCTGACTCGTGCTATGCCCACATCCTGCCATATCCTAACATTTCCTGTGGCTACATCCTGCAACGTCCTAACATGTCCTGAACCATGCCACGGACACGCCTTGGCATGTCTGCTGACATCCTGACATGTCCTCAAACGTGCCATGGCCATGTCCTGACACGTTCTGACCTGTGACATGCCCATGTCCTGCCATGTCTTGCGACGTCTTGACACGTACTATGCCTAAGTCCTGACACATCCTAACCCATGCCATGGCCATATCTTGACACGTCCTGACTATTGCCATGCCTATGTCCTGACATGTCCTGAGATGTCCTGCGACATCCTGACATGTCTTAAAATGTGTCATAGCTTTGTCCTCACATCTTGAGGCATGAGATTCCCATGTCCTTCCATGTCTTGTGACGTCCTAACACGTACTGCGGCCACGTCTTGACACATCTTGACCCGTGCCTTGGCCATGTCTTGACACATCTGACCCATGCAATGCCCACGTCTTGCCATGTCCTTTGATGTCCTGACATGTCCTGCGACATCCTAACTTGTCCTGGCCCATGCCAGGGCCATGCCCTGCCATGTCTTGCGATATCCTGACACATCCTAACATGTGTCATGGCAATGTCCTGACACATCCTGACTTGTGCCAAGCCCTTGTCCGTCCATGTCCTGTGACGTCCTGACACATCTTGTGGCCACGTGCTAAAATGTCCTGGCCCATGCCATGGCCACGCCCTCCCTTGTCCTGTGATATCCTGACATATCTTGAAGTATGTCATGGCCATGTCCTGATACTCCTGACCTTTGCCATGCCTACGTCCATCCATGTCATGCGACGTCCTGACACGTCCTGTAGCCACGTCCTGCAACATCCTAACACATCTTGACCTATTCTATGGACATGCCCTGGCATGCCCTGCGACGTTCTGACACGTCCTAAAACATGCCATGGCCATGTGCTGACACGTCCTAACCCTTGACATGCCCACGTCCTGCCATGTCCTATGACATGCTAACACGTCCTGTGGCCACGTCCTGTCGCGTCTTGACCCGTGGACATGTCTTGACACATTCTGACCCATTCCATGCCTATGTCCTACACATCATGTGGCCACGTCCTATGACGTCCCGACACGTCGTGACCCATGCCATGGACATATCTTAACCCGTTCCGTGCCCACGTCCTGCCATGTTATGTGATGTCTTGATACGTCATGCGACGTCCTGACCTGTGCCATGGCCATGCCCTACAACGTCCTGATAGATCCTTTGGCGACATTGTGCAACATCCTGACCCGTGCCATGGGCATGCCCTGCAATGTCCTGCGATATCCTAACAAGTCCTGAAACAAGCCATGGCCTTGTCCTAACACGTCCTGACTTATTCCATGCCCATATCCTGCCATATCCTGACACGTCTTGTGGCTACGTCCTGCGACATCCTGACATGTCATGACCCGTACCATGGACACGCCTTGGCTTGTCTTACAACGTACTGACACATCCTGAAACATGCCATGGCCATGTCTTGACATGTCATAACCCCTGACACGTACTGTGGCCACGTCCTGACACGTCCTGTCCTATGCCATTGCCATGTCTTGACACGTCCTGACCAGTGCCAGGCCCATGCCTTAACATGTCCTACGATGTCCTGACACGTCTTGCGACATCCTGACATGTCCTAAAATGTGCCATGGTCTTGTCCTCACACGTCCTGACCCATGACATGCCCATGTCCTTTTATGTCCTGTGACGTCCTGAACCATAATGTGGCCACGTCTTGACACGCCCTGACCCATGCCATGGCCATGTCTTGACACATCCTGATACGTGCCATGCCCACGGCTTGCCATGTCCTGCAATGTTCTAACACGTCCTGTGACACCCTGACACATCCTGACCCGTGCCAGGGCCACACCCTGCTATGTTTATAATGTCTTGACCCATCCTGACATGTACCATTGCAATGTTCTGACACGTCCTGACCCGTTCCAAGCCCTTGTCCTTCCATGCCCTACGACGTCCTGACACATCCTGTGGCCACGCCCTGCGACATCCTAACCTGTGCCATGGCCACACCCTTCCATGTCCTGCGACATCGTGACATGTCCTGAAACATGCCAAGGCCATGTCTTGATACATCCTGACACGTTCCATGCCTACATCCTGCCATGTCCTGACACGTCCTGTGGTTTCATTCTACGGCATCTTGACACGTTCTAACCCGTGCGACAACCTCGCCCTACCATGTTCTGTGATGTCTGGACACGTCCCAATATGTGCCATGCCTATGTCCTTACACGGCCCGACCCGTGAAATGCCTACGTCCTGCCATGTCTTACGACGTCTTGACACGTTTTGTGGCTACGTCTTGCAACATCCTAACACGTTCTGGCCTATGCCATAGACACACCATAGCATGTCCTGCAATGTCCTAACATATCTTGAAATGTGCCATGACCATGTCTTGACATGTCCTGACCCGTGACATGCCCTCGTCTTGCCATGTCCTACCACGTCCTGACACGTTTTGAACAGTACCATGACCACGCCCTGTCATGTCCTGCAATGTCCTAACACATCCTGACATGTGCCATGGTCATTTCATAACATGTCTTGACCCGTGCCATGCCCTTGTCTTGCCATGTCCTGCAACATGTTGACACATCCTATGGCCACGTCGTGTGATGTCCTGACCTGTGCCATGTCTATGCCCTATCATGTCCTGCGACATCCTGAGACATATTCAAATATGCCATGTCCTGACATGGCATGACTCGACTGACACATGCCATGGCTATGCCCTGGATTCCCACATCCATCCATGTCCGTACATGTCATGTGGCCACGTCTTGCAATATAATGACATGACCTGACCCGTGCCATGGCTATGCCTTGGATTGTCCAGCGATGTCTTGACATGTCCTGAAATGTGCCATTACCATGTCGTGACATGTCCTTACCCATGACTTACCCACGTCCTGCCATGTCTTGCGACATACTGACACATCCCGTGGCTATGACCTACGATGTCTTGACACGTCCTAACCCGTGCCATGGCGATTTCTTGACATGTACTGACACGTCTCATGCCAACGTTTTGTCATGTCCTGCGATGTCCTGACACGTCCTACGATGTCCTAACATGTCTTGTATCGTGCCATGGCCACACCCTACCATGTTCTGCAAAGTCCTAACACATCATGACACATGCCATGGCCATGTCCTGACACATCCTGTCCTATGCCACGTCTATGTCCTACCATGTCCTGCGATGTTCTGACACATTCTGCGACCACATCCTACGACGTCCTCATCCTTGCCACGGCCACACCCTGCCATGTCCTACAATATCCTGACATGTCTTGAAACATGCCATGGCCATGTCTCACCATGTCCTGACACATCATATGGCTGCGTCTTGCAACGTCCTAAGACGTCCTGACCTATGCCATGTCCTCGTCCTTCCATGTACTACGACATCCCGAAACGTGCCATGGCAATGTCCTGGCACTCCTGACCTGTGCCATGCCTACATCCTATTATGTGACATCCTATGGCCATGTCATACAACATCTTGATACGTCCTGACTCATGCCATGGACACGCCCTGCATGTGCTATGACGTCCTAACACATCCTGAAATGCGCCATGGCCATGTCTTGGCATATCCTGACTCGTGCCATGGCTATGTCCTGCATGTCCGGACACGTTCTGACACGTCCTGTACCGTTCCATGGCCATGCCCTGCCATGTTAAGCCACGTCCTCACACGTCCTGGCAAATACCATGTCATGTCCTGACACATCTTGACTCGTGACATGCCATTATCCTGCCATGTCCTACGATGTCCTGACATATCCTGTGGCCACGTCCTGCGATGTCTTGACCCATGCCATGGACACATCCTGCCAAGTCCTATAACATCCTGACACGTCCTAAAATGTTCGATTACCATGTCCTGATATGTCCTGACTCGTGCAATTTCCACATCCTGCCATGTCTTGACACTTCCTGTGGCTGTGTCCTGCGACGTCCTGACACGTCCTGACCTATGCCATGGCCTCGCCGTGCCATATCCTTCGACGTCCTGACACATCTTGAAACATGCCATGGTCATGTCTTGACACTCCTGACTTGTGCCATGCCTACGTCGTGCGATGTCCTGACTTGTGCCATGCCTACATCCTGCCATGTCCTGCGATGTCCTGACACGTCCTGTGACCACGTCCTGCAACATCGTGACACGTCCTAACCCGTGCTATGGGCACGCCCTAGCATGATCTGCTATATCCTGACACGTCCTAAAACGTGCTATGTCCACGTCTTGACACGACCTAACCCATGACATGCCCATGTCCTACCATGTCCTATGACATCCTAACACATCGTGTGTCCATGTCCTGTGGCGTCTTTTACATGTCCCGACCCATGGCAATGTCTTAACACATCCTAACCCATTCTGTGCCCATGTCCTACCATGTCCTGTAACATTAGGATAGGTACTACGACTTCCTAACACGTCCTGACCCATGCCATGGCCACGGCCTGCCATTTCCAGTGACGTCCTAACACATCCTGACACGTGATATGGCCAAGCCCTGACACGACCTGCCCCGTGTCAAGCCCTTGTCCTATATTGTCTTGCAATGTCCTGACCCGTGCCCTGGCCACACCCTGCCATGTTCTGTGATGTCCTGACACGTCTTGAAATATGCCATGGCCATGTCCTGACACTCCTGACCTGTGCCATGCCTATGTCCTGCCATATCTAGCGACGTCCTGACACGTCTTATGGCCACGTCCTACAACATCCTAACACGTCTTGACCCGTGCCATGGACATGCCCTAGCATGTCCTCCAACGTTCTGACATGTCTTGAAACGTGCCATGGCCATATCGTGACACGTCCTAACATGTGACATGCCCACATCCTGCCATATCCCTTGACATCCTAACAAGTCCTGTGGCCACATCTTGCGACGTCCTGACACGTCCTGACCCGTGGCTATGCATTGACATGCCCTGACCTATTCCATGCCTACGTCCTACCATGTCCTACGTTGTTCTGATACGTCCTGCAACTTTCTAATGCATCATGACCCATGCCATGCCATGTCTTGCCATTTCCTGCGACTTCCTGACATGTCCTGAGACGTGCTATGGAAATGTCCTGACCCGTGCCAAGCCCTTGTCCAGCCATGTCCTGCAACGTCCTGACACATCCTGTAGGCACGTCCTACAACGTCCTGACCCGTGCCATGACCATGCCCTGCCATGTCCTGCGATATCCAAACATGTCCTGAAATGTGCCATGGCCATGTCCTGACACCTCCTGACTCTTGCCATGCCCACGTCCTGCCATATCCTGACATGTCTTGTGGCTACGTCCTGCGACATCCTAACATGTCTTGTCCCGTGCCATGGAAACGCCTTGGCATGTCTCGTGACGTCTTGACACATCCTGAAACGTGTCATAGCCATGTCTTGACACGTTCTGATCGGTGACATGCCCCCGTCCTGCCATGTTCTACGATGTCCTAACACGTACTGT
>JASVEL010007694.1:0-109951 GCA_032618575.1 Nicotiana noctiflora
CCCCATTGAATGTCTACTCAATAAATAATGTGCCTCATTAAAACCTTAACTAAAATAAAACTCAATGGGAAAAAAATCTAGAAAAGGAAAAGGAGTACACATATCTAATAATACGCCTTTTTGTTGCCTCGTTAAAAATCACGCAAGGAAAACTCAGTGGGACAAAACCTTGTAAGGGAAAAAGAGTGCAACGCGCATTAACTCCCCTTGATGAGAGCATCAATTCATATCCTTAAGCCTTCGCATCCCGATCTTGTACGCTAGCTTCTTGAAGGTTGACGTCGGCAGAGATTTTGTGAATAAATCAGTCATATTATCACTTGAACGAATCTGTTGCACATTAATATCACCATTCTTTTGAAGATCATGTGTGAAAAATAATTTTGGTGAAATGTGCTTTGTCCTATCTCCTTTTATGAATCCTCCCTTCAATTGAGCTATGCATGTCGCATTGTCTTCATACAAAATAGTGGGTAACTTGTCACATTTCACACCACATTTATCTCGAATAAGATGTATTATAGACCTCAACCACACACACTCTCGACTTGCTTCATGAATAGCAATTATCTCAGCATGATTAGATGAAGTAGCCACAATTGATTGCTTAGTCGATCGCCAAGATATGGCAGTGCCTCCACAGGTAAACACATAACCTGTTTGAGATCAAGCCTTGTGTGGGTCGGATAAATACCCAGCATCAGCATAACCAACAAGATCGGGACTGCAATTGTTGCCATAAAATAAGCCCATATCGGTAGTCCCTTTTAGATACCGCAATATGTGTTTGATCCCATTCCAATGTCTCCTTGTGGGAGCAGAGCTATATCTTGCTAAGACATTAATTGGAAAAGTTATGTCGGGCCTTGTAGTATTGGCAAGATACATTAGTGCACCAATTGCACTAAGATATGGTACTTCAGGACCAAGTAGCTCTTCATTCTCTTCTTGAGGTCGGAATGGATCCTTGTTCACATCAAGTGATCGAACAACCATCGGATTACTTAATGGATGTGCTCCAACCATGTAAAACCGTTCAAGTACCTTTTCTATGTAGGTAGATTGATGAACAAAAATTTCGTTTGTCAAATGTTCAATTTGCAAACCAAGACATAATTTTGTCTTTCCGAGATCTTTCATCTCGAATTCCTTCTTTAAATAATCAATCGCCTTTTGGAGTTCTATAGGAGTTCCAATAAGGTTTATGTCATCAACATATACGACAAGTACAACAAATTCCGATGTTGTTTTCTTTATGAAAACACATGGGCAAATGGCATCATTTATATAGCCTTCCTTTAATAAATACTCACTAAGACGATTATACCACATTCGTCCTGATTGCTTTAGACCATACAAAGATCTTTGCAATTTGATTGAAAACATTTCCCTGGATTTTGAATTATTAGGCATTTTGAAGCCCTCGGGAATTTTCATGTATATCTCATTATCAAGTGAGCCGTAAAGGTAGGCGATAACCACATCCATTAAATACATGTCAAGTTTTTCATGGACAGCAAAACTAATGAGATAACGAAATATTATAGCATCCATAACAGGTGAATATGTCTCTTCATAATCGACACCAGGCCCTTGTGAAAATCCTTGTGCAACAAGGCGTGCCTTATATCTTTGTACCTCATTTTTCTCATTTATCTTGCGTACAAAGACCCATTTATAGCCAATGGGCTTAACACCATTAGGTGTTTGGACTACAGGCCCAAAAACTTCACGTTTTGCAAGTGAATTCAATTCTGATTGGATTGCTTTTTTCCATTTTGGCCAATCAAGTCTTTGTCGACATTCACCAACAGATTGAGGTTCAAGATCCTCACTTTCTTGCATAATGCTGGATGCAAAATTATATGCAAAGACATAATTCACCACTATATCCAATCGATTCAAATTTGTCTCAATATCGATTGGATTTATTGATAGTTCCTTATTTTCTTAAGTCTCGGGCTCAGTGGATTCCTCATGAATCTCAGAATTTATTAAGTCGTGGATTTCTTCACGAGATTCTTTCATAGTGTCATTTTGATCATTTATTTTCCTTTTTCTAGGATTTCGATCTTTGGAACCTAATGGTCTGCCACGTTTCAATCGTGCTTTTGACTCATTAGCTATGACACTAGAAGATTGTCCAATAGGGACATCAATACGGATTGGAACATTCTCCGCAAGGATATGTGATTTTGTTATCCTTTTCATATCCGTAAATGCATCGGGCATTTGATTTGCTATTCTCTGCAAATGAATAATCTTTTGTACCTCTTTTTCACAAGTAGAGGCACGTGGATCAAGATGAGATAATGATGAATTTTTCCACAAAATTTCCCGTTTGGTTTCACCAACTTCTCCCCCTAATGGGAAAAGTGTCTCATCGAATCGACAGTCTGCAAATCATGCAGTAAACAAATCTCCCGTTAATGGCTCGAGGTAGCGAATAATGGAGGGAGATTCAAACCCAACATATATTCCTAACCTTCTTTGCGGACCCATTTTGGTGCGATATGGCGGTGCTACAGGCACATATACCGCGCATCCAAAAATTCTTAAATGGGATATATTAGGTTCATGACCCAAAACTAATTGCAACGGGAAATATTTATGATAATTTGTCGGTCTGAGACGAACTAGCATTGCTGCATGCAAAATGGCGTGACCCCAAACAGAAGTGGGCAGCCTTGTTTTCATGAGTAACGGTCTTGCTATCAATTGCAGACGTTTAATTAAAGACTCTGCAAGACCATTTTGAGTGTGAACATGAGCTAAAAATGTTCCACTTTTATCCCAATTGATAAGCAATAATCATTAAATTCTTGGGATGAAAACTCAGCATCATTATCAAGTCTAATAGACTTAATTGGATTATCGGGAAATTGTGCCCGTAATCAAATTATTTGTGCCATTAATTTTGCAAACGCGAGGTTGCGAGATGACAATAGGCACACATGGGACCATCTAGAAGATGCGTCTATCAAGACCATAAAATATCGAAACGACCCACTAGGTGGGTGAATAGGTCCACAAATGTCCCCTTGTATACGTTCCAAAAACGCAGGGACTCAATTCCAACCTTTGTTGGTGATGGTCTAATAATTAACTTGCCTTGATAACAAGAAGTGCAAGAAAATTCATCATTTAAAAGAATCTTTAAATTCTTTAATGGATGCCCATTTGAGTTTTCTATGATTCGTCTCATCATAATTGATCCAGGGTGTCCCATTCTATCATGCCAAAGTACAAAAGATTGGAATCGGTAACCTTTTGGTTTACAATAGAATGTGCCTCAATTGCACTAATTCTTGTCCAATACAGACCACAAGACAAAGATGAGAACTTCTCAATAGCCCTTTTTCTGGCCAGAGGCATTTTTGGTAATGATGAGATATTCAAGATTATTCTCATCTATTGTCTCACTATGATATCCATTTTTGCGGATATCTTTAAACTCAACAAGTTCCTCTTGGACTTGGAGGAGAATATTGCATTCTCTATGATAAGTATTGTTCCCTTAGGCAGAGTTAAAGTAGCTCTTCCAGAGCCTTTAATTAATTTACTACTACCAGAAATTGTAGTAACATCTGCCTTACACATACTTAAATGGGAGAAATATTTCTTCTCTTTAAGTATTGTATGTGTTGTACATGAATCAACTAAATAAAATTTGCTTCCAAGTTTGCGGATATCCAAGTTTGCTTTGTGAGATATCCATATTTGCTTCCCATATTTTGACATACAAAAGAAATATACGAATAAATATTAGTATATTCTTGTTGATTATGAAGTTGTTCATGCATTTAACAAGGGATCTAATAATGAGAAAGATAAGGATATTTAGTAGACTTAAATACTAAACATCTTAATACGATTAATACAATGTGAAATTACAATTGTAGAAGAAAAAGACAAACTAATTTATAAAATCAGTTTTACGTGCACATTGTTTGAAGATAATATCAAAACATAATATCAAGTGAAACGACTCAATTAAAGGCTCACAAACAACAGTACAGTAGGTGTTGAACAATGGGTTTGTTGTCACGACCCGGATTTCCCACCATCGGGGTCATGACGGCGCCTACTAAATGGAAGCTAGGCAAGCCAAATATTAATTACATCTCCATTAATTACCAAATTCATATTAAGACATTAAAATTAAAAACATATAAATTACAGCGGAACAATCAAACTTAGCGGAAGGCTTAGTCAAATATGATACACTACCCAAGACTGGTGTCACAATACTCACGAACTTCTAAGAATAATACATATAATTGTCTGAAAGAAAATACAAGCTGTTTATCTCGGTTACATGAGATAACAGAATGAAAAGCATAGATAGAAGAGACAATGGTTCCTGCGGACGCCTGCAAGGCTACCTCGTAGTCTCTGTAGTCGGAAAATCCACAAGTCACTACTGTCGCTGCTGCTGTCCGTAACCTGTATCTGCGTAAAAAGAGCGCAGAGTGTAGTATCAGCACAACCGACCCCATGTGCTGGTAAGTGCCTGGCCTATCCCAGCGAACTAGTGACGAGGCTAAGGCCAGTCACCCACATAAACCTGTACAGTTGCAATATATATATATATATATATATATATACAATACATTTATATATATATATATATATATATATATATATATATATATATATATATATATATATATATATATATATATATATATATATATGTAATACATTTATAAGGAAATACTACGCTCTGAAATAACAGTCAATAATTCACGATATCCAGAATAATCTAATCAACAGAATAAATCTTACTTTCATGTCTCAATTCCTTTCTCATTTCATGTCTCGTGGTAGGCGTACCACCCACTCCCAACTATCACTGTAATTATATCTTGTGGTAGGCGTACCACCCGCTCCCAATATATCAGTAATTATATCTTGTGGTAGGCGTACCACCCGCTCCCAATATATCAGTAATTATATCTTGTGGTAGGCGTACCACCCGCTCCCAATATATCAATCATTATATCTTGTGGTAGGCGTACCACCCGCTCCCAATATATCAATCGGCTACCGGCAACTATGGCCAATGCCAAGATTTAAGTCACTTTGTGGTCGGCGTACCACACGATCCCAATATATAAAATATATATATTACCGGCATTTAGCCAATAATCTCTATATCAACAATATTTGTAATTACCGGTTTTAAACCAATAATTTATAATAATTTCAACAATTTACCTTCATTACCGGTATAACACCAATAACTCTTATTCAACAATTTATTCATAACTAAATTCATATTCCTACAAACTAGGATAGAACAAACACTTACCTCGAAAGTCTACGAACGATTCAATCCGTAGCAATGCCTTTTCCTTTTGAATTTGACTACAATCCAATCGTATCTATACACAATTGATTTAATATCATCAATTCTACTTATCAAACTAGTTCATATTGCTAAATATGATTTTTACAATATTCTGCCCGGAATAGTAAAAATCGACCCCGAGCCCACATAATCGAAACTCAAGTTTCGAACCAAAATAAGTTCACCCAATCTTCCATGAGTTCAAATATACAATTTGTTCTTAAGTTTGACACCAAAACGAAGTCTAGATCGCAAATTCATTGAAAACCCTTACTATACTAAATTCTCAATTTTCTACCCATTTACACCTATTTAGGCTTAGGAATTCAAATAATATTGATGGAAAATGAAGAAAACGAGTTAAGAATCACTTACCCAAGAAGTTTGGTGAAGAATAGCTCAAAAATCGTCCAAGTGGCTGTGAAGAAGGGGGTTGAACAGAAATGGGATTTGTTATCCCGTTTCTGTTCTGTTTTGGGATTAAAATGACTGGCCAAAAGTTTGCCCTTCGCGTTCGCGTGGACAGTGTCGCGTTCGCGAAGGGTTGGGCAAAATGGGCATCGCATTCGCGTGGACATAGTCGCGAACGCGAAGGGTTGGACTGAAATGCATCGCGTTCGCGTGTACACAGTCGCGAACGCGAAGAATAAAATCTGGGCTTACAAATTGGCCTACGCGAACGCGTGGCACCTTACGCGAACGCGTAGAGGAAAATGGCTGGGAAAAGTCTTCACGAACGCGACAAGGTGGACGCGAACGCGAAGAAGGAAATAAGTTGACCATCGCGAACGCGACCGCCTGGACGCGAACGCGATGAAGAATTGTCTGCTGCAGATTTCTGCAGCTTTTCTTAAGTTCAAAAACACCCCGAACCACCTCCGAAACACTCCCGAGCCCTCGGGGCTCCAAACCAAATATGCACACTAACTTAAAAACATCATACGAACTTGCTCGCGCGACCAAATCGCTAAAATAACATCAAAATCCATGAATTGAGCCTTAAAACTCAAGAATCCTTTCAAATTTTCATAACTTTCAAAATTTTCAATTTAAGGCCGAAACACGTCAAACGACGTCCGTTTTCAACCAAACTTTCCAGGAAGCGCTTAACCAATATATATGACCTGTACCGGGCGTCGGAACCAAAATACGAGCCCGATAACAATACTTTTTAATCAGAATTCAGTTTCATTTTCCTTAAACATTTTCAAAAAACAATTTAACGGAAAAATTCTTTTACCGGGGTTCTAGACCTCGGATTTCAATTCCGGGCATATGCCCAAGTTCCATATTTTTCTACGGATTTTCTGAAGCAGTCAAATCACGGATCCGGGTCCGGTTACCAAAAATGTTGACCAAAGTCAACCATATCAATATTAATATCAAAATTCTTCAACTTTTTCACATATTTCACATATTTCAACATAAATATTTTCTAGCTTTGTGCCCGGACTGTGCACGCAAATCGAGGCAACTATAAATGAGGTTTTCAAGACCTCAAAAGCTCGGAATGATTAATAAAACAAGTGATGACCTTTTGGGTCGTCACAATCTCCACCTCTAAAACAACCGTTCGTCCTCGAACGGACAAAAGAAAGAAATACCCGAGTCAAGGAATAGATGAGGATATTGGCTCCGCATGATAGACTCGGACTCCCAGGTCGATGCCTCAGGAGGCTGACCCCTCCACTAAACTCGCACAGAAGGAAAACTCTTCGACCTCAACTGTCGAACGTGCCGGTCTAGAATAGCCACCGGCTCCTCCTCGTAGGATAGATCATTGTCCAATTGGACAGTACCGAAGTCTAACACATGTGTGGGATCGTCGTGGTATCTCCGAAGCATAGATACATGAAAAACTGGATGCACGGCTGATAAGCTAGGCGGCAAAGCTAATCTGTAAGCCACCCCTCCCACTCTGTCTAGAATCTCAAATGGACCAATATACCTAGGGCCGAGCTTGCCCTTCTTCCCAAACCTCATCACGCCCTTCATAGGCGACACCCGGAGCAATACTCGTTCACCAACCATGAAATCTACATCTCGAACCTTACGATCCGCATAAGTCTTCTGTCTGGACTGAGCTGAACGCAATCTCTCCTGGATAGTCTTGACCTTATCCAAGGCCTCCCGAACTAAGTCTGTACCCAACAACCGAGCCTCTCCCGGCTCAAACCATCCGACTGGAGATCGACATCGCCTACCATACAACGCCTCATATGGGGCCATCTGAATGATAGACTGGTAGCTGTTATTGTAGGCGAACTCTGCTAATGGCAGATATTGGTCCCACGAGCCTCCAAAATCAATAACACACGCTCGAAGCATGTCCTCTGGAATCCGAATAGTCCTCTTGGACTAACCATCCGTTTGGGGATGAAAAGCTATACTCAGCTGAACCTGGGTGCCTAACTCCTGCTGGACCGCTCTCCAGAACCGCGAGGTAAACTGCGTACCCCGATCAGAGATAATAGATACTGGCACTCCACGGAGACGAACAATCTCCCTAATGTAAACCTCCACTAACCTCTCCGACGAGTAGGAGACAGATACTGGAATAAAGTGTGCTGACTTGGTCAGCCTATCAACAATGACCCAAATAGCATCAAATTTCCTCCGAGTCAAAGGAAGTCCAGTAACGAAATCCATAGTGATCCGCTCCCATTTCCACTCGGGAATTTCAATCCTTTGGAATACACCACCAGGTCTCTGGTGCTCATATTTCACCCTGTTGACAATTTAGACACCGAGCGACATACGCAACGATATCTTTCTTCATTCTGCGCCACCAATTGTGCTGCCGTAAGTCCTGGTACATCTTCGCGGCGCCCGGGTGAATAGAATACCGCGAACTGTGGGCCTTCGCTAAGATCAACTCTCGAATCCCTTCGACATTAGGCACACAAACTCGACCCTGCAATCTCAATACCCCATCATCATCTAGATTTACCTGTGTGGCACCTCCCCGCTGTACTATATCTCTCAACTCACGCAAATGAGGATCATCAAATTGCCTCTCACGGATACGCTCTAATAAAGAAGAACGAGCGACCGTGCAGGCTAACACTCTGTTAGGATCAGAAATGTCTAATCTCACGAACCGGTTGGCTAAGGCCTGGACATCTAGAGCTAATGGTCTCTGATTGACCCGAATATATGCAAGACTACCCATGCTGGCATACTTTCTACTCAATGCATCGGCCACCACATTGGCCTTACCCGGGTGATATAAAATAGTAACATCATAGTCTTTTAGCAACTCTAGCCACCTTCTCTGCCTCATATTCAACTCTTTCTGCTTAAACAAGTACTGAAGACTCTTATGATCTGTGTATACTTCACATGCTACACCATACAAATAATGCCTCCAGATCTTCAATGCGTGAATAATCGCCGCCAATTCTAGATCATGCACTGGATAGTTCTTCTCATGAATCTTCAACTGCCTCGAAGCATAGGCAATAACCTTGCCATCCTGCATTAACACTGCACCAAGCCCAATACGGGAAGCATCACAATAAACAGTATAAGGTCCCGTACCTGTGGGTAAAACCAATACCGGTGCTGTGGTCAAGGTTGTCTCGAGCTTTTGAAAGCTCGCCTCACATTCATCGGACCATTCAAATTGAACACCCTTCTGGGTCAATCTGGTCAGTGGGGTTGCAATAGACGAAAATCCTTCTACGAATCGGCGATAATAACCCGCTAACCCCAAGAAACTCCAAATATCTGTGGTTGATGTCGGTCTAGGCCAGCTCTTGACTGCCTCAATTTTTTTCAGATCAACCTGAATACCTGCTGCCGTCGCAATATGACCCAGGAATGCAACTGAACTTAGCCAAAATTCACACTTTGAAAATTTTGCATATAGCTGGCTATTTCTCAGAGTCTGTAAGGCCACTCTGAGATGTTGCGCATGCTCCTCCTGACTGCCGGAATATATTAATATGTCATCAATGAAGACTATTACAAACAAGTCTAAATAAGGCCGGAACACCCGATTCATTAATTCCATAAAAGTCGCTGGAGCATTTGTCAACCCAAAAGACATGACCAGAAATTCATAATGTCCATACCGAGTGCGGAACGCAGTCTTAGGGACATCAGATGCCCTAATCTTCAGCTGATGATAGCCAGATCTCAAATCTATCTTTGAAAATACCTTGGCACTCTGAAGCTGATCAAATAAATCATCAATTCGCGGAAGTGGATATTTATTTTTGATAGTCACCTTGTTTAACCTGTCGATAGTCAATGCACATTCTCATCGAACCATCTTTCTTCTTTACAAATAATACGGGTGCACCCCACGGCGAAACACTGGGTCTAATGAAACCCTTTTCAAGTAAATCCTCCAACTGTTCCTTCAATTCTTTTAACTCTGGCGGAGCCATACGGTATGGGGGAATGGAAATGGGCTGAGTGCCCGGAGCCAAATCAATGCAAAAATCAATGTCCCTATCGGGCGGCATACCTGGCAAGTCTGAAGGAAATACTTCAGGAAATTCGCGAACCACAGGCACAGAGTCAATAGAAGGAACCTCAGCACTAGAATCACGGACATAGGCCAAATAAGCCAAGCATCCCTTTACAACCATACGCTGAGCTTTAACATAAGAAATAACATTACGGCTAGTATGACCTGAAATTCCTTTCCACTCTATACGAGGCGAATTTGGCGGGGCTAAAGTCACAGTCTTGGCATGGCAATCTAGAATAGCATGATACGGAGATAGCCAGGTCCATGCCTAGTATAATATCGAAATCCACCATATTTAGGAGTAATAAATTAGCACGGGTCTCGAGACCCTCAATTACTATAATACATGACCGATGAACTTGATCAACCACAATAGAGTCGCCTACTGGTGTAGACACATGAACAGGAACACTCAGTGGATCACTGGGCTGAATCAAGTATGGTGCAAAATAGGAAGACACATACGAATATGTAGACCCAGGGTCAAATAATGCTGATGCCTTTCTATCACAAACCAAAATAATACCCGTAATGACGGCATCAGAAGACTCAGCCTCTGGTCTGGCGGGAAGTGCATAACATCGGGGCTGTGCCCCACCACCCTGAGCAGTATCTCTAGGACGATCAGCTGCTGGCTGGTCTCTACCTCTATCGGTCCGAGCTCCACCTCTATGACCTCTACCTCCACCTCTATGTCCTCTACCTCCGCCTCTAGCCGGCTGGGCAGGCTGTGAGGGAACTGGGGCCTGAATCATGGCACGAGAACCCTGCTGATGAGATCTGTCAGAAGCTCGAGGGCAATACTTTGCAATGTGCCCAAGATCACCGCACGTAAAACAAGCCCTCGGCTGCTGAAAATAGCGAAGTGGTGGTGCACTGATAGGCTGCTGATCAGAGTAGCGTGGCTGAGAATTACGATCACCAGATACATCATGAGAAACCTGAAGAGCTGACTGATAAAGCCTAGGAGGATGGCCTTTATCACGAGAATCTCTACCTCCAGACGAGGTACCACTGAATCTACCCGAATTACAAGATCTCTTATCTGATCCATGTCTTGCTCCATGTGACAGAGCTATCTCGATCAGGCGGGCTGCATTAGCCGCCTCCTGAAAAGTGATTTCACTTCGTGCCCCCAAGGCCATCTGTAGTCGAATTGGATGATTCAAGCCATCAATAAACCTTCTCACCCTTTCCCTATCTGTGGGAAGTATGATAATAGCATGACGAGCCGGGTCCACGAACCTAGTCTCGTACTGTGTGACAGACATAGAACCCTGATGAAGACGCTCAAATTGCCTGCGCAGAGCCTCCCGCTGAGTTGCTGGAAGGAACTTCTCCAAGAATAATTCTGCAAACTGCTCCCAAGTCAAAGATGACGATCCCGCTGGCCCGGTTAGACAATAATCTCTCCACCAAGTCTTGGCGGAACCAGATAACCGAAAAGTAGCAAAATCCACACCATTAGTCTCCACAATACCCATAGTACGGAGAACTTCGTGGCAGCTGTATAGGAAATCCTGTGGATCCTCCGAAGGAGTGCCACTGAATGTGGTAGTGAACAACTTGGTAAACCTGTCCAATCTCCACAACGCATCAGCAGACATGGCTATACCATCATTAGACGGAGTCGCAATAATAGGCCGAGCTGCCTCAACTGGCTGAATCACAGGAACTTGAGTCTGGGGAATCACCGGCTCCGGAGTGCGCGTAGCAGGAGTCTGATTACCTCCTCCAGCCTGAGAAGTGGCTGGTGCTACCGGTAATAAACCTGCTCTGGTGATATAATCCATAAAACCTGCTATACGGACCAAAGCATCCTGTAGATCCGGTGAAAACACAGCTCCTCCTGGGACCTGAGCTGGGCCTACTGGAGCTAGCTGGGGCTGGAACTTCCTCCTCGATATGAACCTGAGGTTCTGCCACTCGTGCTGCTGCTCGGGGCTGAGCTCTGCCCCTACCTTGTCCTCTAGGACGACCTCGACCTCGGCCTCTACCCCTAGCAGGAGCTGCCGCTGCTGGGACCTCGGGCTGCTGGTCGGTAGATGAGGATGCACGTGTCCTTACCATCTGCGGAAGAACAGAGTAGAAGTTCAATTAACATTCAAAAGATCAAGTCGCACGACCGGAAAGAATAAAGAGAATATTTTCCTAACTCTGTAGCCTCTGGAGGATAAATACAGACGTCTCCGTACCGATCCTTCAGACTCTACTAAGGTTGTTCGTGAGTTGTGAGACCTGTGCAACCTAGTGCTTTGATACCAACTTGTCACGACCCGAATTTCCCACCATCGGGGTCATGATGGCGCCTACTAAATGGAAGCTAGGCAAGCCAAATATTAATTACATCTCCATTAATTACCAAATTCTTATTAATCAACATATAAATTACAGCGGAATAATCAAAATTTGCGGAAGACTTAGTCAAATATGATAAAGAAAATCCAAATCTGATACACTACCCAAGATTGGTGTCACAATACTCACGAACTTCTAAGAATAATACACATAATTGTCTGAAAGAAAATACAAGCCGTTTATCTCGATTACATGAGATAACAGAATGAAAAGCATAGATAGAAGAGACAACGGGTCCTGCGGACGCCTGCAAGGCTACCTCGTAGTCTCAGTAGTCGAAAAATCCACAAGTCTCTACTGCCGCTGCTGCTGTCCGTAACCTGTATCTGCGCAAAAAGAGCGCAGAGTGTAGTATCAGCACAACCGACCCTATGTGCTGGTAAGTGCCTGGCCTATCCCAGCGAACTAGTGACAAGGCTAAGGCCAGTCACCCACCTAAACCTGTACAGTTGCAATATAGACATATATATACATATATATATATATATATGTAATACATTTATAAGGAAATACTACGCTCTGAAATAACAGTCAATAATTCACGATATCCAGAATAATCTAATCAATAGAATAAATCTTACTTTCATGTCTCAATTCCTTTCTCATTTCATGTCTCGTGGTAGGCGTACCACCCGCTCCCAACTATCACCGTAATTATATCTTGTGGTAGGCGTACCACCCGCTCCCAAATATATCAATAATTATATCTTGTGGTAGGCGTACCACCCGCTCCCAATATATCAGTAATTATATCTTGTGGTAGGCGTACCACCCGCTCCCAATATATCAATCATTATATCTTGTGGTAGGCGTACCACCCGCTCCCAATATATCAATCGGCTACCGGCAACTATGGCCAATGCCAAGATTTAAGTCACTTTGTGGTCGGCGTACCACACGATCCCAATATATAAAATATATATATTACCGGCATTTAGCCAATAATCTCTATATCAACAATATTTGTAATTACCGGTTTTAAACCAATAATTTATAATAATTTCAACAATTTACCTTCATTACCAGTATAACACCAATAACTCTTATTCAACAATTTATTCATAACTAAATTCATATTCCTACAAACTAGGATAGAACAAACACTTACCTCGAAAGTCTACGAACGATTCAATCCGTAGCAATGCCTTTTCCTTTTGAATTTGACTCCAATCCAATCGTATCTATACACAATTGATTTAATATCATCAATTCTACTTATCAAACTAGTTCATATTGCTAAATATGATTTTTACAATATTCTGCCCAGAATAGTAAAAATCGACCCCGGGCCCACATAATCGAAACTCAAGTTTCGAACCAAAATAAGTTCACCCAATCTTCCATGAGTTCAAATATACAATTTGTTCTTAAGTTTGACACCAAAACGAAGTCTAGATCGCAAATTCATTGAAAACCCTTACTATACTAAATTCTCAATTTTTCTACCCATTTACACCTATTTAGGCTTAGGAATTCAAATAATATTGATGGAAAATGAAGAAAACGAGTTAAGAATCACTTACCCAAGAAGTTTGGTGAAGAATAGCTCAAAAATCGTCCAAGGGGTTGTGAAGAAGGGGTTGAACAGAAATGGGATTTGTTATCCCGTTTCTGTTCTGTTTTGGGATTAAAATGACTGGGCAAAAGTTTGCCCTTCGCGTTCGCGTGGACAGTGTCGCGTTCGCGAAGGGTTGGGCAAAAATGGGCATCGCGTTCGCGTGGACATAGTTGCGAACGCGAAGGGTTGGACTGAAATGCATCGCGTTCGCGTGTACACAGTCGCGAACGCGAAGAATAAAATCAGGGCTTACAAATTGGCCTACGCGAACGCGTGGCACCTTACGCGAACGCGTAGAGGAAAATGGCTGGGTCCAAATTTGTTGTACGCGAACGCGATCCTATGGTTGCGAACGCGATGAGGGGAAGAAGTTGGCCATCGCGAACGCGACCGCCTGGACGCGAACGCGATGAAGAATTGTCTGCTGCAGATTTCTGCAGCTTTTCTTAAGTTCAAAAACACCCCGAACCACCTCCGAAACACTCCCGAGCCCTCGGGGCTCCAAACCAAATATGCACACTAACTTAAAAACATCATACGAACTTGCTCGCGCGACCAAATCGCTAAAATAACATCAAAATCCATGAATTGAGCCTTAAAACTCAAGAATCCTTTCAAATTTTCATAACTTTCAAAATTTTCAATTTAAGGCCGAAACACGTCAAACGACGTCCGTTTTCAACCAAACTTTCCAGGAAGCGCTTAACCAATATATATGACCTGTACCGGGCGTCGGAACCAAAATACGAGCCCGATAACAGTACTTTTTAATCAAAAATCAGTTTCATTTTCCTTAAACATTTTCAGAAAATAATTTAACAGAAAAATTCTTTCACTGGGGTTCTAGACCTCGGATTTCAATTCCGGGCATACGCCCAAGTTCCATATTTTTCTACGGATTTTCCGAAGCAGTCAAATCACGGATCCGGGTCCGTTTACCAAAAATGTTGACCAAAGTCAACCATATCAATATTAATATCAAAATTCTTCAACTTTTTCACATATTTCACATATTTCAACATAAATATTTTCCAGCTTTGTGCCCGGACTCTGCACGTAAATCGAGGCAACTATAAATGAGATTTTCAAGACCTCAAAAGCTCGGAATGATTAATAAAACAAGTGATGACCCTTTGGGTCGTCACATTTGTACAGTAGGTGTTGAACGATGTACTTTACACAGGTTTGGACTTAATTCTTTTTTTAAAAATAAATAAATAAATAGCGAGATAACATTAACATATACTATTACATTACAGTAGCAGCAAAAAGAAATAACATTAACATATATTCTTTTTCTTGATTTTCATAGCGTTTTCTCAAGCATATCATTATCACTGATAGTATCTCCACAAAGTTTCAATTTAGAAGTAATTCTGAATATCGCAGAATTATATTCAGAAACAGACTTAAAGTCTTGGAGCCTCAGATGAGCCCAATCATATCGTGTTTGTGGAAGGGTGACCAACTTTAAGTTGTCATATCTTTCCTTTAAGCCATTCCACAAAATAAGTGGATCTTTGACTGTGAGATATTCAATTTTCAACTCTTCATCCAGGTGATGGCACAAGAAAATCAAGGCCTTAGCACAGTCTTGGGTGGATGCTTAATTTTTGTCTTTAATGGCGTCTCCAAGACCCATTGCATCTAAGTGGATTTCAGCATCCAACACCCATGTCATATAGTTCTTGCCCGAAATTTCAAGGGCAACGAACTTTCTTTTCATAATGTCTGTCATAATTAAAAAGAGGAGAAAAATTACCTTAATCTTCTCAAAGAGCTTCTTGAGACGGTAGAGTCTCGTGCTGATAACGTGTTATGAAATAATTAAAGAACAAGAGCAATATTGCAGAGAAAGAGAGAGGAAATTCTTATTGAATTTTGGGATGATTTACAATGGGGTAAGACCCCTCTATTTATAGGAGAAATATGACTTAGTCACAAAGTAAAACTCTTCATAAGATAGACATTCACTCCAAATAGAATTATAGACATTCACTCCAAATAGAATTCTATTCTTAACAGAAAATTATTTAATAGCATTAATATTAGATTATTTAACTAAATGGTCCTTTGTATTTTCTTTTTGAGATTTATAAAACTTTATTTATGATAAAATCAATAACTATTTGCATTCCGTTGTTGATTTTAACAATTCATCATGTAGCCATAAGAGCATGAAGCAAATGAGTAACATGACAAACATTATCTAGAGATCGTGAGAAAACTATGCCGAGCTGTATAGGAAGCAAGGAATATAAATAATATTTGAAGAAGAAAATTAAAATATAAAGAATTTCTATTTAAATAATTAAGATGTGAACATTATTTCAAGCCTGTATCAGGATAAAAAGATTATGGCTTATTGAAATAGTGTAATGATATATGCAACACTTTTGAACTATATATATATATATATATATATATATATATATATATATATATATATATATATATATATATATATATACACCTATCACTGGATTATTAACTCTGTATCAGGGTCAACTTGATAGTATGTGACAAAACATGAAGTCGAGGTCTTATGTAAAGTGTACGTTGTAGCTAATTTTTAATTCACAAATAGATTTTCCCGTTTTATTTTTACCTTTAAAATACTAGTACTAATTATTTTCTCAACTGTGTACGAATAGAGTGTGCATCTGAAGCTAGAAGGTGAGCTCATTTATTTTATTTCTTTGCTCAAAATAGTCTGTTAGAGTGTAGGAAATGCAGCAGTCAATTATTTTGTACAGTATTCAACACATGATCAGCAATTCAGCATTAATCCCCGAATTATAAAATAAAAAAACCAAAAACATTCTCGATTATCTCTTTCTTTTTTCTTATTTACTTCAGAAATTAGGGATAAAATCATAAACAAAACTTCATCCAAACTGCAACTAAACACATCATTTTCATTTTCATTTTCATTATATATATATATATATATATATATATATATATATATATATATATATATATATATAATGTAATTAATTAATCAATCATTAGTAAAAAAATAGTGACAGTTCAAGGTGTTTAATTTCAGTACTACGATCCCATACTATAATATTGTCCCATCATGCCTCACTGAGCAGAAACATTCACATGCAATTTTATTCACATGTCAATTTATGAAGTATTAATTATTTTAAAAGAAAGAAGAGTGCAAATAAGTTTTATTTATAGAAATTTAATTTTAGATTACTTGAAAGAAAATCATACGTATATATTATTATACTTCACTCTTCCCATCCAAAAGCAAAACAAAGTACCCTTTCATATCATTATGACATACGTCCTTCAATTATATATTCTCACCTCAATATTGGGTCATCACAGAAATATATTGAATACATAAGTAATAATATATATTAGGAATAACTAAAATATTGTTAATGCAAATATATTTGAATATACTGAATACAAAATAGTGAATACGGTAAATACAAACACTAATCTGAAGAATGCAACGGTAAAAAACAAATATTGAAATACACTAAATACAACAGTTATATACAACTAAAAAATTATTCTAACTAATTGGTTAATAACAAGGCGTGTTAAAATTGAATTTATTGAGTTATATTAGGAGTGTATCACGCTAGTTGGTACTATTTTTGTTAATAGATAGTTGGACATGCCTATTTTTAAGGTGATTGTCGTTTCTGTATTCATGAATACAGAAATACATGTGAATACAGTCGCGTACAACTGTAACACTGCGTTTTCGACGACTTTTGGTACTGTATTCATGAATACATTAAATGCGGATACAACGAATACACTATCGTAACAACTGAATAGTAGTTATAGAAAGTAATTATGTATATTTCTATTATATAGAAAAGCTATGCTTGGTAGACCAAGGGTAGAATTGTCATTTTACTCTGTTATTTTTATATTTTATACGCTGTCACATATTCGAGAACCGTCCACACTTTCATCATCTTTCTTTAACTCTCTCACTTTCCCTTCATCTTCTCGGCTTGGAGTTTTACCACAATTTTTGTTTAAATCTTCTTCCACTTCTTTGCAATTCATCCTCCTCTCTCTTTCAATCTTTTGTTGTTACTTTTTTCAATGGATTTCTTCCTATTTTATCAGCTTCTTGCTTGAAGTATCTACATTTATGGATCTTCTACTTTGGGTGTTACAAGGTTGAGGTTAGTGTATCAGCTATATTTTGTTTCAATTTTTCTTCTATTTTAATTCCTTTTTTGTCTGCTATTATCCATTGTTATTGTTGTTATTTATTTTGGATTTTCTTTTGTACATTTTATTTCTTTTTTGTATCTCATGTTTAATTTTTGTCTCCATATGCATACTCTATCAATATAATACTTTTGTTTTGATTTGTGGTCCAAGCGATTGGTTTAAATTTTGCAGTTAAATTTGATTTAAGTTTCTTTTTATTTGGTTTTCTTGCCTTACTTTTTGCCTAACAGTACTAATGGAATTGGGTTTAATATAGGGCATGAGGGTGCTGCTACCTGAACTTTGAGTTAGTTTTAATTGGGTTTAGTTATATTTTTAGGTAAAACTTTTTGTGCAACAAGTGTGTGATGAATTTATTAAAAGAAATTACTTTTACTTTAAACTTCAAGATTATCCCTTTTTGAAGCTCGAGCTTTGATAGATTATGGCTACACAGTTTGTGGGTTCAAAAGCAATATACTCTATTTGACATAAAACCTTTTTATCCTTATGGTCTCTCCATCCCGAGGAGTTAATCACTTGCAATTTACATCTCGTTTTCTTTCATTGGAAAAAAATAATCTTGAAGAACTTTATATCTTTGCCACAAAATTCATTCATATCTCAAAAAATTAAATATAGCCTATTAGTCTATCTTTCTTTCCTTCTCATTATAATAATGGTGGTGATAACACCTTCTCATTTCTCCCGTTTTTCTCTATTTACTTTGGATGAACCGAAAAATATAATGTATTTTTCTTGTGTTGTGGGAAGACTTTACATTGATTAATAATTATAAGAAGATCACTTTACGCATTGCTTTGTCCTTATTTGGTATTTTATAACATTTAATTACTACTGAAGCAAAACAAGAATTAGAATATATGTTAACTTTGTGTTTAACTTAAAACGCATTTCCTCTCCAACCATCATAATTCATCTACTTATTTTATAAATGAGTATAATGATAATTGGTTAATATCATTTCTCCTTTATCTATCTTCTTTTTAATTTATGACTTTGCAGAGAATGTTCAAGCTTTGTTCCCACTTTGAATTTACCTTATTGGAATATGTTTGTACACAAAAGATAGATAAATATTTACTTGCCATGATCACGGAAGACTCGACACTCCTCCTCACTTTCAGAAAGGTTATGAATTATTTATCTTGATAATCTTTCTTCGATCCCTCAATATATTTTTCTCCACATATTATGTTTATCTTTATGATGATAAGGTCTAAGGTCTAAATCTCTGCACGTAGTTTGTTGGTGTGCTTGCTTTTGTGCTTTAATTTAAAGTTAAACTCTTTCTACATAAAGAAGTATGACATTCTTTTTGTGCGCACTAAAAAGAAAAATAACACATAATTGAGACAAAGGAATTACGTTTTATTTGTGAATTACAACACTATTACTCTATACCACACTGCACTAATTTTGTTCTGTGAATTTATGCATCAAGATTGGGTACAGACAGAGAAAGGATGATTTAGCATGATTAATGTGGAGTTATTTGGTAACTGTTTATTTTCTTTGTTCATAAATCTTGCAAATTGGATATGTGTCACATGTTGATTCCAAGGACAAACTAAAAATTTGAGGAAGAACATATATTAACTGGACTGAGTCCGTTTCAAACATGCGGTGCTCTTGCGGACAGAGTAACACAAAAGAGTTATTGATGTTACTTGGTTTATCAAGCATTTTGATTCCATATTGATTAACTTCTAATCAGAAGGTCAAGATTGAGCATTACTATATCTTGAAGGACATTTTTTTTATTACATCTTCTGCGGTATTTTGTGAAATCTAAATTGTTGTTATTCATCAAAGTGAAGTTTAAGAAAGTCATCTGTAGTAAATAAAAATAAGTTTATTGCCAAGCACCTCTCTAAGACAATGTTGAGATGAAATGCCATGTCTGTCCATATTTTATTCTTTTAGTAGTAATAGAAATTGTATCAATGGATCTTAGACATTTTCTAATCATGTGATTAGACTTACTTCTTTATTTTGTTTGAGGGTAAGCAAAATTCTACACAAACTTTTCTGGAGATCGCTTGCACAAAATTTTCAGCATATTTATATAGTTGTTAGGCATTAGCTTATTAAAAAAATGAGAATTATCATTTCTTTGATTTTTTGTAATTGTTAACCAGTTTAATCTTAAGGATCTGAGTAGCCCATAC
Organism: Nicotiana noctiflora; assembly: GCA_032618575.1. Lineage (NCBI taxonomy): Eukaryota > Viridiplantae > Streptophyta > Magnoliopsida > Solanales > Solanaceae > Nicotiana > Nicotiana noctiflora. The sequence goes on from JASVEL010007694.1 coordinate 20,142, forward strand.
ACTTTTGAGAATGAATTAATTTTACGGTGCATAAGTAAAATGTAGTGACGACGTTTTTGCTTTTAAAGATATTGTTCCATCTTTTCTGAAGGAGCTTGACTTAAACACTTGGATATAGTACTCTTACTCTAGAGTAATTTATTTGAACAGATACTTGGCTTGTGTCTATGTTCACTCTTTCTAACTTGTATCACGATATAATTCAAATTCTTGGTGTGGGACTTGTAGTAGTAAATATTTTTTACTAAGAATATTTAATATCTTATTATTTTCTCAGAATAGGAGCGAGCTCTCATAATGGAGATCATGAAGAATACAAAGTAGCAGATATTTCCAGCAATATGTAAATCCTTGCAATACTCTATATGGCTCTTAACTGGACTACATAATTTCTATTGTTCATAGGTGGTATCGCACTGATATCAGCATAATACATCTGGTTAATCATGTGATATATAATGATTGATAGGAAATGAAAAATTAATCATATGCTTGGATTGGTTTTGTAAATGATTTTAAAAGAAAAGCACAACAAAGTGAAATATTAGCTCGGTTCTACACATGTCGCGCCCTTGGGGAGGTATATATGGTTTTCTATGTCTCTCACTATTTAATGAGAACGATACTGTCTTTTTGTCTATGATGTGGTTACTTTAAATAATTTATTGCTATTTATAGTTGCAATCACATATAAATATGCGTTCATACACAGTCAAAATTATTTCAGAACTTAAATTATTACACTCTCTGTCACAATTGGACTCAAATTATTGGACTCTTGTATAATTGTTGGGCCCGTGCATAGCACGGGCAATACTCATCTAGTGATAGCTATAGACAATTAATAGCCACTAAACAATAATGGTTTCTAAAAATTCTTCATGAATTTATGTACACATGGGCTGAAGAAATCAAATTTAGGCTCTATATCTGGGCTAAGTGAGTTGGATGATTTGGGCTTCTCTTGTGGGTAGGAAAAATCGAAAATGAGCTAGTTCTTTAAAGTTTTTGACATTTTTCCTTCTTCCTTTTATTTACTTGGACTTCTAACCTAGACCAAATTATTATTATTATTATTATTATTATTATTATTATTATTATTATTATTAGAAACAATGATATTAAGTAGACAATTAAATTGCTTGACATGTCTAGCAATGAATATTTATATCAAATAGTATTGCAGTGCTTAAGCAGAATAATTTGAATGAAAATGCCAAAATCTATTTTAGTATACAGCCATTATACAACGGCCACAGAAATAATATATAAATAACTTGAGTAAATATTCTATAAATAAAAGTAGGATAAATGCAATACAAATAGAGATATTTGTAAAGAAAATATTGTCGAAAATTAATTCTGAATAAAAAAATTTGAGTGATAATTATAAGTCTAAATTGTACTAAAATATCAAATTAAATATCCTTACATTATTAACAATATTAGAAGCTCAAGTAAATAATTTGAAAGAAAAGAGGGACAAATATGAACGTCAACACCGGCTATTTGTATAAAGAAATATAGGGGTACTACTAGCAACAAAAGATCAAATGTTGACGTTAAAATAGTACATGCTAGATAATTTTTGGACTAGTCATTCAAAAATAGTTATTATTTGTCAAGTCTTTGAAAAATAGCCACTATTTTGCTCCAACAGAGATTGACCCAGCATAATATATTAGAGTTTGGTGCACTTGTGTATGAACTTCCAGCATATTATGCTAGACCGGTATACTTTGCTAGCTCTAGTATAATATACTGGAGTCACTATATTATACTGAAATTCCAATTTATTATCCTAGAGTACTTTCCGGATTTCGAACAGTGTTTTCGCTCAAATTTATCTTTACATGAAAAGTAGCTACATTTCGATAACTTTTAAAACTGTGACTATTTTTGAATGACCACTTATAAATCTGACAATTTTTGAATGAGATTTTTTCCTATCTATACCATATGAAACCTTATTACCAAATATGTGCATAGTATCTAAATAACCCGCCATGTGCAATGTTTTTCTATAATTTTTATACCATTCATTAATTAGTAATTAATAATAGTTGAATCTTCCTAATATGGCGCGCTAAAAATTAGGAAAAGAATATCCTAATTGATTTAGCGATCTTCAGTTCAATTTTGAACGCAAATCCTTTATCTGATCTCTCACGAATGTTTTTTTGTAATTCAAAAAAAAAAAAAGACTAAAAGCTTCAACAAATTGAAGTCAAATATGTTCTTCATTTTTTTTTCTTCTCAATACACAAATAAAAAAAAACAACAAAATGTAGAACAATACCTCAACAACAACACTCAATCGTGTCCAAAATCGCAATCATGCTACAGTTGAATAGGAAAAATCTTATTACAAAAAATGAGTCTCATCTCTGTATTTTTTGAAAAAGAAGAAGGAATGGAGAAGAGGAGGTCTGATTTTATGTTAATATCTACAAAATTCCTACATTTATCTACAAATAAACTACAAATCAATTTAAGTATATATAAAGCAATATTATTTTAAGGGTATCTATAAAATAAATACATTTATACTACAATTAAACTACGATCTATGTTGAAAAAAAATGTTGACTACAAAATTTTCTATTCATGTACAAAATTTCTACAAATCAGTTTTAGTATTGTATAAAGCTGTATTATTTTTAAGGGTATCTACAAAATTACTATTTATACTACACTTAAACTACGATCTATGTTGGAGAAAATTGTTGACTACAAAATTTTCTATTGACCTACAAAATTTCTTCAAAAAAACTACAAAGCAGTTTAAGTATTGTATAAAGTTGTATTATTTTTAAGAGTATCTACAAAATTACTATATTTATACTACAATTAAACTACAATTTATATTAAAAAAAAATATTGACTACAAAAAGTTTCTTATGTGGCATAGGAATGTAAAAATCCCAAAAAAGGGGGTTTCAAGATCCATAATACAGTTACTAAAAACTAAGACGTGCAGAAACAAAAACAAAAAAAGATGGAGAAATAGAAAGAAGAGGATATCTTGCTTCGAACTTTAAATCAAATGCTTGGATGTCGACCGTAAAGATCTCTTTGGGTTAAAGGCCTTCCTCGCTTCGAACTTCTTAACAAGGCTCAGTGAACATCGGCCATTGGAAGATATGGAACTAAATAATTAACATGCTTGAATATTTTGCGGTTGAGAATATCTTAGGAATTATGTGGATAGAGAAGCGTGAGATATATGAATACCTTTAATTAAGGAGTAAAAGCTGCCCATTAATTAGACCCTTAATTAAGTATGGTATATGATTGGTTATTTGGTATACGATTTTGTAATTAAATCAAACCTTAAACAGTGAGGGTAATAAAGTTTCATATGTGGCATAGGAATGTAAAAATTTCTTTTGAATTTCCACCGTGCACTCGTAAATGGCCTAACATAAAGCCCAATTAGTACTAGGCCTAGCCTAATATCATAAGGGATTTTTTTCTAACTACACCATATATGAAATCTTATTACCAAATATGTGCATAGTATGTATATTACCCGCCCAGTCCACAGTTTATCCACAATTTATATACCGTTCGTTATTTAGGCAGAATCTGTCCTTTTTAGCGCGCGAAAAATCAACCACAAAATCTGGGATTAATTTATTCCGCAATCTGAGATAGATCTCAAAGCTGCATAATTTTGAAACGAAAAGGAGATTTATGTTCTTCATCTTCATCTGTTCTTCCATATATTTTCCATCATTGATAGCCATTAAAAAGCTTGAAAGTTTTGAATTCAAATTTGGGTTTTCAAAAATTATTATTTGTTTGGATTGGGTGTTGTTGAAAATAATCAGGAATATAGTTTAGAGTTTATATCTCAATTTTGAGGGGTTTTGGTGAATCTTTTGACTGAATTTCAGATTGAAACTCGAAGAAGAAGAAGAAGAAGAAGAAGAAGAAGAAGAAGACATATTTCTAAAAGTTGTAGATAAATTGTAGATAAATTGTAGATTGGAAAGACTAAAACTCCTACAAATCTTCTACTCTAAAATGTCAATAATGCTACAATTGAAATGAGAATTGGGATATTAAAATTCAATGTATCCGGTTTGTAAATATCTTGTAGATAAATTGTAGATTATTTGTATTCTGATTGTAGATGCATTATTTTCTCTTTTCACAAATTCAAAACGACTAAAGCTTCTACAAAATCTTCTGCGCAAAAGATAGTCTACAATTTTTCTAATTTTTCTACAATTTTTTTACAATTTTATCTATAAAAAGAAGGTATCTTTTGTTTATGAAAATTAACTATAGATCTGAGTGCAGTTCTTGGAAGTAGGAGACAAAACTATAGAATGCATAGACCTGTGATGAAGTCATTCTCATTCAAATATGTAACTTACCATCATTATAAAAAATAAAATACATAAAAACTTCGAATACGAATATTTAAATCTCACAAGCAAAATTGTGTAATTTATTTCGGGTAGAAAAATGGTACCCATCAACCCATTTTAACGCCTTAAAATTAGATTATCTAATGGTATTTTGGACATGTTTTATAATTTCTTCAATTTTTTGGTAGCTCGTCAGTTAAAGATGCATTCACGTTTATGTATTGTCTAGATCTAGATGTAGTAGCCAATAAGGAGCTGGACCTTTGAAAGCATAAAAGATTTTGCTAGTACATCGTGTAATAATTAGCGCCTAATATAAATGCACTCTTAATTATATCCTTAATTTGAATTATGGTATATAAATGGTAATTTAGTATATTGAAATATAGTTAACACAAACTTGAAACATTCGTAATAAGGTTTCATATATGATATAGGAAGGTAAAAAATAAGGATAAGATATCATCAATGAGGTTTGAGACTTATAAGAAAACTGATATATGCAGTTCACGTTTTTATTAGGGCAAACTACAAAATTTGCCAGTCGGCAAACTAACTGCGTTTACTAACCAAAAAATATGTAAAAATAGCACGGGCTAGTATTGGTCATTAAAAAATAGTCAGTATTTGCAAAATCATTGAAAAATAGTTATTATTTTGCTGCAACAGAGACCGGTCCAGCATAATGTACTGGAGATCGGTGCACCTGTATGATCTTCCAGCATATTATGCTGGAACTCCAACATGCGAAAGTTCCAGCACAATATACTGGAGATTGGAGCACTTGCGTATGAATTTTCAGCATATTATACTGGAACTCTAGTATATTATGTCGGAGTTCCAGTATACTTATGCTGGAACTCCTTTATAATATGCTGGAGTTCCAGTATACTTATGTTGGAACTTCATTATAATATATTGGAGTTCTAGTATACTTATGCTGGAACTCCATTATAATATGGTGGAGTATTTTCCGGATTTTGAATAGTATTTTCATTCAGATTTATCTTTACATGAAAAATGGCTAAATTTCGATTACTTGCCAAATTGTAATTATTTTTGAATGATTACTTGTAAATCCGGCTATTTTGATTTTCTCCCAAAAATATACATTCTTTTTTATTAGTTTTTTTTTTTTTGGATAGGCAGGCTCAGACAAATTCCTATTAATCATTTGATATAAGTATATATAATATATATGCCCCATCATGTCTCACTGAGCAGAAACATTCACATGCAATTTTATTCACATATCAATTTATGAAATATTAATTATTTTAAAAGAAAGAAGAGTGCAAATAAGTTTTATTTATAGAAATTTAATTTTAGATTACTTGAAAGAAAATCATATATACTATTATACCTCACTCTCCCCATCCAAAAGCAAAACAAAGTACCTTTTCATATCTTTATGCCATACGTCCTTCAATTATATATTCTCACGTCAAACTTCACGGCTAGTAAAATTGACAAATTTTATACACACTTACTCACACCCTTGGCTGTCACTATTAAACTAAATTAAGTTGTCTTCCGCGAATTACTATGTAATTAAAAATTCTAACTTGGAAATAATTAACGACAACACCAAACTATGAGAAATGCATCACTATGTCATTCTGAAATAGTTAGAGAATTTTAAATAATGAGACATCGTCGTCATCGACTATGACCCCTAACCTTCCAAGCTAATGAAATATGTAACTCGTACATTGTTTAATTAATAAAAGTTGATATATATTGGTGGTTATCAGACAAGAAATGAAGCTTAAGGTCTATTCAACTTTTTATTTTCTTTGGCTTACCACATATGCGACGATTGGGTGTCATGGTAGTTTAGATTATTCCATCATACACTTTCCAAAAGATTAATGCATGCAGCATGAGCTTAGGACAAAGATATCATATCACCAAAAAAAAAATTGATTTGCTTAACGAGACCTAGCATTGTATTTAGGTCCCTAATGTCTCCATCAGCCCAGGAAAATGAATTGTGAGTGGATAATTTGAAATTGACGAATGGTTCCAATATATGCAATGGCAGAGACATTGTTAGTTAAAAAACGTATCATCATCCTTAGGAAAATTTTATTTTGTATCTCATATATTTTTTCTGTTTTACAGTTTTGTGGATACGGATTTTTGTGGATCCAAAAATATAAGATAATGGTCCCACAAATATGTGAAATAAAAAGAGACTTGCAACTAATGTAAGTTACGTGAGACACAAAATAAAACTTCTCTCATATTTCGCTCTGCAACTTTTTTTTAAATGTGTTTGTGTAAGTAATATCTTTTTCTTCGGTATAAGTTACTTGAATATATGTAAAATGAAGTAAATATCAATTTAGGTCAAGAAGTAAAAAAAATCATGTTATTATAAACTTGTTTATGTTATGTATCATCCTTTATTTTTATAAAAAAAAACACCTGCATGTTACTGGTCGAAATTACAGACTTGCAATTGGCTGGTCGATGTTACAAACAAGACTTATAACTAAAACCCAACTGTACGTTAACTATTACTACGACTAACGTTATGCAAAATTAATATAGATGATTTTGGTCCTTTGTTCCCCTGAGTAGGGTCAGGATACAGAAGTTAGGTGGAGGAGGCTGAAGTCTACATGTATATTGTGAATCAAACACAAAAGTGAAGAGACATGTGCAATCAAAAGAGTGTTTTATGACCAATATTTCTACTATGACAAGCCTTTCACGTGGAGGATGGCTTATCAACATCCATGAATATTAATAAGCTGTGAATTATATTCTTTTTTATTTGGCCATATTATTATTACATCAAATCTGCTAGTTAATCATATACAAGGCTAGCTCCTACGTAATTCTTTTCTTTCTCTCTCCTTCTTTTTGGCCAAAACGCAAGAATATTCTAAAGCAGAAAATGGTGTAGGCTGTCCTGTACGTACGGCTAAAAGAAGTATATGAGCTAGAGGAATAATTTGAGAAGATTTATAGTTTAGAGAAATAATTTAGGACTAAACAGCAGCAGTTTCGGCTGTAGTCTGGTTTTCCAACTATATTATACTATATATAATTTGTTAAAAGATACTCCTATTGTTGTTGGACCATAAAGCAGTATAATAAAGTCATTATCCAAAAGTAGTAGTGACTAGTGATGTATTACGTTGTTTTTCTTTGGATTTGAAAATAAAGTATACAGACGAAAGGGATACATATAATTCTATTAGCTGTCCATTGTCGTCATAGAATGCATTGACATGCGATATAAAAATATATCTACACAATAATTATAAGTAAATCCTTATGATAAGTATTACTTCATTCATAAACTGCACTAATAATATAAAATCTTAACAATATCAACACATATAATTTAAAATCTTCATAGTTAAATATTAATTCTGTCAATCAACCAACTAGCTTTAATAACGCGATTTGGCATGTAATATAAGAAGTCATGCAAATCACATGTGTTGGAGTCATGAAACGGAACTTTCACTTCTCTAAATACATATATGTGTGAAAACAAACAATTTCCATGAATTGAAGAAGAAATGAAGATTGAGATAGAAGAAGGAAGAGAAGATATCGAATGAATCTCGGTTTTCTTACAAGTTCTCAAAAGAATTAACCGCTTCCCCTAACTAATTTTTCATACTAATACAAAGACCTATTGGGCCAAAATAGATTGGACCTGCCTATTAAATATGGTCTATTACAAAAATAGAAACTAAGACTAATAAATAGAAATGTGGCTGTTTATGTAAATGTGGCTATCTATGTAACTCCAACACCCCCCTTCAAGGTGGAGGGTGATTGAACCCCCAGCTTGAGTAGTAAAGAATGATGTACAATGCCCGTCAAAGGCTTAGTAAAAACATCTGCAAGCTGAGAAGTAGTAGAAACATGATGTAGTGTTATAAGTCCGTCATGAAGCTTCGTGCGTATGAAATGGCAATCTACTTCGATGTGTTTTGTCCTCTCATGAAATACAGGATTCTTGGCAATGTGAATGGCTGCTTGATTGTCACAAGAAATAGGAACTGCATCTTGAACAAGAACATTACAATCTGATAAAAGTCGTACAAGCCAAGTAATTTCACCAACAACCTTACTAATTGCGCCTGTACTCAGCTTCAGCAGAAGACAAAGAAACTACAGGTTGTTTCTTTGCTTTCCAGCCAATGAGAGAACCACCAAGAAGTATACAATAACCAGTGACAGATCTCCTAGTGTCTGGGCATGCAGCCCAGTCACTATCACAATAAGCAGTCAAAGAAAGATCAGGATTGTTATTGATAAAAACTCCAACATCAGAAGACCCTCTAAGGTATCTCCGCAAATGTAAAGCTGCATGCATGTGAGAAGAAGTAGGCTTCTGAAGATATTGACTGAGGTGTTGTACAGCAAAGGCCAGGTCAGGTCTGGTATGAGTAAGAAAGTTGAGCTTTCCCACTAAACTTCTATAGTTCTCAGGGGATGGAAGAGGATCACCCACAGATGCATTTAGCTTAACAGAAAGATCTAAAGGACAAGTAACTGGAGTAACATTTTCACAATTATATTCCTTTAGAAGATCCTTAATAAACTTCTTCTGATGAAGTAGAAGACCAGTAGGATGATAAGAAACTTCAATTCCAAGAAAATAATTCAACACCCCCAAATCTTTAATTTTGAATTCATGATCCAGAAAGCATTTTAAAGCAGTAATTTCCTCCAAATCATTACCCGTGAGAATAATATCATCAACATATACAGCTAATAGAACAATAGAAGAAGCAGATTTCTTAGAGAATAGAGAGTAATCATTTAGAGAAGAAGAATAACCTCTTGAACATAAGGCTTGAGACAGCTTGGCATACCATTGCCTAGAAGCTTGTCTCAAACCATATAAGGACTTCTTAAGAAGACAAACCAGAGGAGAAGAAGAAGAAACAAAAGAATCAGATGAGGAAGTTGCTGTCAAACCAGAAGGTAATCTCATATAAACTTCTTCATCTAAATCACCATGCAAAAAAGCATTGTTTACATCGAGTTGAAAGAGAAACCAATTCTGTTTAACAACCACAGCAATAAGGCATTTAACAGTAGAGAACTTGATAACAGGAGAGAATGTTTCAGTGAAATCTACACCTTCAACTTGTGTGTCACCCCTGACAACCAAACGAGCCTTATATCTTTCTACAGTCCCATCAGCCCTATACTTAATCTTATAAACCCACTTACAACCAATTGGTTTCTTTCCAGGAGGAAGCTGAACTATGGACCAAGTATTATTTGCTTCCAATGCTTCAAATTCTTTCCTCATGGCTTCTTGCCATGCAGGAAAAGAAACACCCTGCTGATATGATGTAGGTTCTTTCTCATTTGTGTTAACTAAGCTATGAAGACAAGTAGAAGAAGAACTGGGGCCAGATAGAGAGGGAGGAAGGTTACAGACATACTGTTGAAGATGAGCAGGAGGAACATGAATCCTGCTTGACCTTCTAGAAGGATTTTGTATAGATGAAACAGGAGGATTTTGTGTAGATGAAACAGATGTATGTTGTATAGGAGAAGATGATGATGAAGGTGAATCAAAAGGAATAGTTTCAGAGTTAGAATATGTATTATGTGAAAGATCATCAGTAGAGAAAATTATGTTAGATGAAGAAACAGTAGAAGGAGATGGATCAACAGAAAAGTCATTGGAAATCCAATTAGGAGATGGATTAAGATGAGGAGAATGAGTATTTGAAGTGTTCTTAGAAGAAACAAAAGGAAAAACAGTTTCATGAAATATGACATCCCTGGATATTAAAGTAAGCTTGGTTTTCAAATTGTAAAGTTTGTTTCCCTTTTTAGCTAAAGGATATCCCAGAAAAACACAAGGATCAGCTCTAGGTTGGAGTTTATCTCTATGGCATTTAGGAACTGATGCAAAACAAAGACAACCAAAAGTTCTAATATGGATATAAGAAGGAGTTTGTCAAAAAGGAGCTCAAAATGTGTCTTATTGTTAAGAAGTTTGGAAGGGAATCTATTTATCAGATAAGTAGAAGTAAGTACACAATCACCCCAGAACTTAATAGGTAATTGAGAATGAAAAAGCAAGGCTCTTGATGTTTCTAGTAGGTATCTATGCTTTCTCTCAACTACGCCATTCTATTGTGGTGTGTGAGAACAAGAGGTTTGACGAATTATGTCATTCTCAGAAAAACAAATTATTGCCACAAGTACTGGATCCAAGCTCAAATGCATTGTCACTCCTAATGGTTTGTATGACAGTTTAAACTGTGTTTTAATCATAGCAATGAAAGCTTTGATAAGTGAAAAAACATTGCTTTTGGATCCCATAAGGTGAGTCCAAGTAGCTCTAGTAAAGTCATCAATTATTGTTAGGAAGTATTTACAACCATTATGAGTAGGAGTGTTGTAGGGTCCCCAAGTGTCTACATGAATGAGTTGGAAAGCATAGCTGGTTTTGATAGAACTGTCAGGAAAGGGCAATCTTGGTTGACTAGCTAATGGACAAACAGTGCAAATGACAGGCTGTTTGGTTGAGAAATTGCAAGGTATATCAGAAATTTGTTTCATTCAAACAAAAGGTATATGTCCCAGTCTATTATGCTATAAGATCTCCATTTTATTCAATTCAGAATGATATGTACAATGAGAAGAAGATGAAGCAGAATCAGTATCTAATGGAGAATGGTATTTACAAGAAATGTCTTCAACAAGTAAAAGAGTAGTTGTAGAAGTAGTTGTAGAGCTAGTCTGACAAGCTGATGCATGAGATTGAAGAGAAGGAGAAGATTGCTCAAGCTTGTAAAGACCTTCATTCAATTTACCAATTTTCAGTGGCCTCTTCAGAGAAGGGGCCTGTATCAAACAGGAAAACTTTGTAAATAGGACAATAGAATTCAACTGGCAGACAAGTTTGGAAACAGAGATAAGATTGTAATGAAAACTAGGTATATAAAGGACATGATGTAGTGTGAAACAAAGGAATTGAATAGAACCAGTACAAGTTACCTTCACCTTATAACCATTAGGTAAGGTAACCAAATATGGTATGACTAAAGGTTTAATGTCGAATAGAAGGTCTTTATTAGAAGTCATATGATCACTGGCCCCAGAATCTATAATCCAAATGTTTTCATTTACTTTAGTTAACATACAAACACCATAAGATACATTCTTTAAAGAACTTGGTGAAGAGAAATTACCAGCAAAATTTGCAGATGCCATAAGACTGGATTGAGGCTGTGTTTCTGAAACCCGAGTCTGCTGAAGCAATAGCATAAGTTGTGAGTACTGTTCTTTGGACAATCCAGGAATCACAGATTCTGATTCAGATGTTCCCTAAGTACTCTCAACACTGTTTTGAGAATTAGTAGAATTAAAATACCCTTGTACTTCAACATTTGCTGCAGTCTTCCTTCCCTTTGTGAACTTAAAATTTTGTGGAAAGCCATGAAGCTTATAGCATTTGTCAATTGAATGTCCAGATTTCTTGCAATATCTACACACTACATTTGACTTATTTGAATCAAAATTGATTCTCTGATTGAACTGCTTAGAAGAGGTAGGTGTGACTGGAAATTGTGGAAACTTATTGGTAAGATGAGCATTAAAAGAAGCTGAATCATTTCGAAATTGAGAAGGTAAAGAAACTTGTCTCTGTTTTTCATCTTGAAGCAAGATATTATAGGCAGTGTCTAAAGATGGAGGAGGCTGCATCATGAGCATATTACTCCTAACTCCAACATAAGTCTCGTTTAGTCCCATAAGAAATTGATGCAGCTTGTTTTCATCATCCTCTCTATGAAGTTCTGATTTTGCAGCACAAGTACAAGTACTACCATAAGATGTACGCATGAAACTCAATTCATCCCACAGTTTCTTCAATTTGTTGAAATAAGATGCAATATCTAAAGAACCCTGACTAGTAGATGCTAATTCCTGCTTTATCTCAAACACCTTGGTACCATTCACAGTACCATACCTCTTATTAAGTTGACTCCAAATGCTTTGAGCAGTATCAGAATACTGAACACTTTCAGCTATTTCTGGTGTAAGTGAATTTGTGAGCCAAGATATAACCATATTGTTACATCTATCCTACTGCCTAAATTGAGGAAAATCTTCTGAAGGTTTATCAACAGATCCATCAACAAACCCTATTTTGTTTCTAGCAGATAGAGAAACAATAATATTTCGTCTCCATCCTCCAAAACCAGTTCCAGAAAAAGGATTACTCACTAAAGAGATTCCCGGAACATCAGAAGACATAAGAAATAAAGGACTCGAAGGATCATGTACGAAATTAGTAGAAGAAGAATCTCCATCGACATTCACCATTTCGAAACTCAATTGAAATTCTTATAAAATTGCAGTAACCAACACATGCAACAACGAATTCTCTTCTAAAACTGAATCACAAATAGAATTTCAGAGATTGAAGAACCAAACCTCATCAATTGAGCAATAAACCTAAAATCAAGCTCGATTTAGCTGCATGTCAGCATGACGAATCTCATATATCAGAGATTTTCAAAGAATCATCAATTGTGGAAGAAACTTGAGTAAAAATCGAAATGAAACAGAAAAATCATGAAAATGTTTGAGGCTAACATCGATATAAAGCTACGTACGAGTAGAGATGGAATCTCTGCTCTGATACCATGTGAAAACAAACAATTTCCATGAATTGAAGAAGAAATGAAGATTGAGATAGAAGAAGGAAGAGAGAAGATATCGAATGAATCTCGGTTTTCTTACAAGTTCTCAAAAGAATTAACCGCTTCCCCTAACTAATTTCTCATACTAATACAAAGACCTATTGGGCCAAAACAGATTGGGCCTGCCTATTAAATATGGTCTATTACAAAAATAGAAACTAAGACTAATAAATAGAAATGTGGCTGTTTATGTAAACGTGACTATCTATGTAACTCCAACAATATGGGATATTAACCAAATGTGGATGACAAAAAGATGAAAACAAATTAAATTAAAATATATTGGATGGGCACAAAAAGTCTCGGAAGTTACGTCGATTGGAGCACTTCTTGAATCATGAAAATTACCATTGCTCTTTTTTAGGTTCAATTTTTGTCTTTTGGCAGGCGCTCCTCGGTCTATTTTATGTTTGTCTCTATGACAATCATGACAATATGGCATGAGACATGTATCGTGATCATGCCAAATATTCTTCCACTTGCATGTAATCACTTTCAAGAAATATATCAGAATTCTTATGAGAAAAATCTTCAATGGCATTGCCATATGTATATGCATTGCTGACTAGATTATGTAGGTATTTCGATTTCAAAGAGAAAAAAGAGTAGATTACATTGCTATTTAGCATAATAACTGTTAAGTAAAATCAGTAATTTATCTCCTCGAGAGATGCCTCTTGAAACGTAGCCAATTGCCATTCACATAATCGCCCCACATTTTCAATGGAGATAATTAAATTCCTTTCTTTTCTTCTTTAGACAAAGGCATTGCGGTGCCCTATGACAATTTCGAATTTCTTAGAAAACTGTATTTTTACAATAATTCTAGAAAAAATAGTGTATAAACAGAAACGGTGAAAAATAAAATTTAATCCGAGCATATTGAATTCACAGTGTTTTCTTAAAGAATTTAATCTCCTCCTAGTACCTAAGGTTGTGGATTAATTACCCCCAAGATAGAACGAATTACACAGTAATGTAGCGGTATTTCAAACCCAGTATTTCAGCAAACACAAATGAACGGTAGCAAATCTCACTTACTGTTGCTTTCTTTGTAATTAAAACAATGCACAAGAAATGAGAAAAATTTAAAAATTGGTATGAAAATTTTGAAAGAATGGACTACTTATTTATAGCCAATATGTTGAGCTCAAATCGAAGAGGTGCAACTCTTCAGAAGGGATGTTTATGTACAACGGCCATAACGTAAATGGTTATTTATGCAATAATAAAAGTAGAAATTCATAAAGCGGAGGAAACTTAATTTTTCTTTACAAAAACGGAAAACGAAAAACGGACACTTAACTTTCCATTGGACTTAATATTAAATTTCCGTTTACAAAAAATATATATTTAATAATATTACGTTAATATTTACTATTAACAAAAAAGTTTAGTCCAAAAATATTAATCAATCAATCGATCATTTGATCAAATCCGAATCCGAAGGCGAAGCCGAGCCCGAGTTGAGTGAGCGACGATGATGGCGTGAGGCTTGCCTTCTTCTTAACTCTTTAAGAGTTAGCAGAAGAGCAATTGAATATATACCCATCAAAAACCTTTTCCTCTTCCCATATGAAACAATGTCCCTTTGTCATCCCGTGTGAATTAGCAAGGACCACCTTGCAAGGCTAAATACTCCTGGGTGACCGATAGCGAAGTAGTACCGTGAGGGAAGGGTGAAAAGAACCCCCATCGGGGAGTGAAATAGAACATGAAACTGTAAGCTCCCAAACTATGGGAGGAGCCAGGGCTCTAACCGCGTGCCTGTTGAAGAATGAGTCGGCGACTCATAGGCATTGGCTTGGTTAAGGGAACGTACCAGAGCCTTAGCGAAAGCGAGTCGTCATAGGGAAATTGTCACTGCTTATGGACCCGAACATGGGTGATCTATCCATGACCAGGATGAAGCTTGGGTGAAACTAAGTGGAGGTCCAATTAGGAGGGAAACTCAAATATTTTATTTTCCCTCAATTTCTCATTCACCCACTTTTAAGCTAAATTAAACTTAAAAATCCAACAATCTCCCACATGAATGGGGAATGGCTATATCACGGAAATATGCACGAAAAATTGTGTGATTTGCAAGCAAGGATTAATCGCATATAGATAAGTAGTTTTTCCTTTAAACTTTTTGTACTGAACTTATGTGGGATATACTCGGTCGATCGGTAGATTTGATATCTTTGAACCGTCGAACTTTGGTGTATACCTAGACAAATATAAGTCACACACTCAACCGTTAACCGCCTAATTTCATAAGTGCGTAGAGAACTGGCCTTACAAAAATTCTCCTTGAAGCAGCTAACACTTCACACTTACATAGGTGATTCCTAAACGTACCATCCTGTAGATACACTATTTGATATACCCCATATCAAATTATAAATCATTAAAAAACTTTAATACTTTATCCTTGGTACTGAACATTGTTTCCTCTTTCTATTATTTTGAGGACCATCCTCAATAATGTTTGCTCTCATTATTGTTGAGTTTCCACGACCTTTCATTTCAGCAGCTTTGTTGTCCTCTTCAATTCTCAACCAAACAATGAGATCTTCAAGTTATATCTCCTTGCATTTGTGTTTCAAGTAATTTTTGAAGTCCTTCCACAAAGGAGGCAACTTCTCAATCATCGCTGCAACTTGGAATGCTTTATTGGTTACAAGACCTTCAATAAAAATTCTATTAGTAAAAATAATATAATTAATACTTTCAATATCAGTATTAATTCAACATTTACCTTCAGCAATGAGATCGTAAATAATTACCTACAATTTCTAGACTTGGGTAGTAACATACTTGCTATCTGCCATTTTGTAGTCCAAAATTTAGCAGCAACAAATTTCTTCAACCTAATATCTTCAGTTATGTATTTCCTTTCAAGCGCAATCCACAATTCTTTTGATTTCTCCACATTAGAGTAGACATTATACAAATCGTCCTCCAGTCTGCCAAGAATGTAATTCTTGCATAGAAAATCAGAATGTTTGCACGCCTCCATCACGTGAAAGCATTCATTGTCTGGAGTATCATTGGGCAGAACAAGAACATCTTTCTTAATAAATTTTTGTAGATTTAAAGTCTTCAAGTAGAAAAATATTTTCTGCTGCCACCGCTTGAAATCAATCACAATTTTTTTTGAGTTTTTCAGTCAGTAATGTCGGTGTTATTCGGCTTGTCGATGCATTGAAAATCACCGTCGAAACAGTTTGGTTTCCGTTGTCATTCGTCAATTTTTTAAAAGAATGACACAAACAAATGTTTAATACACGTTTAAAAACATGAGTATAAAGTCACGTACATTTTAATCTCCAATGGAGTCGAAAATCACCATGAAGGCTTTAATCTCCAAAATGGGAGTAGAAAAAGCACAAAGGTTTTAGTCTTCAGAACAGTAAGTATAACACAAATACAGGAAACAATTAAGTTCCTTAAGCTTGTTAGTAAACTGCATTTGTAAAATAACTCTGGAGAAAATAACGTATAATGAGAAACATTGAAATCAAAAATTAATCTGAGCCACTGAATTCACAGTATTTTCTTAAAGAACTTAATCCCCTCCTAGTACTCAAGGTAGTGAATTATTCCTCCCAGGATAGAACGAATTACACACTCGTATCGCGGTACTTCAAACTCTAATATTTCAGCGAACACAATGATCGGTAGTAAGTCACACTTATTATAGCTTTCTTTTGTAGTTAAAACAATGCAGAAGAAAGGAGGAGAAATCGGAAATTCGTATGGAAAATCTGATAGAATGAACTATTTATTTATGGCCAATATGTTGAGCTCAAATTGAAGAGGTATAACTCTTCAGAAGGGTTGTTAACGTAAAACGGCCATAACGTAAATGGTTATTTATTCAATAATAAAACGGGAATTTGTAACACAGAGGAAGCTTAATTTTCCATTAAAAAACAAAAAACGGACACTTAACTTTCCGTAATCAATCAATCATTTGACTGAAGTCTAAGCCACGAGATAACGACGGCGGCGCAAGACTTGCCTTATTCTTAGAAATATACCCATTAAAAATATTTACTCTTCTAATATGAGATAATATCCCTTTATCAAAAAAGAAAATATTTCGTTTTCCCTCCATCCATCTAAATTAATATTTAAAAAAACCCAACAGAATTTTCCCCATCCTTTCTCCTTTTTGGATATTTGGAACCTGTATAATGGAGTCACCGAAAGACTTATCAGAAAACTTTGCAAAATGCCGGTGATAAAGTTGTTAACAAGAAAAGGTGATTGAGATATAGCGAAGCACGTTGCGTTTAATCTCTGTTGAATATATACAAATTTGCTCACACACCAATCTATTAAGGGTAATTGAAAGGGTTCAACTCATTCGTCGAAACGTTACACTTTAATATAGGCGAAAAAATCTTTGTATGTAAATTCAAATTTATTGTTGAATTTCCTAGGAACATGAGAGCAATTATTTTATGGAATCCTGCATCCATCACTGGCTATGCATTCATCTTGAAATACTTCCTCCTATATCATGTGATGATGGTGTCTAGCGAACACACAAGCTGAAATCTAAAGTTATCTTTTATTGTATATTCAACATAGTATGAAAATATTAAAGTAATAGTTGATCAATAGCTAGTTAAATAGATCGAACATTATATTAAAGTCTAAATATTAGATAACCTAAAAAATATGAAATTTTGAAAATTGATAAATCGCATAGAAATTGAATATTATCATATCTATTGGGTGTGCGAACAAAATCTCACATTGGTAGTCCAAAAGATTGAGCGTATACATATAAGGCATATGAATCTCTTAATACTGTGAGACCTTTTGAAAAAAACCGTACAGAATTTGTCCAAAGTAGACAATATCCCACCATATTAAGAATATCAGTGGCCGTTTTAGCCCAACTATATCGATCTTTTGAAGGCCACCATGCATGGAACTTCCTCTTTAAAACTTTTGGAATATTGAAATGTTTTAAAAAAGTAAAAAAATCAGAAAAGTAAGGAAGAAAGTAATTAGTGGATCCTTGTAACCCCCCCCCCCCCCCGCCCCCGCCCCCCCAGAATATTATGCATTTTAAAGATATTTTGTGCATGCGCTTTAATCTATGGTCACATCACGTATTGCCAATAATTTGGGTGCGTCACGAAAGTGGCTTTAGTAACAAAAAGAAATAAATTATGAGATTTTATTTTTAATGTTTTGCAAAAGATTTCAAAGAATCTCATCTCAACTGAATCCTATGCAAAGGTGAGTCCAGAACCGAAATAATGTTACAAAATACATAAAATACCATAATAAACCAAAAAAAAAAAAATACACAATTACCCATTTCGCAGTATAAAACTGCGAAATGCACTAACGGCCGTTAAGTGCATTTCACAGTTTTATACTGCGAAATGTTTTTTTTTTTTTTTTTTTTTTTTTTTTTTTTTTTTTCTGCGAATTTTTTTTTTTTTTTTTTTTTTTTTTTTAAATTTCGCATTATTATTTCATGTTATTAAAAAAAAATAGCAAATTTTATCGTTTTCACAATTAACAAATTTTATTTTTGTTGTGTTATTGGTTGCTAATATTTGAGTTTATTTTCATTTGCAAAATCTTGTACTTTTATCATAATTAAAATATGTCGAAATCTGAGTTATTTTTTTTAAAAAAAATTATCTAATAAATTATTGCTAGGAAAATTATTTATCTTCTCAAGTATTTTGATGCAAAATTACTTGTAGTTCATAATCTTATGAATGCCGCTTATGTTGCTTTAAATTAATACTAGTCATTTAAAATAAATATGTGAATTAAAAATAACGCTTATTTGATGCAAAACTAGTTGTAGAATTAACCTTTTCATGTTTGCTAAGAAAAAATCTCTATTGTGTTTTGCTAAAATATCTCAGTTCGGACCACGTACTTCTAACACAATAGAGATTTTTTGACGAATAATGAAGTAAAGTTCTTTTCGGAGTATTATTGGTTAGTTGTTGATTGGAGATGTTGAAAGCTTAAATTGCAAGACCATTATTATAGTTTGTAGGAATTTTATACATTATGTAAATATGATTTTATACAATCAGATCAATTAAAAAATAATTATAAAATTACTCTATTTAATAACATTAATTAATAATATGATAGCTAAAAATAAGCGTTAAATAAAATATTATAACAGAATAAATTATATTTTCATTACATTATGAAGATATATAATTTAAATCCATTACTTATTTATACAAAATAACTTGTTGTTGAAGTTTTTTGATAGAAAATAACTGGAAGAATAAATTCTAATTTTGATCAACATGAATTTTATATTCTAACTCCTTCCAATACAATATTAAAGTAATATTTTCATAATCAAACGATTGAAGAAATACTACGAGATAAAGAATCTGATATGCATGATTATGTGTTTAGATAAAAAGAAGGATTGTAGATTAATCATACTATAACGACTAAATTAATCTATTTTTACAAAAAATAATTTATTATTTTCTATATGTTGCAAACAATAAATATGTAGTACTTATTAAAGCAATTGAATAATTTGCATTATGATGAGAAGAAGAAAAAAATCTTTTGCAAGTTAATCAACCATAATTTTGTCTTTTTAGAATAAATTAAAAAATATAGAGTACACGCGCAACGCGCGTATACAAAGACTAGTTATGATAAAAGTACAAGATTTTGCAAATGAAAATAAACTCAAATATTAGCAACCAATAACACAACAAAAATAAAATTTGTTAATTGTGAAAACGATAAAATTTGCTATTTTTTTTTAATAACATGAAATAATAATGCGAAATTTAAAAAAAAAAAAAAAAAAAAAAAATTGAACAAAAAAAAAAAAAAAAAAAAAAAAAAAAAAAAAAAAAAAAAAAAAAAAAAACATTTCGCAGTATAAAACTGCGAAATGCACTTAACGGCCGTTAGTGCATTTCGCAGTTTTATACTGCGAAATGGGTAATTGTGTATTTTTTTTTTTTTTTGGTTTATTATGGTATTTTATGTATTTTGTAACATTATTTCGGTTCTGGACCCTGCAAAGGTCGGCCTACGCTACTCCCTGCCTTTCTCATCCCAATCTAGGCAAACCCTCGTAAGTTGCATGCCATGACATTCCTATTTTTTTTTTTTTTAATCAAGATGAAAAGTTAGATGTGTAGGTTAGGTTTTACTTTTAATCGTTTTCCTATTGTAGACACGTAATTTTTGACCATCCCCGAAATTTCACCCGTTTTAGCGTAGAATAATTAATTTAGGTCTCATATAGCTATTTACACTAATTTTAACTCTTTTACATTATTTTTATCATAAAATTAAAAAATACAAAAAATAGTTTCATATTATATATATATATATATATATATAATTTAGTTTAATTAATTAAATTAATTTTTGCATTACGTAATATATTTATCTTATATTAAAAGTAATTGAACTAAGGATTGGGTATTTGTTTTTAACCCAATATTAAGGCCCAAATTTGAGGCCCAAACATTTGACCCATGCCCACAACCCCATCAGATTTTTTTTAACCTAAAACCTATCCTCTCTCCCACATGATAACATAACAATACAATGAAAAAACCCTAAAAACTAATACAGCCGTCGCCTCCCCCCACTGTTCATCTTCATCGACCAAGAAGACATACCCCAGCCCCATACCCGCCGGCCACCCCTTTTCTCTAGCAGAAATCAGCGGCCACTTCTGCTTCTTCTCTCAACAATAACCAACAACATTGAACAACAGAAAACTAAGAGAGAGAGCCGCCAGCCACCCACCCTGAACAACATACCACCTTCACAAACAACCACAACCACCACCCGTCGCCGTCGCAGCAGCCTACGACCATAACGCTTTCAAGCAGCGGCTGCTGCATCCTCATGCCATCTCCATTCCAGCCTTTCCACTTCCGTTCTCACTTTAACCAAGCGAACATCAGTCCATCACTCACACGCCAGAAAACGAGCTGCAGAGATGCCGGAAACCAGAATCAACAAACAAAAATCGTTTTCTGCTTTTCTTAAATCTGAAAGATGTAGTTTTAGTTCCTAATTTTGATCTTCTTTTGTGGAGTCATTTTACATTCGAGATGGGTTTCTGATTGGAGATTTCCATTGCCAAATCGAATTTTTTCGGTCGAGTTCGAGTTTCCATCCGTGGTTCGTTATATTTTGGGTTCAAAGCAGTGACATAATTAAATTTCAGTTATATCGAGTCCAGGCAGATTCGCGGTCCTTGATCGATTTTGTCACTGCTGTTTTTTGAATATCGTCTTCCTTCCGAGTTCAATTGTCGGAGTCCTCATTGAGTTGTAATAGTTGGAGGTTCAAATATGTCGAAAAGCAATTCAGGTTCATTCCTAAACTTTGCTTCTTTGATTTGCTTTCTTATGCGAATGTTCAGTGTTGGTTTGTTACTGCATTTTAGTTGCTACTAGATGTTGATTTGTAGTGTTAACTTCAAATTTGTTGGTGTTGGTTTTTCTGTTTAATTTTTTTTATAAGAAAATAGTTGATCATATTATATGAATGCAAACATGTGCCGAAGAACATTTTTTAACTTAATATGGAATGGGTACAGTAAATGTCTTACAAGTATGTATTGGACTGCTGCTCTTAAATTGGTCTCTGGGATTGTTCTAATTTCAAATACATAAACTACTATTTTGATTGAGAAAATACGTCTAGAAATCATTTGTTAATGGAATTAAGTTGGCAATGGGCTTTTGGACTAAAGACAATTTCATTCCCCCTCTGTTCGGCTTTTGGATTGAATCCTTAGGAGCATGACTAGGCCGACAACACCGGGTAGGCAAGCCTTAGGATTTTTGTTAATATCGAGGCGAGAGGTCGCCCCGTAGTAAAATTTATCCGGGGAATGCTCCGTGAATTTGTATATATTATTATCCGGGGTATGCCCCGAAGAACTATGTAAATATTTTGGAGGCCTTGGCGAATGTGGTGGAGCGGCCGTAGTATAGCTTAGCTTAGAATTTTCCTTTCTTTTATTTTTCATTTTCCTTTATTAGGTGGGGACGACCTCGAGCCTCATATGTGTTTATTTTGTTTTTTGTGTGTTTTACCTCAATTTGAATGTTTTGAAAGCCAACTTGATCGAGTACGCAACCGTGACTTTCACGGGACTTGGGGAGTGCCTAACACCTTCTCCCCGAGTCAAATGAACCCCCTTACCCGAATCTCTGGTGCAGACTTAGTTTTGGAGTCTAAAGTGTTTTAAAGGAAAATCATTTTAAAACGGTGGCCTGGCACACCGAAACCAATGTCAGGTGGCGACTCTGAGTTAATTCCTTTTAAACACACATTTTTGTCACTTTCAAAATTGAAAAACCCTTTTCAAGCTTTTTCACTAAAATTCTTTTATTAATTTAAGAGGGGTTTAGTAGGAAAGGCTTGTTTTGGTAAAAGAAAGGGGTGTGACATCTCTGGCGACTCTGCTGGGGACGTTGCGAGTTCGAGCTAGTACTTGATTTTGTTGGCTTTTAGAATATTTGATTGAGGTTTTTGTGCTTTTTCATTAGCTTTATTTGATTTTTATTATGTTTTTATATTTTTGTTATTTGCTAGTTGTTTATTTGTTTATTGTTTTTGCTTTATCTGTTTATTGCTTTATAACTGTCATCATATGCATTACCCGGTCAATTCTTTCTGCAACAAGTCTCGGAGCACGCGTCGCGTGCACGAACCCTTTGTTGAGTCACCCTTAATTTAGGAGGGGGGGCCGTCGGACGTATGGAGTGGGTGGAAAGCTTAAGCAGCCACCATCGACCATACGCTCCCCCGAAGCAACTTGTTAGTGAACCCCAAACTTAGGTCAGCCTTTAGGTCATTTTTGCATCATGTCATTTAGACCTAGCAGGGCTCGGTCCCAGGTACCGTTCCCTTTGTAGAAAACTTGTCCAAATTTGGTCAAAATGGGCCCATGGCCCAAAATGACATGTAATCATCCCAATGTGCTAAATGTCGCATCTTTGAGGGTAAAAAGGTTATTTGGCGGACCGATGTTCGGGAAGAAGGGTGAAAAAATGAAGAAAATAGAGTACGGATGCATTTTCCTTTCACAATTTTTCAAGAAAAATCCAAAAAAAAAAAAGAAGAAAAAGAAAATTCAAAAAGATTTTACACTTTTTCCTTATTTTTCAAAAATTCAAAAAAAAATTGAAAATGAAAAATCCAAAAGATTTTACATTTTTCCATCTTTTTCAAAAGATAAAATATAGCTTTTTACAAATTAATTGCATCTTCCCGAACTACGCGAACCCGATTCTCGTCTCTCGGGGCGAGATACGTAGGCAACCCACATAGGGTCCGGTCTTCCTAGTAAGTCTTAGGTTCTTGGCTTTGCGGGGTCTTAGCCAAATCTTGCATGTCTAGCCACTTTTGGCCACATCGGCCATTCTTGCAAAATGGGGTCATTTTTGCGAAAGTGGTTCAATATAGCTATGTCTTAGGATTTTAAGTCCACAATTAGGTGTCATATCAATTTATGGTCTTTCCTTTTTGAGTTTGCATATTTAGCCACTTTTAGCCACATCGGCCATTCTTGCAAAATGGGGTTACTTTCGCAAAAGTGGTTCAATTACCCATATATTAGGATTCTAAGTCTACAACTAGGAGTCATATTTCTTTAGGGTCCATCCTTTTTGAATTTGCATCTTTAGCCACTTTTGGCCATATCGGTCACTTTTGCAAAATGAGTTATTTATTTAAATTAGTTTTTGGGCCATGATCAATGAGAGTTAAATCCATATAAGCATTAGTATGGTAGTTTCATATAAGAGTAGTCACATTTGTTAAGTTTGCACTAATAGCCATCATCGGCCATATGGGTTAATTTTCAAAAATAGCTCAATCGTGTCTTGCATGTGTCCAATAGAAGGTGGCGTGGTGTCTCTTAATGTCTTGAGTCACCGATTCACTTGATCTTACTTTTTCCATTCAGGTATGGAGCGATTTGCTAGAGTTTGAGCATGATATATCCCAGAACCATTCTAGTCAAAGACCATTGCATGCACGAGCTGCTTGGGGAAACTTTTTAATTTTGTAGTCTATTTTATGATTGTCTTTTAATTTTTAGTCTTGTACAGTCGTATCGAGTCTGTCAGTATAGTTAAGATTGTCGAGTCTCTTGTTATAGTACTTCTTGTTTTGTATTTGAAAAACCAAAAATTTATAAATGAAAAATTCCAAAAAAAAGATTTTTGTTTCTTAGTTTATTTTATCCATTACTTTTCAAGAACTACGCTTGATCTGATTAATGAGGGGCATGATACGTAGGCAACCTACATAGGGTTCGATCGAATCATTTTTTCTGAAAACTAAAAAAAAAAAATATAGAATGAATTGTGGATGTGAGAAATGAGAGGAAAAAGAAAAGAGTGGGAATTAAAGAGAAAAGGAAAGGAAGTAAAATGAACAATCCAAGAAGTGATGGAAAAGAAAGAAAAAGAAGATTGAAGTGAACAAAATCGGGATGATGCGAAATGATCTTTTGACCCTCGAAGCCATTCTAGAACCATTAATTGTTGCTAGGGCATTGCACGCAATGTGATATTTTTGTATGATAAATGTTCTAACGCTAACGTGTTGGCTTTGTATTGCTCCTCGTTGTTACTTTCATTGTTGCCATAACAGAGGGTGGTTAGTTTGTGGTACTTTGGCAATTCATCCATACAACACAATGTCAAAAAGCAAGGAAGTCATGGCTGGCAAAGACTTGGACACAAGAGTTGTTGACCCGTCGAGGGAGGTTGGGATGTCGGAATCTGAATTGAAAGAGGAGGTCCAGAGGTTGAAACAATAGATTGGAGAAATGTATCATGCCTGGATTAAGGAACATCCTCCACCTTCATTTCCTACTACCATGGATCTTTCCCCACAACACGCACCAGGCTTCACCCCTTTCCACAATTACCCTGCCACTTCCTCCCAAACTTTCCATGCTCCACCAATCAAAACAACCTCATACCCTGCTCCGACATCTGCTCCTATTTTTGTAGCTCCTCCATCAGTTACTCTTCCTCGATCCTCTAGCGAGACTGCGTTCAAAGCTCCCCATGCCCAAGGAAAGAGACCCAAGGAAAGTTTTAAGGAGTTTTGGTTCAGATGGAACAAACAAGTCGGTGAGATCAGTCCTCTGATTGATAGGAATGATGTTGTTGAGCCCCGCCAATGACATGATCCAGTGAGCATTCCTGCTAAATGCTTTCAACCTCAATACCGATCCCATAAATATCCTCATATTCCAAATAATCCTCCCCAATGCTGCTTTCCTCCACAGAATCCCCAAAGGTATACCTCACTTTCGTAGTACTCTATCCACTATATACCACCATATGCTCCATGCTCACAAAATCTGCAACGGCTTGCACCGCCTCCACAGACGTCTTGCCCACCTGTACAAGCATATCAACCCCCTACCCAAAAGAGGTTCCAACCAAGGCCGGAAATACAAAGTGAGAAGGCAACAGCAAAGAGAAAGGTCTTTCACTCCAATCAGAGAATCCTACACAAGCTTGTTTGAAAGGTTAAAACAGTCTGGCTTGATTGAGCCGTTACTCGGCTATACTCCAGACCCATATGCAAAAGGTTTTGATCCTACTGTGCGGTGCATGTACCACTCCAATGTCCAAGGGCATAGCATTGAAGATTGTCGTGCTTTGAAAAGTGAGATAGAAAGAATAATTTAAGAAGGGATAATTGTGGTCCAGGATAGTGACACCCAAGACATTGCACAGAATCCTTTACATGCACATGATGATGCAAGCTTTGTGGGAAAGATGTATGGTGACATGGAGTATGGGAAACCTCTTGGGAAGTTGCTGACTGAAGTTAATGATATTGAAATTGGTAAAGGTCCCGGTAATTTTGATGTGCAATCTGGTGGCTAATATGTTGAGCTTGGTAATTGGAAAGACACTCCTTTCTTGGTTGGCCGGGAGGAGTTTTGGTGGTTTATTTTATTGTCATTTCTGCTTGTCCGAGTTATTTCAGGGTTGTAATCCGGATATTATCTTGTGGCTCAAACTCTTCTTCTTCTCATTTTGTCTAGTTTGTTTAGTTGTAGTAACTTGTCTAATGATCTTTAGGATAGTTCTAGGGTCGCAACCCATGTCTGTTTTGTTTGTTTTGTTCAAACCCTTTTCACCATCTGTCTAATGCAATCTCATGTTTTCTATTAGTTTTGGTCAGTTTTTGTTTAGGTTAGTTTTTCTCTTATAGTTCTCTTCATCCTAACTCGAGTGACCATGACATGCACGCATAATTCTCAGCCTGATCTTGAAAGCTAGTATGATCATGAAGGAATGACACAGTTTTGATCATGACAAAAGAGGCATTTGAGGAAATAAGTAAGGATTCATGAATTCTGAGATAAACTAAAGCTTGAATTGAGTGAAACTGAGGCAGTAAGTCTGGAAAGCAAGAGTTTGATAAGAGCATACAACAAGGAAATGTTTCTCAAGCAGCTTGAGGTAAATGTGTCAGTGCTGAAATACATTCTTCCACAGCAAGGTAAGGTTGAATCAAGTTTGTTTTGAATTGGCAAGGATCATTCATTGGGACAAAGGTATTGCCTGTCTGCACTTCTATTTGTGATGATGCCATCAATAGATACTGTGCATGATTTCTTTATTTATCTTCAACTACACACTTGTACTTGGCATTCTCAAAGTTTGGTATGACGAAGGCTTTTTATTCTGCTACCCAAACACTGTTATCTTTTGCTACCCATTTTGGGCCCTACTTTTTGTTTCGTACCCCTCTTTTGGAATCAGAAATAGAGTCAGGACCTAGAAAATAAAAAGAAAAAGAGAAAAAGAAGAAGAAAAAAAAGGAAAAGAGAAAAAGAAAAAAAAAAAAGAAAAAAAAAGAAATAGTAACAAAAAGTAGTCCTTTGAACTACGTTCGACCTGATTCTTGTCACCACAAGATACGTAGGCAGCCTTACGGTTCGGTCATACCAAATAAAGTATTTCACAATCCCCCGAAATCAATACTGGGGCAGATTTTTTAATAAATCCCATCAAAGAAAAAAAAAATAAATAAAAAATTTCCCAAACTTCATGAAACTGGGGCAGATGTTTTAATTTTGCCAAAGGACCTCATTCCAAAAGTTGTAATTTATAACCCTTTCATCTTGAATTATTTTGAGCCTTCATGTTACCCTTTCTTTCTAACCCCTGTCCAAAAGCCTACATTACGGTCCAAAGAAAGACCTTCCGACTAATCATTGAGGATGTCATATCAAGTGTTGGTGAAAGTATGATCTCCCTGCATCATGGGTAATACCTTCGTTCTCAGAACAATGAAAGAAAATGATAAAATAAGAGAGTCTTATCGGTGAAAACCCTTAGGGGCACCGTAAGGCGATGGTGAGTTGAGAAAAAGAGCAAAATGAGAGAGGCTTGATGGTACAAATTCCTCAGGTCACTACAAGTCGAGTGAGGACTGTGGATAATATGGTACAATTGAAGCACTGAAGCCCAGTTTCACGGCGAAGAGGTACAACAAGAGAAGAATTTTAGACTTCTTGAGAGATTAGACCACTTAATTCAAAGGTGCATGTCATGGTCATTAGAGTTGGTATCCACATCTGATAAGTTTCTACTTCGTAATGTTCTTGTCAAGTATCATCTCTTTCCCTTGTCCCTTGTTTTGTTCCTCTCGTTTTGTTCAAGTTCCTTCTTGAGTCTGTTTGGTCAGAATAAGTGAGAAATGACTCTAAAATTTGCCACCAGCTTTCCAATTGCACAAAGCGGAGTTCGGCCATGCACATCACAATATGATTTAGAGTCAGAAGTATGATGATAACTGGGGTTCAGGCAGTTGAGTGAATCTTGAAATTTGATAAAATGCAAGGACTTAGAAGCTTTCAGAATGGAAATACGATGCAACAATTCAGTAGTGAGAGGTTTTGTGGTCTAATTCCAATCAAAAGGTCAAACAACTCTTTGCTAGCCTGAAGCAGCTAATCAAGATGAAACATGGCAATGGCAGAAGCAGACACTCAACAATAATGCCACAAACTAACCACCACATTTTCAAACTAACAAGATTTTATTTGTCTGAAGCAGGAGCAAGAAATTTTTTAAGTCCACAGGTACCTCCTATGGGAAAAGCATTGTTCATGGAGCAAAATTAAATTCAGAATCATCCAAGATGGGAGCGTGGCTCATGGGATTTTAATTTTTAGTTTTCAGGACCCTCCTGGATAATGGGATTTTAATTTTAAGTTTTCAGGACCCTCCTGGATAATGGGATTTTAATTTTAAGTTTTCAGGACCCTCCTGGATAATGGGATTTAGTTTTAAGTTTTCAGGACCCTCCTGGATAATGGGATTTAATTTTAAGTTTTCAAGACCCTCCTGGATAATGGGATTTAGTTTTAAGTTTTCAGGACCCTCCTGGATAATGGGATTTAATTTTAAGTTTTCAGGACCCTCCTGGATAATGGGATTTAGTTTTTAGTTTTCAGGACCCTCCTGGATAATGGGATTTTAATTTTTAATTTTCAGGACCCTCCTGGATAATGGGATTTTAATTTTTAATTTTCAGGACCCTCCTAGATAATGGGATTTTAATTTTTAATTTTCAGGACCCTCCTGGATAATGGGATTTTAATTTTTAGTTTTCAGGACCCTCCTGGATAATGGGATTTTAATTTTAAGTTCTCAGGACCCTCCTGGATAATGGGATTTAGTTTTAAGTTTTCAGGACCCTCCTGGATAATGGGATTTTAATTTTTAATTTTCAGGACCCTCCTGGATAATGGGATTTAATTTTAAGTTTTCCGGACCCTCCTGGATAATGGGATTTAATTTTAAGTTTTCAGGACCCTCCTGGATAATGGGATTTAGTTTTAAGTTTTCGGGACCCTCCTGGATAATGGGATTTAATTTTAAGTTTTCAGGACCCTCCTGGATAATGGGATTTTAATTTTTAAGTTTTCAGGACCCTCCTGGATAATGGGATTTAATTTTAGAATTTTCAGGACCCTCCTGGATAATGGGATTTTAATTTTAAGTTTTCAGGACCCTCCTGGATAATGGGATTTTAATTTTTAAGTTTTCAGGACCCTCCTGGATAATGGGATTTTAATTTTAAGTTTTCAGGACCCTCCTGGATAATGGGATTTTAATTTTTAGTTTTCGGGACCCTCCTGGATAATGGGATTTAATTTTAAGTTTTCAGGACCCTCCTGGATAATGGGATTTAATTTTAAGTTTTCAGGACCCTCCTGGATAATGGGATTTACTTTTAAGTTTTCAGGACCCTCCTGGATAATGGGATTTAGTTTTAAGTTTTCGGGACCCTCCTGGATAATGGGATTTAGTTTTAAGTTTTCGGGACCCTCCTGGATAATGGGATTTAGTTTTAAGTTTTCAGGACCCTCCTGGATAATGGGATTTAATTTTAAGTTTTCAGGACCCTCCTGGATAATGAGATTTAATTTTAAGTTTTCAGGACCCTCCTGGATAATGGGATCTAACTTTCAAATTTTGAGAGCTCTGTAGGTAGATCCAATTAACATTCACATCTATGCCCGAATCCCAAACTGGGGCAGAAAAATTTTCTTTTGTTTTGTCTGTTTTGCTGTAATGTCAGGCGCCCACCTGGACAACGAGGGAAATCATTTCAGAAATCAGTTCATGCTAGAAGTAGCAGAAGCTCGCGGCAAGAATGCGAGTCAATAATCCAAGGTGATCAAGATAAGGAATTTCAATCAAGAATAGAAAAGAAAAACAAAAAAAAAAGGGAAAAAGAATAGAAAAGAAAAAAAGAAAAAGAAAAGGGAGGTGAGTCCAAAATGCAGAGGCCGAGACAAGAGGTGGATCGCTCAAGACATGACTAAAGCCACAAGCATTGTTTGTCCGGTTTTGATCCGAAAAGCAGAAGAAAACGAGCTAACACCTGCATCTAGCGAGCATCAAGGTTCAGATCTGAAGTCAGCATGAAGAATCATTCAAGAATCAAGATCAATCTTCAGAAGACTTAGAGATAGGAATCTTGTAACTCATAGTTGATAGGTTTAGTTAGTCTTTTTCATTTTTTGATTTGGATGTAATGGCAGGAACCGCGGACTGGAACCTCGACGGCACTCGACTCGACTCTCCACCTCGGTAAACTCCACCATCTCATTCATTTCTGAACTACACGTGGCCTGATTCCTCTATAGCCGAGGATATGTAGGCAGCTCAGATACCAGAGCTCGGTCACATTCTCTTTTCTTCTAGTTGGTCTTTTAAATAAGGGTCAGGTCAAAAATCATGTCTAGTCGTTCTTTGTCTGAAAATACTTTGTATTTTCAGTCAAAGTCCCAATATTGTAGACACGTAATTTTTGACCATCCCCGAAATTTCACCCGTTTTAGCGTAGAATAATTAATTTAGGTCTCATATAGCTATTTACACTAATTTTAACTCTTTTACATTATTTTTATCATAAAATTAAAAAATACAAAAAATAGTTTCATATTATATATATATATATATATATAATTTAGTTTAATTAATTAAATTAATTTTTGCATTACGTAATATATTTATCTTATATTAAAAGTAATTGAACTAAGGATTGGGTATTTGTTTTTAACCCAATGTTAAGGCCCAAATTTGAGGCCCAAACATTTGACCCATGCCCACAACCCCATCAGATTTTTTTTAACCTAAAACCTATCCTCTCTCCCACATGATAACATAACAATACAATGAAAAAACCCTAAAAACTAATACAGCCGTCGCCTCCCCCTACTGTTCATCTTCATCGACCAAGAAGACATACCCCAGCCCCATACCCGCCGGCCACCCCTTTTCTCTAGCAGAAATCAGCGGCCACTTCTGCTTCTTCTCTCAACAATAACCAACAACATTGAACAACAGAAAACTAAGAGAGAGAGCCGCCAGCCACCCACCCTGAACAACATACCACCTTCACAAACAACCACAACCACCACCCGTCGCCGTCGCAGCAGCCTACGACCATAACGCTTTCAAGCAGCGGCTGCTGCATCCTCACGCCATCTCCATTCCAGCCTTTCCACTTCCGTTCTCACTTTAACCAAGCGAACATCAGTCCATCACTCACACGCCAGAAAACGAGCTGCAGAGATGCCGGAAACCAGAATCAACAAACAAAAATCGTTTTCTGCTTTTCTTAAATCTGAAAGATGTAGTTTTAGTTCCTAATTTTAATCTTCTTTTGTGGAGTCATTTTACATTCGAGATGGGTTTCTGATTGGAGATTTCCATTGCCAAATCGAATTTTTTCGGTCGAGTTCGAGTTTCCATCCGTGGTTCGTTATATTTTGGGTTCAAAGCAGTGACATAATTAAATTTCAGTTATATCGAGTCCAGGCAGATTCGCGGTCCTTGATCGATTTTGTCACTGCTGTTTTTTGAATATCGTCTTCCTTCCGAGTTCAATTGTCGGAGTCCTCATTGAGTTGTAATAGTTGGAGGTTCAAATATGTCGAAAAGCAATTCAGGTTCATTCCTAAACTTTGCTTCTTTGATTTGCTCTCTTATGCGAATGTTCAGTGTTGGTTTGTTACTGCATTTTAGTTGCTACTAGATGTTGATTTGTAGTGTTAACTTCAAATTTGTTGGTGTTGGTTTTTCTGTTTAATTTTTTTTATAAGAAAATAGTTGATCATATTATATGAATGCAAACATGTGCCGAAGAACATTTTTTAACTTAATATGGGAATGGGTACAGTAAATGTCTTACAAGTATGTATTGGACTGCTGCTCTTAAATTGGTCTCTGGGATTGTTCTAATTTCAAATACATAAACTACTATTTTGATTGAGAAAATACGTCTAGAAATCATTTGTTAATGGAATTAAGTTGGCAATGGGCTTTTGGACTAAAGACAATTTCATTCCCCCTCTGTTCGGCTTTTGGATTGAATCCTTAGGAGCATGACTAGGCCGACAACACCGGGTAGGCAAGCCTTAGGATTTTTGTTAATATCGAGGCGAGAGGTCGCCCCGTAGTAAAATTTATCCGGGGAATGCTCCGTGAATTTGTATATATTATTATCCGGGGTATGCCCCGAAGAACTATGTAAATATTTTGGAGGCCTTGGCGAATGTGGTGGAGCGGCCGTAGTATAGCTTAGCTTAGAATTTTCCTTTCTTTTATTTTTCATTTTTCTTTATTAGGTGGGGACGACCTCGAGCCTCATATGTGTTTATTTTGTTTTTTGTGTGTTTTACCTCAATTTGAATGTTTTGAAAGCCAACTTGATCGAGTACGCAACCGTGACTTTCACGGGACTTGGGGAGTGCCTAACACCTTCTCCCCGAGTCAAATGAACCCCCTTACCCGAATCTCTGGTGCAGACTTAGTTTTGGAGTCTAAAGTGTTTTAAAGGAAAATCATTTTAAAACGGTGGCCTGGCACACCGAAACCAATGTCAGGTGGCGACTCTGAGTTAATTCCTTTTAAACACACATTTTTGTCACTTTCAAAATTGAAAAACCCTTTTCAAGCTTTTTCACTAAAATTCTTTTATTAATTTAAGAGGGGTTTAGTAGGAAAGGCTTGTTTTGGTATAAAAAAGGGTGTGACACCTATCTAAAAAATAAAATATTGCGTTGCTTTTGGCGATTACTTGCTAATTAGGTGGATTGAATGTCAACTTGTAGAAACTCCCTTTATTACTATTCGATACATTCCAAATTTTTTTATCATAATTGATTTTCATATCTTATGAAAGAAAGGACAATATATTTATAATAATTGGGTTTCTTTTTCCTAGAAAAAAAATATAATTCTTCCATATTTGATGACTAGTCCTTTTTCTTGGAAAAAAAAGTTTGGAGTTGTATAAATTAAAGATTCATCATTCTTATTCAGTAGCATCCACAATGTAGTTATATGAGTTTGACAGTGGTACGTGTTTAGGGGGGAAACTTTACGGGATAACTGTTAGTATGTTACTTATGTTTGCCTAATTGTTCTCTCGATATTTTGTACTCTCTTTTATTATAGTGGATTGTTCATCTCCGTCGTGGACGTAGGTCAGTTGATCGAACCACATTAAATATTTATATCTTTTTTTTGATATATTTTCTATTTTGTTATATGATTTATCATCATTCAAGATATATTTTGCTAGCTATTGCATGACATCTTACTTTTTTCGGTCCTAATACAAAAAAATGACGTAGGTACATTTCTCTTTTTGTTTCCTTGTTCTTTTCCATGATGCAAAGAAATAAAATAAACCAAATCTATATACAGAATGTTGAAAGCAGGAGCTCCCCACCATCACCCCGCAACCTTAGGTCAAATTGGATAGCAATATATAATACTTCAGAAAAAATGTCGGTCAAGATGTTATAATGCAGATAATTTGTATTTCTCTCCAACTTAACGAGAACAGCCAATATAATAAAAATTACTGAATCTTGGCAATGTGAAGTAATACAAGGAGTTGCAAATACGTTAGCTAAGCACTAGGGGTGTACAAATCGATTCTAAAAACAGCACCAAACCCAAAAGTCAAACAAAATCGATTTAAAAGTTCGACTCGGTTTGGTTTGATTTGATTTGGTATTAAATAAAAAAATTCTAACCAACCCGACATATATATATATATAATTTTTATATATATTATTTAAGATTTTATATAAAATTTTCTTTAAAAAATATCTAGAATTATTTGGAATTCTCTTGCGGGATGTAAATTTTAATAGGATATGAAGTGCTCCATATTTATTGACCTTAAATAATTGGTTGTATGATCAAGTTCTTATCAAGTGTTACTAAAGTACGTCTATCTCTTTGTTCTTGCATATTCATATCATATGGTAAGATGTATTAAATTCTTATATCTTTTCTGAATGTGAAGTGGTTATTAATATTTAGGTATCATATTGATTTTTATGTTTAACTACTTAATTCGGATAAGCTAAAAGTTTATACCAATGAGAAATTATTGTCAGACAACTAAAAAAATAACTATTATGTGTTAACTAATGAAATTCTCGCATAAGAATATTTTAATTGATAATATGTTTGTCAACTTTTTAGATTTTTGCTAAATAGATATATACGTATCAAATATTTAACAAAATAAAACTAAAATAATATGTAAGTAATAAAAAAAAACAAAAATTTGAAAAACCCAATAAAATCAAACCAATCCAAAACGATATAGTTGATTTGATTTGGTTTTGAAAAAAAACTGAATCGGTCCGGTCCCTAAGCATGAATAGAATTAGATGACAAAAGATGGAGACAAATTAGGCTAATTGATGGAATAAACAAAAAGGATATGAAAGCGCGTCAATTTTTTCCTTTGGATAATAACCATTCTTTTCTTTGCTATCAATTTTGTCTTCTGGCAAAAAGGATACGTTAGCTGCATGTTTTTCTGTCACCAGGGGCGGACCCATCGTGTAGGAAAGGAGTTCAATTGATTTCGCTTCCATAAAAAAATTAATTATTTTTATTTTAGAATTTTATCACAAAATCATGAACTGTGTATATATTGTTTCACTGAATCTACTTGACACGAATTGAAGTGGTGGTGCAGTGGCAAGCGGGTTAAATGTAAGGCTTGAAGGTCGTAAGACTCTGCTAAAGCAGCGAACCAAGTAGTTCCTTTCTGCTAAACGTATATAGTATTATTTTACTTATTGTTAGGCTGTGTTGTTTTCTATTTTGTCTTTATTTTCCTACTTCTCTTTGTGATTTTTTTTTTTCTTTATTTAAATTTAAGAAAAGCTATTCTTATTAAACTTCTCTATTTCACTTCACAAAAGTTAATCCTTTAAACAAAGTGAATTTTGGTTCTCTTTTTTTCATATTTTTTTACTTAAAAAATGAGCGTATCGAAATTACTTGTACTTTATAATTTAATTTAGTTTAGTTTATATTAAAATTGTTAATTTATGTTATGCTAAACAAAATGAGTTTGGTCTAAATATATTTTTCTTTCATAATTTTTATAAATTATTTTAGTTCATCGCTCGTATTGTTTTTCTTTGTTTGTAACAACTTTATTCATTAAATTTCTTAGAGTTATAGTATGATTCTTTCATAATTTTTATAAATTATTTTAGTTCATCACTCGTATTTTTTTTCTTTGTTGTAACAAGTTTATTCATTAAATTTCTTAGAGTTATAGTATGATTTATAAGTTGGTTAAATACTTTTTTATTAAAAAATAGTAAATTTGCTGCAAAAACTTATTAATTTTATAGATACACTTTTAAAAAAAAATTAAAGAACCAACAAAAAGATTTCCACAACCTTTTTTCTTAAATAAATAACTTTATTTTGAAGTTATCTGATGAACAAAATAAAAAACATTGTGCAATTTTTATTTATTGTTATATTTATACAATTAACTAGTGTGATTTTTAATTAAATCCGCTTGTATAAAATTTTGAGTCGCCATAATCTGTCATATATATGTGTGTTTGCCTTAACGACAATCATTGAATGTGAGTCGTGAGTCTATCAGTTCATCACCACGCCAAGTCTTGCACTTATAAATATTTGTCATTTTCGAGAAATGTCGGTTTTCTTAGCCTTCTACATAGTACTCCTTCCTCCCACTTAATTACGTGAAACATGTCGTTATTTTGAGAGTGAAATCATCATTTTCATACCTACATATTTAATATTTTCCTTCCTTTCCCTGTTGGCATTTGCAACTTGCAACTCCATAATTTAGGTCCCGTTTGAGCCATTTAAATTTTTTACTTTCTTTCTGAAAAATTTTCCTTTTTTGGAATCAATGTTTAACTGTAAAATTTTTGAATTACACTTGAAATTGAATTTCCTAAATTTTTCTTATTTTTCAAACTTTTCACTTTTATCCCTCACAAACATTAAAAAACATGTTCAATTGTATTTATGTAATGGCATTTCAGTTGAAATTTTATTTTCTTTTTTTCCAGAATTTTACAATTCCTATGTCCAAACTCCAAACGGTCACTTAATATTCCTGGCTACGCTTCTAAACTCAGCTTATTTTGAGTTTTTTTTAAAGACTTTTCAAAAATAAAAAATTAATGAGAAACAGTTTGGTATTTGACTAATTAATTTTAAAAAGTATATTAAACAATAAATATTATTTATCCAATCTTTTAAAAGATACTTCTTTGTATAGTTTTTTCAAAAATATTTTTTAGAAAATTACTTTTGAAAGATGCTATTCTTTTTATATTTTAAAAATTGCTTCTCCTTCTACTCAAAAAAAAAATTTCTTTCATTCTAAAAATTTGACCAAACATCTTAACTTCAAAAAAAAAACATTTTAACCCCAAAAGGATAAATTTTCACAAACAAAAAAAAGTGGTCAAAGCGGGTATTTTTTTGGTTAAATGGAAATTTTTATTCAACCAAGTAAAAATTTTTACAAACACACCTGCTCATTGAACTTTAGAGACAGAATCATAAAAAAATAATTATGAAACTCTCGCTATACTAGCTTATACCAAATTCAAGCTCTATAACTGTTCACCTTCTAGGAAGGGTATAAGGCAATGATTTACTGGTATATTCTAGCCTGGATAATCTCTTAATCTATCTAGTTTAAGCACTATAGTTGTAACATTTAACTGGCTTATATCCAATCCATACTCTTCCCTTTGATGGTGAGGAGTAGTTATCTACAAATTTCCCTTGCTCCAAGTTTCTATTGAATCAATGCAGCTTTTGACTTTTTCACTCTGGTTTCAGAGCATCCTACCCGTCACGACCATAAATCCAAACCCGGACGTGATGGCACCTCTTATGAAGACAAGGCCAGCCGACACACTTCTAATTTTTTTTAAGTAGTTAAAATAATGAAACCAGTGTCTTTAATAGAAATGGAATCCCAAAAATAACAGTATAAATTACGGAAATAAAACCAATATATTTCGACATCGAGGTGTCACCTGTCATGAGCATCTAAAATAATACTAACAGGCTGAAGTCTAATCCAATACTACATAACTGAATCAAAAAGGGCTAAGATAGAGGAAGAATGCACTGTGTTGCGAATCAGCAAACAACTACCTAGTAAATCTCCGAAGACCTGCTAGAACTATCAACCCTTAGGAGCAGGACCTGTAGCGCCCGAATCTCCACACATGGGTGTACATAGTAAAGTGAGTACTCAAACTCAGTGAGTAATAAAAATAAATAAAGATTGAGTAATATAAAACCATGTAAAGCACAACATTAAGCTACAAGAGGCATAACAAATCAGTAATTATAACTAAGCAATGAAATCTCATACACATATCTTAAATAGTTAAATAATATACAGGAAAACAACTAATAAGTAAACACATAATAACTGCCCCTCGGGCACAGTAACAACAGAATCATCCCCTCGGGCAATATCATAAAACAATAATAGCCCCTCTGGCTATATCTCATATACCAATGGGTACCCGCGCTCATTGGAGATGTACAGACTCCCATAGGAGCCACTTACGACCCAAGCGCAATATCAAGCCATCTTGTGGCATAATAAACAGGCTCTCGGCCTTATATCAAATCTCAAGCCACCTCGTGGCGTACAAATGTCAGGCCCTCGTCCTCATTATTATAATCAATGTATCACCATTACGGCGTGTAGCCCGACCCAAATGTATCCTCGCAACACAGGCCCTCTGCCTTACTCAGTCATAATCTCATAAGCCCTTCGGGTAACAGTGAAATTTGAAGCTCAGCTCAAATACTTTTGAAAATATCATTCAATGTGTTTAAAATAGAATAACATAGCTAAATTTTTAAAATAGTAAAATATAGTAAGACTGAGCGCCAGTACGAAATCAAACAGTGACGAAAATATCATTCAAAAAATCCCCAAAGGGTTCAAACAGCTAGCACGAAGCCCAAATATGGTATTTAGCCCAAAATACAATAATATTAAACAACTAAGTGTCAAATACACAGTAAAATAGTCATTCGGGATGAACTAAGTCACAATCCCCAATGATGCTCTACTCCACGCTCGTCATCTAGCGTGTGAGTCACCTCAACATAGCCGTACGTTGTGAAAATCTGGGGCTCCGTACTCTCAGGACAACATTTAAAATCATTACTCACCTCGAACTGGCCCAAAAAGTTACTCTGCTACATGTTTTCCTCTCGAATCAACTTCCGAGTGCTCCAAATCTATCAAGTTTAGATTTTTATCATCAAATTATGCTAAACGAATAAATTCCAATTGAAAAATACCAATTTTAAGCATAAAATCTGAAATCAGTCAAAACCCGTCCCATGGGCCCGCGTCCTAGAATTGGACAAACTTTATACCAAAATGTTATTCATCATCTCACGAGTCTGTACATATACAGAACTCAAAAATTGGAGTTCGTTTGACCCCCCATATCATCCCTTGAAGGTCTCATAATCTCAAGCCCTAACTCCAACTTTTTATACTGATTTTCATGATTTTACACTAATATGTTTGTTCCTTAATCACAAATAATCGAGTTTTAGGTTCCAAAATCTTTACCTCAACGAAGAACAATGATTTCCTCTCTTCAAAATTGCCCAAAGCTTCAAAATGTTGTGTTAAAAGTAAGAAACCCTCTGAAACTCGCGAATAAGGAATTAATATAATCTGAAAAGATAATTCCGCATCTGCGGTCCTCCCACTACATCTGCAATATCGTATTTTTGGTTATTGATCCGCTTCTACGGAAGCCACTTAAGTTCCCCATTGCCCGCATCTGCGGTTACACTCCCGCATCTACGGCATCGTAGATGCGGTCCTCCTAGTCGCTTCTGCGGTTTCCTGACCAATGTTCCTTTGGCCGCTTCTGTGGCCCCTCTTTCGCATATGTGGCACCGCACCTGCAGCCCCCTATCCGCAAGTACGGAAATACTAGAAGCAGCAAAAATACAGCAAATGCAATATTTCTTCAAACTCACCGTCAACCATCCGAAATCATCCCGAGGCCCCCGGAACCTCAATCAAAAGCACCAACATATCTTGTAATCTTATTAAAACTTGTACCAATCTTCAAAACACCTTAAACAACATCAAAACTACCAAAACTCATCGAATTCAAGCTTAAGGTTCTAAATTCTTCCGCATTTCGCTTTTGATCAAAAATCTAACCAAACCCCGTCCAAATGACCTAAAACTTTGTACGCACCTCCTAAATGACATAACGAAGCTACTGCAACTTCCAGAATTCAATTCCGACCCCTATATCAAAATCTCACCTATCAACCGAAAAACACCAAAAATTTAATTTCGCTAATTCAAGCCTAAATCTACTCTGGACCTTCAAAACACATTTCGATCACACTCCTAAGTCCCAAATCATCTCCCGAATCTATCCGAACCATCGAAACTCTCATCCGAGTCCTCTAACACATAAGTCAATATTCGATCGACTTTTCCAACTTAAACCTTCTTAAAGGAGACTAAGTGTCTCAAACCTTCTCAAAAGCTTTCCGAACCCAAACCAACCAACCCGTTCACATACAAAACCAATAATTAAGGCAAATAGAAGCAAAAATGGGAAATATGGAGCGATAACTCATGAGACGACTGGCAGAATCGTTACACTACCATATCTACCCTATTGTTACACAAAAATAATTTAATATCGTTTTATTTGTAGGGCTTATTCAGCCCCCCTATGTTCCAAGTGTTGAAGATCATGATGGAGGTGTCTTGTTTGCCTTGAGTCCTTTATCAACCAATTAATCCTCCCTTATGTGAGTTTGGTCTTGTTCAGGTTGTGCTCTCTCAAGTATCCTTAATGGAGAAAATTGGTTCCTCCTGGCAAAATCATGTATGTCAATATGATGGCCTCCTTTTTTCTTTGGACCATGATGAACCACAACTTGTTTCCCTATGTTTGATAGCTGCATTTGTATCTGAACATCTTGTGTTTCTTCTGCTGGTTTCTCAACTGAAAGTGTCTCAGGAGGTTTAGTGTTTTCAAGGATAACTGTATTAATTGGCTCTACTACCTTTGTCTTCCATTCCCATTTCTCCTTCTTCTTTTTCTTGTTCTGTTTCTTTTCTGGCTGCACCTCTTGTGGTTGTTTTCTTTGACACTTCTCAGTCATGTGGCCAAATGGGTTGCATTCTTGATAGAACATAGGCTTTCACTCGTATTCTATATCTTGATTCCAAATATTACCATCCGCCTTAATAAAAAGATCAGGTAGAGGTTGAGTGACATCAACCTCTATGAGCACTCTAGCATAAGAAACTCTATCAAAGTGAGCTGTGAGTTCATCAGTGAAACAAAGGTTTTCCAATGTAGCTCGCGAGCCTCCTTAGATTTTTCTCAGCCCATAATTGTATTGGTAAACCTGGGAACATCACCCATATAGGAACAATACGCATAGATTTGTTTCTTATGTTGAAGTCTAGTGTCCAATCTTTCAATACCATGGGTCTGTTATTAAAATGTATACGGGCCATTTTGGATAATCATGTTCTTATCCTTTATATATTCAAATCTAAAGATAAATTAACCATCGTCACATAGTAGTACTTCGGTGTAGCCACTAAATTCCATACTCCATAGACAAACTTGGGCATCTCTTTAGTGGAGGATTACCCCCAATTACATAGCTAATTAGGGCATTTTTCCATTGCTGACATTTGGCGCTCCACTTCATTTTGGTTCAATTCAACTAGCTTCACTCCATCCTTGATCAGCGATAGGTAGAACTCAGTTGCATTCCTTGGTCTTTCATTCGATTGCCCTTGACCATCTCAGCCGTAGATTTAACTGCTAATCCTGCTGAGTGGGATAATTTGCGCGCTCCAGTTGTCGTTCCTAACTCCGGTGGGATTGAGGCTTCAGGTGGAATTGTAGTGATTCTCCTCACCGGTATTATTCTAAAGTAATTATTAGAAAAGCACTGATCGGGCGACAGAAAATACTTACTGGAGTATATTTTATTTCTGTCGTACTGGTACAAGAAAGAATAAGTAAGCTCACAACAACCTATTTAAGGAAAGGACGAGGCATTCATTGTCAAGTTACAGCTACCGCGTAGTTACCACTCCTAGACAGCTCTAACAATTGATGTGGAACGTTATTTCTAGATTTGACTTCATGGACAGATCTTCCAATTCATAGGCGAGTATTTTCTTTATGTAGTTTCTTATTGTGCTGTATTTTACAAATAATAACATATTCAATGTGATATCACAAGTGAGACTTATGTTGTAAAAACAGGAAAAAAAACATTTTTTAATAAAATATTTTCGTTTTCTAAGAACCGAAGAAATTATTTTCAACAAAATATTTTCAGTTTTTACAAAAAAAAATATATTTTGTTAAAAAAACGAGGGTTAATATATAAACCTTATCGTAAAGTCCAGGGACATATTTGGCTCTGTTTAAAGTCTAGAGGGTATCCGGGCCACTAGTGTAACGACAATGTTGGATATGAGCCAAACTTTGAACGAGAGTTATATATAGACCTTATCGTAAAGTTCAGGGGGTATTTGGACCTTTTCCGTTTATTTTTGTGTATTACCAACACTGTCTTTTGTACCAACTAGTAAAGTATACCATAAGCTACGAAATAGGAGAGATGATTTTCTAGCTATTTCTTGAACCCAATTGAACTTCTTAATTCAGCATAAGTCAATTTCAATAAATCTCAACATCCATAAACATGTTTGGGAAAGCGATTCACTTGAATAAAAGAGGACAGCTCACTCATCCTTCTAGAGAGATGTCAACTACAAATAATTGCAACACAAGATTAATTATTTGCCATTAGAATATATACATATATATTCCTCTTCTCAAATTATTAGACCTTCGACATGTTTATCTGACTTCAGTTTTCACGTACGTGGAAAATACAGCTTCCGCAAGTTTTTATTCTTTAGCTTATCCATTTTGCAACTTGCATCAATATTATTGTGCCCAAGATAAAGAAGAAACAATAAAGGAGATCGAAACAAAGTAGTATTATTCTGAATTTGGTAGATCCTTCTTTGGTAAAAATTTATTCACACCCAATGTTTATATCGAATATTTTTTAATAAATGCATGACATATATTTTCACATATATTGTTATCACTAAACTATTGTTAATTAATGCACATTCTCATTTTATCTTGTTATTTAACTATGGTAAATTTGTATGATTTGATATAACACCGATTACAAATAAATTCTTAACCTTTCAAGCTCTCCAGCATGGCGTATTCTTTTGACATGTACTTATATACATAAAAAAACAGAAAAAACAAAAGGTGGTTTATTCCATTTTGATAAAACGAGAGAATCAGAATCCTATCCTGAACAATGTGCTTCATCGATTGGCAAAGGCTAAGCTGCAGAGGCACTGAGGCAGGCAAGTAAAGTAACAATGGGTATAACATTGAACTTATACAATAAATGAACATCCGCCTAAATGTAAATTTTACAGTGTTGAGATTAGAAGTAAGAAGTTAGGAATGCAGCGAACCCCTACCTAGCCCCCTAGCCCCCATCAATTGGTATGAGTCAAAATCTATCTTTAGAATATATAGGCCAACGTAATACTGGGGAAGCGCTTCCAAGTCGACGTTCGTTGAAAAGATCTAAAAAGCGACAAAGTCTGTCGCGGAAGAGTTAACTAAAGGCTGAAGCGAGGAGTCAACAAGGACCGAGGCCGAGGTCGACTACTTTTGGCAGAGTTATAACAGCTAGTTTCGAGGACATTAAAGAGAATAATATTCTAGTGAAGATTCTCTACTTGTGATGCTAGGATTTTTAGGAACATGTTCCCTAGAAATAGAAAGAGACACATTTATAAGGGACACATGATATTCATTTGTAAAAATACACTTTGACTTAAGAAAGAGTGAGATCTCATTGCTAATATACAAAATCACCTATTCACTAAGATTCTTGTCTACATATTTTCTACTAGATCCAAGAATAACTCATATATTCGAAGGATTATCCATCACTCATCATTGTCAGAAAGAACATTCATTAATTCCATCATTTTTTGGGTGACTTATTCATTCTATTTACTTAAGTGTCATTTAGTGTTGTTCATTGATATTGAATGCTATATTATTGCATATTGCCGTCGTTATTTAGATACACCTACGTAATATTTGTTGCACTTACGAGAACTCCATCTTAGGTATATTATTGTTAGCTAAAATTAAGCCTCATTTATA
This sequence comes from Nicotiana noctiflora, assembly GCA_032618575.1. NCBI lineage: Eukaryota > Viridiplantae > Streptophyta > Magnoliopsida > Solanales > Solanaceae > Nicotiana > Nicotiana noctiflora. The sequence goes on from JASVEL010007694.1 coordinate 63,377, forward strand.
TAAATTTAATTAACTAAACCGAGAGCTATATATTTTGGCCAAATAATTTGTCGCCATTTGTGGGAATTTCTTAATTAATGTGATGACCCGATAGGTCATTTATAGTATCACCCTTTATTTTTGTGTTCAAAGATCTCGAATAGCTATGTTTAGCCTTTCTCGGTTAGCGTGGACAATCTGTGTCTTCTTTCCGAAATGTTTTTATGAGAAAATTGACGAATATGTGAAATTGTGCCTTAAAAACTCATTTGAGTTGACTACGGTTAAAGTTTTGTGTAAATGGTCCCAGATCAGTATTTTGACGATCCCTGTGGGTCCGTATCGTGATTTGGAACTTAGGCGTATGCTCGATATCAAATTCCAAAGTCCTTAGTTTGATTTAACATAATTTGTTGAAAACAAGCAATTTAAAGATTTAAAGAATTCTTAAGTTTGACCGTAGGTTGACTTTGTTGCTACTGAGTTTACATTTTGGTTTCGGAACTTAGTATAGGTTAGTTTCGGTATTTATGACTCGTGTGTAAAATTTAGTGTCAAACGGAGTTGATTTGATTTGATTCAGACTTCCGATTGAAAATTTTCATGTTGTTAAGTTTCATTAAAAAATTCATTCGTTTTGGTGTTCATTTTATAGCTCTAGGTGTTATTTTGGTATTTTAATCACGCGAACGAGTTTGTATGATATTTTTGGACTTGCATGCTTGTTTGGTTTTGAGCCCAATGGATCGGGTTTGTTTCGGATATGAGTAATTTTGAACTTGGAAATTGTTGGTTTTTGGAAGCTTGTTGTTATCTAGTGTCATCTTATTCGCACTCGCAAAGATACTCCTGTGATTACGAAGAGTAATCCAGGTTGGGAAGCTTTCTTTCATGTCAAACGCGATTGTTGGTATGCGAACACGAAGCTTTGGGGGTTGCCATTCGCGAATGCGAACAGCCTCTCACGAATGTGTAGTGTTAAGGGACCTTGGAAGGGGGAAATGAGGTTTGCTCTACGCGAACGCGAGCCCTAGCTAGCGAATGCAGAGGCCTCTGGGGAGAAGCCTTCACGAACTCATGAGGGAACTCGTGAATGCGTAGGCCATTTTGGCTGCTGTGCTTCGCGAATGCGGCAAGCCTTACACGAACACGAAGAAGGCCTGGAGCCTAGTCTATTAAATATCCCAGAGATGGGATTTCACCTATTTTTCACCATCTTTTCATTAGAGCTCAGCCTATAGGCAATTTGGAAGAGAAATTTCATCATATTTTCATACGTTAGTGTACTTTAACTTATTTTCTTCCATTTCCATGAACACCCATTAATTTCTAACCTTAATATACATTCTTTCATGGTAGAAAATTAGAAACTTGGAAAGAATTGGGGGGAGGGTTATAAATTTGGGAGTTTGACATTGTAAGTTTGTCGATGGCACAAGTCCCCTTTATAGGCTTAAGCAGGACTCACACTAATGGAACATCAAGTTGACTACTGCCCTTCTTCAGTCAGGTTTCAAACAGAGTCACCCTAATTATTCTTTTTTCACCAAATGTCTCAATAGGAGAATAGTCATCATTCTGGTATACGTGGATGACTTACTCATTACTGGAGATGATGTTGCACTTAAATCAGACACTAAAGACATACTTCATCAAAGTATCAAAATAAATGATTTGATGGAGTTGAAATATTTTCTAGGGATTGAGTTTGCGAGGAGTGAGGAAGGAATTTTGTTTATAAGAGGAAATATTTCCTTGAACTTATCTTTTGATGTTGGTTTGGCATGGGGCAAAACCTCTAGAGGCTCCCGTAAAGGTGAATCAAAAGCTGAATGCAGCTGAATATGATCACCAATTTGGTGTTGACAATGTTTCTTTGCTTGTAGATCATGGAGCCTCCGAGAGATCGATTGGTAGGTTGCTTTACTTGACGATTACTAGGTTAGATATCTCTTTTGTAGTGCAATGTTTGAGCCAGCTCATGCATGCTCCCAAGACTTCACATTTAGAAGCTGTATTAAGAGTAATCAGGTACCAAGTTACAAGCCTACTGTAGTGCTGATTGGACCTCTTGCCCATATACTAAGAGGTTTGTAACTGGTTATCTAGTTACATTTGGTGATTCTCTCACTTCTTAAAAATTCAAAAAGAAAACACTATTGCTCGTAGTTCAGTTGAGGCTAAGTACAAGAGTTTGGCCTCAACAGTGGCAGAGATTGTGTGGTTAGTTGGTTTGTTCAGTGAATTGGGGGTCTCTCTCACTCTGCCAGTTCCACTCTATTGAGACTGTAAATCGACTATGCAAATTGCTGCAAACCCAATTTTTCACGAGAAGACTAAACATATTGGTATAGATTGTCAATTTATTCGTGAGAATGTGCAACAAGGGCTGATAGAGACTGTGTATTTGCTTTATGTGGATCAACCTGCTGGCCTCTTGACCAAGGGACTGAGTAGTTTTCCACATAGTCATTTGTTATTCAAGTTAGGCCTAAGTAATATTTTCATTAGACCTAGCTTGAGGGGAGATGGGTGTAGAGGAGTGTACTGATATCGGGCAGGCAGCAATTAGCGGTAGTTAGTTTGTTATTTTTTCATAGTTAGTTAACTAGGGTACATAATAGTAATTATGGTTGAGGTAGATATTAGTTAATATAAATAATGGTTAGTCGGTTAGTTGTGTACATTTGAATTTCATTTTTGTTCAATATGGAATAGTGAACTTTCATTTCCTTCTTCTTCTCTTTGTCTCCAACTCATACAAGATCTCTCGATCGAACTGGTAATTCATTAAACTTATCAAATTGACAAATACTTTTGGGCATTTGCATCTATACCTGCTTTTTGTGTCACGTTTTAAATTGTGCCTGCTTTGTAAAAAAAAATTCACAAACGTACCCACTTTTTCGCATACTTTCAGCATACGGGACTGAAGTAGCAAAGGCAATCACACAAAACTTCAGCATTCTAATAGATAGGACTGAAGTATCAAGTTTTTATTTTTGTAACTGACGAAGTTCTTATTTTGTAACTGGGACACTTCAGCTCTAGAGCTGAAGTTTTTGTTTGTTTTCTTCTTCCCTTCATAATGATACCGTCAAGAAAATAATCTTCCTTATGTAACCAAATATCTGCTCTAATTAATCTACATTAAAAGTAATTTTTCTGTGTTAATACAGAGCCTTCTAAAGTTTTTGATGAAATTAGATCGAAAAATATTTTTGTTAGCTCATATTTTCTTTTCTTTTTAGACATCTGAGTTTATCCTATTGCAAACCTTCATCAAAGAATAAGAAATCAAAATCTCTTCGTAGTACTAATAATTGTGTATATTATATTAATATTTCCAGCTACAAATTTATTGTTCTTGGAATCCCCTGTTTGTGTTGAATTTTCATACACAAACACCTCTAGTGATATCACAGAGTTTGGAGACACTGTTATAGACTTCATAAAGAGGTTGATGGCGGATATAACTTTGAGGAGGAGAAGGAGGAGGGGAAAGATGATTTAAGTTATTTAAAACTGGATACAAGTTAAAAATTTTTTAAAAATGAATATAAATTAAATGTGTACGACCAAATATGACACTTCATGCAATTTTTACAATACTTTTGCTGTTAATAACTAACTTAAACATGGAGTTAAATCATTGTCTGTTGAATAATTATACATCAAAATATATCCAATATTTCGAAAGCGATAGATCGACGAATTAATTTGATGAAATCGTGATAAGTAACTAACCAACCATTCATGTGATTGGCTTTCCTAGTGTAGTGTCCCTACCACTATACAATTGTAAGCCATTCCCTACTTTATTTTTAAGTAACCTCGCTCAATATTTTCAGTGGACTTAGTGTTCATGTTACAAAATACTAGTACTATTGTCATTAAGATATTCGGTTACGATGTTGTTTCTCTTTTTTGGTACTTTTCGCCAATCGCCTTTTCTTTATACCAAGTGGAATTCGAGCAATAACCCCAAAAATTCAGATCGAAATCATATATTTCCTACATCCTATCTTAATTAATAGGTTGAATAAATAAAACTTCCTAAAGTTGACACACATAAATTATTGTGTGCTTCTATCACATCCCGATATTAACTTTTTTTTCTATTTATTATTCTCCTAGATAAAAAAACTATCAATTATTTTTTCTATCTTACATGAATTATTTGGCTGAATATGAAGTTTTAGATAATAGTTTACCTTGTTACATATTGAAGCTAGAGAAAAAGATTAACGTAATAGTAGTTGAACTAACTTGGTTACACATCATTTTTTAAATATCATTTTTTAAAATCTGAGTAGTTTAATGAATGTGAATTTTCAAATTCAGCCAAATATTGTCCAAACTCCTGCTTATAATTAACATAATTATTCTATGCTGCCCACCAATGTCTTAGACCTTTTTTCACTTTTGCATCTTTTTCCTATCTTAAGTAATTAGTGGGTTTCTATCTTTTTTATCAAAAGAGAGAATGAACTTTTTAAAAACTTTTGTGCTCTATAAACTACATGGGTACACACAGTCACAAAGAGAAATGCCCAACAAAAAGATAACTATCTACGTAACGATCTTAATTATGCAAAAGATTGGGTAAAGTATGGGAAATCATATGCCTAAAGTTTGGGAAATAATTATTAAGAATCTGGTGCCCACTAAGTAATAATTACTACAAGTTTTTTTCTTTTCTTTTCTTTTCTTTTCTTTTCTTTTTTCTAAAATAAAACGTTTCACAGAAAATTGCATACTTCTAATAAACATGGGTTTTTGTTTCTACAATAAGTTGTTGTAGCATTCACATTTGAAAAATGTAAGGAAAAAAAAAAGGATACTTAGAAGTCAAAAATCAAATAGTCAATGTAATATATATTCTCTTTATTAAATTGACAAAATGAGAAATTCATCAAATAACTATAAATAATATATCAATCTTGTATATAATAGTGTATAAGCAGTATTTATACACTATTATACATTATTTATACAATATTATACATTATTATATAAATAAATCTTATCAATGAAGCTTCACGTGTTCTTCTTTTTCTTTGGGCATATCCTTTGAAATTTAACTCAAATATAGCGTAAAAGTCTACTCAAATCACTTGAAATTTAAGTTTTGAACTCATCTTTATGATTCCAATCAATTGGTGTAGTACCCATTCCAAACAACTAAAAAAATTAGAAAACTCAAATTCTGAAATCGAATCTATGAACCACCTGTAATGGTGGCTTTTATTTTTTAAATCCTTAATTATCCATTGGAATCCGGAAAAGAATTGAATGAGAATAACAATAGTTGAGAAATTTTGTGGTGCAAAAGCTAACATGGGAAGAAGAACGAAGAACGAAGAAAAAAAGAGGCGAGTAATTTTTATGTTATGTACAGCTTGGGTTATACTAGATAAGAGCTTCAAACGTGTGCTATTTTCTAATGAATTATTGAACCAAGTGACAAGGGTACGTAACTCTCTCTTCTTTTTTTTTTGTAAAATAAAACGTGTCAGAGAAAACTGCATACTCCTAATAAACATGGGTTTTTGTTTCTACAATACGTTGTTGTAGTAATTACATTTAAGTTGTTGTGTATTTGCCGTAGAAAAATGAAAGGAAAAAAAAAGGAAAGAACATAAATAATATTGTAGAATCCTAGCAGCAAATAGTAATTAACAGAACTAGCAACTAATTAATTACATTTCTTAAAACATACCTTAAATAACACTCACTTTCATCTCAATCAATCCCTTCAAAAATGCATGGAAATAAGCCTATTTTCCCACCTGAAAATTAGGGATTCATCCTAATTTTGATACTTATTTAATTTATTTTATAGGAAAAGTAGACCAATGGGACATGCATATTTGGTATAATATAGGAATAAATAATACATATATGACATTATGTTTTTATACATGTCGATATTATACGATACTTATACCATTCATATAAATGATACAATATATATTTGATATAATATATGTATAAATATAATGTACATAATATATTTTATTTATATATATACTTACATGTTATACCATATATATAAATATCTATATCTATATTATATTAAAAGGAGAGTAGTATGCATTGTGGTTAAGCCAAGTGGCAAGCTAAAATTAAGCCACTTGGCAATTTTGGGACAATATTAATAATTAAAATTATTAATGTATAGAAATATAATTAATGGAAGTAGTTTAATGAATCTTATACATAATCTAAATAGATCCTATGCAAATCGATTATATATATATATATATATATATAGCTAGAAATATGAAGGTAAAAAATTAATTAAAAAATAGAATAGAAAAAATAAAAATATAGAAAGACGTAGATTGAGATCTTACATAACGTATACAAATTATTTATAAGGTAAACAAATTAAATATCAGTAAAACATTTTAATAACAAGAATAATAAAGTCATATTAATATTGATAAATCAAGCAAATAAATATTTTATACATAAATATTACTAAGATATTTAGATATAATATGTACAAATAATTAAGAAAATATTTTTCTATGATTAATATTTGAATTGAGTGCGGTTAATTTAAATTCAAAAGCATAACATATTTTTTTGAAAATGCGATCCAAATTAAAAAATAGAATGATAAAAGTTATTTGAATTTGAGATAAAAAAGTTTTTAAATTTTTATTTATATTATATTAAAATGAGTGTGGTAGCAATATATATTAAATTCAAACAAGCTAATAAATATCCACATGACAATGTAATAATATTCGTTATTGAATAATATAATATTAAAAATAAAGAATAAATAGAGAAAAATAAAAATTTATTTTTTATCATAGAGAAGATGCTAAAACTTATTTAAATTTGATATGAGAAAGAACTTAATATTATGATAAGAAAATTCATAATACGGATAAGTTCACATAACTCAAGTCTAATAGATAAAATCAACAACTAAAATATTGAATAATTAATAAATTAAAGATAACGTGAGGAAATTTGAAAACGCTACGTATATAAAATAAAGTAAAATAAATATACAACACTTAAAAATATTGTTAAAATTTAATATTGTTAAGAAATATTTTTAAAACAAAATAAATAATTATTTTATGATTACAAAAATTAATATTCATCTAATAAAAAGCCACATAAAACGTAATAAAACTATATATAAGATTAAAATTGCACAACTATGTTAAATTATTAAATATTAACTATTAGAAACGAAAGGGAAAGTCTAATTGAATTTGAGATTATAATTTTTTTAAACTAAGTTGAGAATGAACAAACTATGGAGAATACCACGAAATTGAAGTCTTATTTATGAAAATAAATAAATAAAAATTTAAAAATACATAATATAGGTACTAATGAAAATTAAAAATTAAATTTGTATCTTAAAACTATAATAATAAAATATGTAAATAAATAAAATGGCAGTGAAAATATTACTATAACATTTAGATATAATGTATTCAAACAATTAAGAAAATATTTTTTCATGATTAATATATAAGTTGAGTGCAGTTACTTTAAGTTTGAAAGAATAACATAATATTTTAAAAATGATGTCTACTTTAGAACATAGAATGATAAGAATTATTTGAATTTGAGATGAGATTTTTTTATTTTTGAAAATACCATGTAAAGAAATAAAATAGTAAAAATATTACTACAATATTTAGATATAATGTGTTCAAACAATTAAGAAAATATTTTTCTAAGATTAAATTAAAATTTTAAAAATGTAAAATTAATTTGATTAAATAAACAAGTGATGACCCTTTGGGTCGTCACAATTTGTATCTTTAAACTAAAAAAGAAAGAAAATTTAAATGCATTTAATACAAAATATATTATAAAAGAACTCAATATATTTGAAACGTAATAATCAAATAACTTATGTATTAACATTTTAAACTAATTTAAAGTTACAATTTAAAATAAAATATGATACTATTATTTTTGGTTGTAAGTAAAATATTAATATATGCAAAGACTATTAAAAGAATAATAAGAAATATAATAATTTGATTATTAAGCTAATAAGAAATTATATAACAGTTAATCGTATTAGATAATAAATAATACAATAACTACAAGAAAATAACAAAAATACAAAAGAATTTGCGTAAAAATGATGTGATGAATAAGACATATTTGACTTTCAGTCAAAAATAAAGTGATAGTAAGAATTTTGTTAAATATGATATAATGTGCTCAAACAAGACATATCACAAAATTACTTATTTAGTACGTTTTAATATTGATACCAGAATAAAATGCAAGTACTAAAATTAAGGGGTTAGGTTGCTACAAATTAAAAAAAATTGAGTACTACGAGATTTGAATAATAATTTCATATCCTGCTTCATAATTAATATCTAATGTTATATAATATAATTTTTATATGAAAGTTTCATATTTAAGGTAATTTGCACATAATTCAAACAACATATATCTTAATATGACATGATTTGTGTCCGTGCATCCCACGGGTACTAATACTAGTTTAGAGTAATAGGAATATATAGAGAATATTTGAATGTTAAAATAAGGAACATATAGATTTGAATGCTAAATTTAAGGCACTAAAATAGAAAGGTGGAGGAAAGAGAATGCTAAAAAGTAGATAAGGATAAAACGGTATTCCATGATTTGTGTTATCATAGAGAAGATGTTAAAACTTATTTAAATTTGATATGAGAAAGAACTTAATATTATGATAAGAAAATTCATAATACGGATAAGTTCACATAACTCAAGTCTAATAGATAAAATCAACAGCTAAAATATTGAATAATTAATAAATTAAAGATATCTTGAGGAAATTTGAAAATCGTAAGTTTATAAAATAAAGTAAAATAAATATACAACACTTAAAAATATTGTTAAAATTTAAAATTGTTAAGAAATATTTTTAAAACAAAATAAATAATTATTTTATGATTACAAAAATTAATATTCATCTAATAAAAAGCCACATAAAACGTAATAAAACTATATATAAGATTAAAATTGCACAACTATGTTAAATTATTAAATATTAACTATTAGAAACGAAAGGGAAAGTCTAATTGAATTTGAGATTATAATTTTTTTAAACTAAGTTGAGAATGAACAAACTATGGAGAATACCACGAAATTGAAGTCTTATTTATGAAAATAAATAAATAAAAATTTAAAAATACATAATATAGGTACTAATGAAAATTAAAAATTAAATTTGTATCTTAAAACTATAATAATAAAATATGTAAATAAATAAAGTGACAATGAAAATATTACTATAACATTTAGATATAATGTATTCAAACAATTAAGAAAATATTTTTTCATGATTAATATATAAGTTGAGTGCAGTTACTTTAAGTTTGAAAGAATAACATAATATTTTAAAAATGCTGTCTACTTTAGAACATAGAATGATAAGAATTATTTGAATTTGAGATGCGATTTTTTATTTTTGAAAATACCATGTAAAGAAATAAAATAGTAAAAATATTACTACAATATTTAGATATAATGTGTTCAAACAATTAAGAAAATATTTTTCTAAGATTAAATTAAAATTTTAAAAATGTAAAATTAATTTGATTAAATAAACAAGTGATGACCCTTTGGGTCGTCACAATTTGTATCTTTAAACTAAAAAAGAAAGAAAATTTAAATGCATTTAATACAAAATATATTATAAAAGAACTCAATATATTTGAAACGTAATAATCAAATAACTTATGTATTAACATTTTAAACTAATTTAAAGTTACAATTTAAAATAAAATATGATACTATTATTTTTGGTTGTAAGTAAAATATTAATATATGCAAAGACAGGTTAGAATGGTAAATTATGCTAGGAGTGCCCCTTACCTTAAATCTTAAGTAGCTCACTGAAGGAAGTGTGAAAGTAAGAAAGCAAAGTCTCAACCCGAAATCATATTAGATAATAAATAATACAATAACTACAAGAAAATAACAAAAATACAAAAGAATTTGCGTAAAAATGATGTGATGAATAAGACATATTTGACTTTCAGTCAAAAATAAAGTGATAGTAAGAATTTTGTTAAATATGATATAATGTGCTCAAACAAGACATATCACAAAATTACTTATTTAGTACGTTTTAATATTGATACCAGAATAAAATGCAAGTACTAAAATTAAGGAGTTAGGTTGCTACAAATAAAAAAAAATTGAGTACTACGAGATTTGAATAATAATTTCATATCCTGCTTCATAATTAATATCTAATGTTATATAATATAATTTTTATATGAAAGGTCCAAATATATCCCTGTACTTTGCGAAAATGGTCAATTATACCACTCGTTACAAGTTTGGCTCATATCCAACCTTGCCGTTACATTATTGGCCCGGATACCCCCCTAAACATTTAACGGAGCAAAATACCCCCTGAACTTTACGATAAAGTCTATATATAACCCTCATTTTTTTAACAAAATATTTTTGTAAAAGATATTTTGTTAATTTTTTTTTTGATTTTACAACAAAACTTTAAAAACACTGAAAAACGAAGAAAAAATATTTTTCAAAAGCGAAAAATAATTTTTTGAAATATTTTATTCAGTTTTTAAAAAACAAAAATATTTTGTTAAAAACTGAAAATATTCTAATTCCTCGGTTTTTATATTTTTTTCCAGTTTTTACAAAAAAAATAATTTTTGCAATTTGTTTAAAGTTTCACAAAAAGAAATGTCCTTTTCTTTTGGAAATGTTCTAATTTCTTTTTGTAAAACTTAAAAAAAATTGCAAAAATGACAGTCCTTATCTTCCACATCTTCCACATCTAATATGCAGTGCTAGCGTGTCCAGCATCATGCCTCAGCTCCATTGCCATAAGTTGTGGTCTCTCTCCTGGATTGATTTATCTTCTTTCTCCATTATCCTACCTTTTCCTTACTACTCTCCTTTTGTAAACAAGGAAAATTTCTGGATGATTTCGGTCATAGTTTATTTTGCTGTCATAACACCACAAATTACGGACTAAGCTAACCCCATTGGTGGAATTCATCTTTTGCTGAATGGACACAGTGCTCATTTCTTCAGGCAAAAGCTGGTGCTGGTTCGGCAACTCTCTCTATGGTTAGCGCAACTTTGCACTCTTTATTTCATTTTCCCTTGTAAATTTTTGCAATTTTTTTTTTAAGTTTTACAAAAATAAATTAGAACATTTCCAAAAGAAAAGGACATTTCTTTTTGTGAAACTTTAAACAAAATGCAAAAATTATTTTTTTGTAAAAACTGGAAAAAAATATAAAAACCGAGGAATTAGAATATTTTCAGTTTTTAACAAAATATTTTTGTTTTTTAAAAACTGAATAAAATATTTCAACAAATTATTTTTCGCTTTTGAAAAATATTTTTTCTTCGTTTTTCAGTGTTTTTAAAGTTTTGTTGTAAAAACAGAAAAAAAAATTAACAAAATATCTAGTTTTTACAAAAATATTTTGTTAAAAAAATTAGGGTTATATATAGACTTTATCGTAAAGTTCAGGGGGTATTTTGCTCCGTTTAAAGTTTAGGGGGTATCCGGGCCAATAATGTAACGGCAAGGTTGGATATGAGCCAAACTTGTAACGAGGGGTATAATTGACCATTTTCGCAAAGTACAGGGGTATATTTGGACCTTTTCCCTAATTTTTATATGAAAGTTTCATATTTTAAGGTAATTTGCACATAATTCAAACAACATATATCTTAATATGACATGATTTGTGTCCGTGCATCCCACGGGTACTAATACTAGTTTAGAGTAATAGGAATATATAGAGAATATTTGAATGTTAAAATAAGGAACATATAGATTTGAATGCTAAATTTAAGGCACTAAAATAGAAAGGTGGAGGAAAGAGAATGCTAAAAAGTAGATAAGGATAAAACGGTATTCCATGATTTGTGTTATTCATTAATCGCACACATTAGTTTTTTAAATGCTATTATTGTAAAAAAAAAATTGCTATATATGAAATAAATAAAGAGTGGTACCATTTTCTTAAATACTAGTTAAAAAATGCTCTATCGTCTCAAAAAAAAAAAAAGGATACTTAGAAGTCAAAAGTCAAATAGTCAATGTAATATATATTCTTTCTATTAAATTGACAAAATGAGCCATAAAACCGCATATGTAAGATGGAGGTAACGTAACTATTTATTGTATTGTCCAAAAATAAATTATTGAAGAGAAATGACAAAACAATAAAATTAATGAAGCATCTTCAATTGCATGAAATTTCGATAACAACGTCTTAGGAACTTTCTGAAGAAGTGAAGCATTTTGTTTTTGAGCAAGGTGGTTATTGTGTGGATACAATTTACTCACTCCGGTCCAAAATAAATAATTTTTTGGATGTTATCATACATATTAAAAAAATTATATTTTAGCATTAATTAACAATAAAATTGACTATTTTAACCTTACTATCTCACATAAATATTACTAACACATATTCCAATATTATTTACTCCGAGGACAATGTAGGGAAAAAATTATTCAATTATTCTTGAAATCTGAAAAAATTATTTATTTTGGACCACAAAAAAAAAATCAAACAATCACTAAATAAACCGAAGTGAGTAATATATAGTTGTCACATAATATAATCAAACTATTTTAATACTTTATTAAAAGAGATAGCACGCAATCAGAAAAAACAAGCGGCATCAGAATCTCAAAAAAGAGAAGCCAAAAGGGGAACTAAAAGGTAACAACTCACCAAGAGAATAAGCTACAAGCTGCAACAGGGCAAAATGTATTCAAAACGAATCGGGAATGTCAAAGAGTTTAAATTTAGTGCAATTCAAAACATTTATTTCTATTTTTTAGAAATAATAGTATGGTTTTTAAGTACATAGGACGAAGTACTATGATTCAAATTGTAGTTAAACATTCTTTTTTGCTTAATTATTCAAATAATTATGTCATATAAATTGAAAATATCAAGTACTATATATATACAAATAAACAATATCGTTTTGCTCTCTTACCCTGCACGTATAAAAGGGTTTGCGAATACTTTTAGAACGCCCCTTTTTATCGTAGGCCAGCCAGTTTTTGGATTAGTTATTTAAAAATAGTCAACATTTATAAATTTATTAAAAAATAGTCACTATTTTGCTGCAACCCGGAAAGTTTCAGCATAATATATTGGAGATCGATGCACCTGTGTATTAACTTTCAACATATTATGCTGGAACTCCTACACGCAAAAAGTTTCAGTATAATATACTGGAGTTCCAGTATACGTATGCTGGAAACAGTGTCTTCGTTCAGATTTATCTTTATAAAAAATGATTAAATTACTTTTGAAATTGTGGCTAGTTTTAAACGAATACTTGTAAATCTGACTATTTTTGAATTTCTTCCCTTTTTATCAGATATTTCTTAAAATTAAGTATATAGCAGTCTTACTTTGGAATTATATATAAATACAGAATGTATACAAAATGTATTTGGCCCCACATTAATCCTCATAAGTCATATAGTAGTATAAACTAGCTACAAGAAGTTCATTACAAGAAAATATACTTATTAAGTCAACCCAAGTCATGATAATGGATTAGTTAACGAAGGATGTCTAATTAACTGAACTCCACTAACAACATCCTTCCTTCAGAAAACAAAAAAGTACTACCACTTGCTATTCATCATTTTTAGCGCTAATTTGTTAAATGAATGGAAAAAGGAAAAACAAGTGACCCAACAAAAAAAGACCTTTTTATTTTGTTGTTTAACCATCTAATACTTAGTATTATGAGTCCGTTTGGCTTAGCTGATCTAGAGTAGCTGATAACCATTAGGTGATGAAAAGTATTTTTAAGTGTTGAAGTTGATTTAAAAAATAAGCAGTTACCTGATTGGATAAAAATGCTAAAATTAATAATAAGCCGCTAAAGAATTGAGTATACGAAGAGTTTTGTTCTAAAAAGTATTTTAGAAATAGTATAGTAAATATTTTGGTCAAATCTAAAGTGCTTATAAGCTAAAATTTGATAAGTGGAAAGAGACCAACTTATGACTTTTGATTTATTTTAACTTATAAGAACTTAACTTATAAGTACTTTTAAGTTTACTTAAACACGTAAATAAGCCAAAAGATACTTATAAATCAATTTGACTAGCTTATAAGCTTAGTCAAACGCCTTTTATCTCTCTAATTAAATTGGATTTGCAACGTGAAAATTTATTAAAGTGAAACCATTTTTTATTAGAAATTTCTCTATCTCTATAAGATGAACATGAGACTCCTAGTTAAGAACAGAATAATTCTACCCGGACCAACATAACGATTGTTAATAACTCTTTTTTCCGATAAGAATAACGTGTCAAACATGAAACCTATTCTTTAGTGGTTTGGTTGGTCTAAGTTCTTCTGCTCACTGTGACTTTGCTCCATTCACTAATCACAGCATACTCATACTGTAAGTCGAAGCCAGCTAATTATCCCTTAAGACATCGACCTCACACCAACCTCTACTTTTATTCTTAATTACCTTACTTACTGTAGCTGCACCCCCCTACTCTTCCACCGCCCAATATATATTCACAAATTTCTCACACTCTTCTACTCAATAACTTTATTTTTTCCCATTTTCACAAAAAATCTATTATCTCTCGTCCAAATCTCAAGCAACTGCATTATCTTTCTTGAAAACTGAATTCATAACTATGGGCTATGGCCGGCTAGGAAAACCCGACCCTGGAGAAATCTCCGGCAGAGAGATAAGTGATATTCCCACTACTAAATCCCGCAGTTCTAAGCTAAAATTCCTCATCATTTTTGCCACTCTTCTTTTGATTGCCTCTGTTATTTCAGTAGCTGTTTTGTTCGGTGTTCGAAAAAATTCCGGAAACAGAATCGATAAACCAAGTCAAGCAATGGCGCGTACCTGTAGTCGTACTCTCTACCCATCTCTCTGTCTCAATTCGTTAATTAATTACCCTGGAGCTAAATCTGCTTCAGACAATGATCTCGTTCACATTTCTGTCAATTTAACACTCCAGCGCTTTGGTAAAGCACTTTATATATCTTCCGACATTAATAACCTTGAAATGAACACTCACATAAGATCAGCGTACGATGATTGTCTCGAATTATTGGGAGAATCCGTCGACCTTTTGTCTCAATCTTTGAACTCTGTTTTCCCCGGCGATGACGGCGGTAATTCTCCGGCGGGGTCCACACAGGACGTGATGACGTGGCTAAGCGCAGCTCTCACGAACCAGGACACGTGTACGGACGGTTTCGCTGACGTTACCGGAAACGTGAAGGATCAGATGAGTGAGAACCTTAAGGACTTGTCGGAATTGGTGAGTAATGCTCTCGCTATTTACGCCGCCGCAAATGGCGACGATGATTTCTCTGGGATCCCGATACAGAATCGTCGGCGCAGATTAATGAATTTAGAAAAACATCATGATGATTTTCCTAAATGGTTGTCGAGGAGAGACAGAAAATTGTTAAACAAATCAGTGTCGGCAATTCAAGCCGACATAATTGTGGCAAAAGACGGTAGCGGGACGGTGAAGACGATAGCCGAGGCGATAAAGAAAGTGCCGGAAAAGAGTAGTCGACGGACCATAATTTACGTCAAGGCGGGAAGGTAAAATTCAGTCTATTTTTCGTACAATTAGTTGGAAAATTGAAAAAAAACTTTTTGATTCACTTTTTAGTAACGTATCTGATTCGTTTTCAATCTCTTTGTTTTCACCTACGTGGCAAACTCGCAGTAACTTAGAATAGTAGCGTTTTCTTCATTTCTTTGTCGTAGTGATTAAGCAATTTGACTTCATATTTTAATCATTTTTGGCATTTCTTATTTTGTAGTAAAACTTTCGACACTCACGTGAACTTTTATTCATATTTTGATTTAATATTCAGAAGAGTCGTCTTTTACCTAACTATTACTGCCTAAATTCTATTTTTTTAAAAAGAGACGGAATTCTTCCAACTATAAGGGCAAAGTGTATAATTTTGGATGTTAAAATAAAATATTAATTCTTTAAATTAAACTTTATGTATTAAAAAATTGCTTTAATTTATATTTGACAGGTATGAAGAGAATATGTTGAAGGTAGGGAAGAAGAAAATGAACGTGATGTTTGTAGGGGACGGGAAGGGGAAGACAGTAATTACAGGAGGCAAAAATGTAGGCCAGAACATTACAACATTCCATACAGCTTCTTTTGGTAAAATTCTCCACACCCTAAAATCTTATTTACTACTCCCTCCGTTTCAATTTATATGAACATATTTTTTTTTTAGTCAGTGCCAAAAAGAATGACATCTTTCCCTAATTAGAAATAATTACATTTATACAATGATTTATAGCCCATAAAATATATGTGCTTCATTTTACACCACAAGTTCAAAAGTCTTCTCTTTTTTCTTAAACTTCGTGTCAGTCAAATAAGTTCAGATAAATTGGAACGGAAGAGTATTATTATTGGCTCCACTTTTTTTATTTTTGGGTGTCACGGAAATTAAATTGGGAAATAATGAATATGGTCGGTATGGGGCGATACTGAGCTATGCAGAGCATGTTATGGAAAACAACACGTGGGATGTCATTGAATTCTTTGAACTAATTATTAATTAAAAATCTCTTAGCTTAGCCTAGCCCCCTTGCTTGGACTTTTTCGGTCTTTATTATTTATAACTTAATTATGGTAAATAAGTAATCCTCACCTTGTCGCGTCTTTTATTTTTGTACGATTATGCATTTTACCAGAAGAAGATACTAAAATATATTTACTGATAATTTAATTTTGTAAAGGCATATTCAGATGTATAGTAATCGGAGTTCGTCATAGTAGTGATTTATGGCAAGAAGAATTTTATTATCCTTTTATTCATTGCAAGATTGACTGGGTTTCTTCTGCCAGTATTAGGGATAACGATATGACCTAAATAATTATGTGGCCACAATTTAAGGGGGGGGGGGGGGAGAGTTAGGTGGAGTCATGACTCATTGGCTATGTCATTTTATTCTCTAAGATCACCTTTGTGTTTAACTTGGTTATTTTGTCACTTTTAACATTAGAATAGTATGCTTTTACCCCTGTCATATCGTCATTATCTATGTTGCTTGAGGCTTTAAGGTCCAGATCTTAATAATTCAATTCTCAGATATTTAAGTGCGTTTATTTTTAAAGTTTGAATCTTAGTTATTTAGATCTTAATCGTTAAGTGTGTTTTTTTTACGATCACTTAATGGGTCTGAATAAATCTGTATTATTAAGAGGTATAATAGAGACTTAATTTCATTAAGATGCTATTATTCATATTCATTATTAACTGTCGTCGTCACCTACCATTATCAACTACCATCATACCACCGATCACCACCATACTCAACCACTACCACCACTATCATTCTCAAATATAGCCACAGCCATTATCGACTATTACCACCCACCATCCTCACGTCTCCTATCACCATCATTCTCAACGACAACCAACACTTATCCACCTCAAATACCACAACTAACTATCCCATCACCATCAACAACCACAGCTGGCACCACTCATCATTATAAACTACCACCACCGACCATCATCTTTTTCAATAACAACTGTCACCACCACCACCCACCATTATTAATTATCACCACCTACCACCACCATTCTCAATCATAATAGGTACCACTACCAATCACCACTAGCTACTATTCTAAACTACCACCATCCACCAAATCTACCACCAATCACCATTTTAGGTCGGCATTCACAAGCATTACTGTTAGCCATCACCACCAGCAACTATCCTATTTTAAAAAGTTATGGTATATTTTATTGATGGAATATTTGATTAATTATTTATGTTTATTAATTTTCAATTAAACATAAGTTTTACATGCAGATGTTAAAAATCAAGCAGTCTTAATCATTTAGTATTCAGATCTTAATAGACATATTAACATCTAGATATGCATTCGGATTCAGATGTCTTAATCTTAATATATATCTTGATATTGAGACATACATTCAGATTCAGACGTTTAATCTTTAAAAAAAAAAATAGGCCTAAATCTCCTTATTCTCTGACGATCTTTTGGAGTATTTGACACCAATACAGGTCTTATTATACAACAATTTATGTCAAAGAAGTTAATTGAATTTTTTGATGAACAGCGGCAACTGGGTCTGGTTTCGTTGCAAGGGATATGACATTTGAGAACTATGCTGGACCAAGCAAGCATCAAGCAGTAGCCCTTCGTATCGGAGGTGATCATGCAGTGGTCTTTCGCTGCAATATTATTGGATACCAAGACACCCTCTACGTGCACTCGCAGCGCCAATTCTATCGCGAGTGTGATATCTATGGCACGGTGGATTTCATCTTCGGCAATGCAGCAGTGGTCCTCCAAAACTGCAACATATATGCCCGAAAGCCCATGGCCAATCAAAAGAACACCATCACTGCCCAAAACAGGAAAGACCCTAATCAAAACACTGGCATTTCAATCCATGCTTGCAAAATCCTAACAACACCTGACCTCGAGGCATCCAAAGGAAGCTTCTCTACATATCTAGGTCGACCATGGAAGATGTACTCGCGAACAGTCTACATGTTATCTAACATGGGCGATCATATACACCCGAGTGGTTGGCTTGAGTGGAATGGTGATTTTGCGCTGAACACATTGTATTATGGCGAGTACATGAACTTTGGGCCAGGAGCAGCCCTTGGAAAACGGGTTACTTGGCCGGGATATCGGGTCATCAAGTCCGTGGAAGAGGCTAGTAAGTTCACCGTAGCTAAGTTCATTTATGGATCATCTTGGTTGCCTTCAACAGGGGTGGCTTATTTGGCAGGGTTGAATACTTAAGGAAGGTTAACCAAACCTACTCCAGAATGGATATTTATGGTTTTTGCAGTTATATAAATAAGTATACATATCCGAATAGTATTTAATTTCAAATTTTAATAATTAAGCCGTTAAATTGCAATTTGCTCCATTGCTAAATTGACTAAAGAGCAAACATCCTAGAGTTTACGTCTGTCATTGAATGATAAGTGTTGTAATTTATTTTTGTTGTAATTAGAACATACTAGCAAAAAGCTATTGGTTCAATTGAAAAAGTGCAAGTTTTACATTCGGACACGACTAAGATTCAATTATTTGAGTTTCAAATTGATGGTTACTTTTGTGGATGTGCCTCTACATTCTTTTCCACTTAAATAAATGTATGGCTTTCATTGGATGCCCCACGTTGGTGGCTTTAAACTGTTAAAATGCATAAATGCAATAGGACTTGTGCCGGAGTAAAAAATGCTTAGTAAAATACGTCTTCTTGTTAGATGATTATAGAATTTTGATCAATTCTATGTTTCTCCTCCCAAATTATACATGGATACAAACGGTAACCTTGACTAGGGGTGTACGTAGGAAACCGATAAACTGCAAAAAATCCCGATTATGGTTTAGTGTTAAAAAAAACCCGATGTTTGCTTTGGTTTTAACTAAAGAAAGTCAAATCGAAACCAAACCAACCCGACATTACATATATAGATATTTTAGATATATTTAATATCTAAATATACTTATGGTGATGTACGTAATTTATAAATATTTCTTAAAAGATCTCTTAATTTTATCTTTTGAGCTATTATTTCAATGATGGACTTAGAACTTTTGAATGTTCTAATAAGTTTTATAGTCATTAACATTAGTAAATTAAATAGTGCTAACAAAAATCCAAACCAAATCAAATCAATATTAATGCTAACAAAAGACATTCAATTCAATACTACAAACGAAAATGTATTGAATATCTAATTTTGTTTTTTAATAATTTAGATAAAAATGCATAACCTATTTTTATTTTTTCTTTAGCGTTTGGTCATATAATTAATAATCCATTATAAGTCTACTTATTTTAGCATGACTTAGTACTTTTAGACTATGTTATTTTTATTATGGCTCTTTAATTAGCAATATTTATATTGCATAATTTTATTGTCTTTATTGCTGAACTAGTAGCAGTACCCGCGCGATGCGCGGTCAATATTAAAAATATATTTATCACTTTATTAATTTTTCGATGTTGCATTTGGAATTATGATAATTATATATTTTGTTTTTTTTTATTATTTTGCATCATATTTAATTATACGATATATATATATATATATATATATATATATATATATATATATATATATATATATATATATATATATATATATATATATATATATATATATATATATATATATATATATATATATATATATATATATATATATATATATATATATATATATATATATATATATCTTATATATCAAGGCAATATAAAACTACTCCCAATTTGAATTGATAATTTTTTTTAAAATTTTAAAATTATTTTAAAACTCCACTTGAAACAACTTCTCGATTTGAATGGCCAGTTTTTCTTCTCTTTTTTCGTGTTTTATAGGTTAATCTTTTTTTTTTTCTTTTAAAAATAATTTACAACTTTCAAACTTGAAACTACTCCCACCCAATTTGAATGGGTAGTCATTTTTTATATATTTATTTTTCATTATCTTTTTATTATATTTGATATCTATATATATTAAATCTAACTATAACTGTAACTATATATATATATATATATATATATGTGTGTGTGTGTGTGTGTTAGTTTTTATTGTATTTTATTATTTTCATTTTTATATGTATTTAAATTCAAAAATATGTAACCAATAACTAATTATAAACTAAATAACTAATTTGTAACCAATTATGCCATATGGTAATTTTTTAGGCTGCAACTTGGCTTAAGGAGAGGGTTTTTCCCTCTCCTTTTAATAATATATAGATATTTTAGGATAAGGTCATGACATATCTCATAGTATTTTGTTTTATTTTCTTGAAAAATATTTTATATAATTATATCTTATTAGGACTAAAGAAATATTTTGAACACAATTTATATGTTTTGTTCTACGAAGATTTTACCGAAAAAAACTCGAAAAATCCGAATAACTCGAAAATCTGAGAAAAACCGAGTTTTAATGGTTTGGTTTTGTTTTCTAAATTTAATAATCCAATACATTAATTTGATTTGATAATTATAAAATTCGAACCAACCCGACCTAATACGGGAAACGAACCAATTCTGATGGTAGTGCTCTAGCTTTTTTGAAAGGAAAAGAAAGGATGTCAAATAGCCAAACTTTTTTGGGTCTGGTGACGATGGTCCAATTCAAAAGGCCGAAGGCATAGAATAAAGGCAGAGTTGGGGAGGTTGATGGGTTTGGAAACTTGGGAACGAAGAAAATTGGCGAAAAAGACAGGTGTAAGTATCTAAAGAAGGTCTCTCTATTAAATGCTCAAATCATGGTGGAAGCCGGGAGATCGACATGAATGAAACTCCAAACCTTCCTTTTCATGAATTTTTGGATTAAATTAGTCATTGAAGTCTACTTCATTGCCGACTGACATATTTTTTTTAGGTTGTTTTAATAAGCAGAGAAGGGCCAGAATTGTCCCTGAATTATTCGTTTTGGAACAATAATGCTCTTCATCCACCTATTGGGCAAAATATGCCCTTCCGTTAAAGTTTTTGGCTCACAAATGCCCTTTGAGTTAACGGAGGGACACATGTCATCGTCATGTTGGCTCATTCTAAATACTTCTTAATTAATTATAAAGATCCATTATTGATACCCGAAAAATAATTTTCTAAAGTAATTTTTCTAAAACTTTTTTTTTACTAAAAATTGAAGAAAAAAAGAATTTTTTTTCCAGTTTTTACAAAAAATAGATTTTTTTTTCCAAACCAATATTTTTGTAAAAAAAATCTAAAAAGTAATTTTCTAAACCAATATTTTTATAAAAACTGAAAAAAAAACTAAATGTTTTTTTGCTAAAAACAGAAAAATATAAAAATGTAATTTTGTTTTTGATAAAAATGTAATTTATCAGTTACAAAGGTGGAGGAGCTAAATTATTTTTTATAACTGATAAATTACATTTTTATCAAAAACTAAATTCAATTTTTTTTCAGATTTTTCTAAACTGGAAAAAAACTTGAAAAAAATCTGTTTTTTTTTGTGAAAACTGGAAAAAAAAATATTTTTTTTCTTCAATTTTTAGAAAAATTGCTTTAGAAAATTATTTTTTGAGTATGAATAATGTGTCTTTTTAATTAGTTAAAAAATATTTAGAATGAGCCAACGAGACGATGATATGTGTCCATCCGTTAACTCAAAGGGCATTTGTGAGCCAAAAACATTAACGGAAGGGCATATTTGGCCCAATAGGTGGATGAAAGGCATTATTGTTCCAAAACGAATAGTTCGGGGGCAATTCTAGCCCTTTTCCGTTTAATAAGTCTTCTTTAAATTTACAATTTCAATTTTGATTCAAATCACCCCGAATTTGCTCCAAATAATATTTAAAATAAAGTTTCCAAATACCACACAATCTCCCAATCACCAATTTAATCTAATAATACCAAATAAAAAAGACACTTTGTCTTTTTCAACACTTTGTAAGGTCCAATAATAGAGTTTTAATTTTTTTTTTTTAGTAAATTGCTAAATTTTGTATTTGCACTAAAAGTTTTAGCATAAATTCAACATTAAAATAATTTTATCACTAACTTCTACTTTTTACCAACCAAACAAGAATTTCAAACTTTAAAAATTAAAATATTATGGTGTTCAAATTGAAAAAGAAAAAAAACAAAAATATTATGCTAAGGCCCTATAAAATAGGGACTTTCCGCTAGGACCCTATTTACTATTCAGTTAAGTTTCTTTTAAGGGATTTTTTCATTCTCATATACTATTTAAAATTTTATTACGAAAAATATTTATATTTTAAAATTTATCCGACCTAAATATATTTTAATTACAAATATATATAAAATATCTTAAAAGGCTCTCAATCCATTATTTATGTCAAGTCAAGTGATTTAGTTACAGTTACACTCTCTTTTTTTCCTCTCCTCGCTCCCCTCTTCTCTCCAAACAAATGCATATTAGATTTTTTTTTTCCTACGTGTACTCAGTATTTTAGTTCCAATATTTCAGTGGTGTTCGAAATCTAAAAATCAAGGAGCAAACGGATGGGCCCTCAATAATTTGGAAGCTTCCCTTTATCAAACAAACCAAATATTGTTCAACTTACTATTTAAATAAATAAATAAAACTATATATATATATATATATATATATATATAACAACATAATACATTTTTTCTACAACTTTACTAGAATTTCTGCAGTATAATATAAGTCATGTCTTCTTCTTTTTTTCAAGTTTCAATATGAAATTCGGCTAAATCAAGTCTAATCAATACACCCTAAAAATTGAGATATAAACTCCAAACCATATAACCAATTGTTTGCAACAATACCCAATTCAAACAAATAATGATTTTTTAAAATTCAAATTCGAATTCAAAACTTCAAAGCTTTTTAATGGCTGTCAATTATGGAATTGATGCTCTTTTTTCCTTTGCTTTATATTATTGGAATTAGGGATTGAGAGATAGAGAGATGTAAAGAGAATTCCAATAATTTGCAACCCACAATCCAACAAATAATATTTTTTTGAAAATCCAAATTCAAAGCATGGCGATCAATGGTGGAAGTATGCTCTCTTTCCTTTTGTTCTACATTACTAGAATTAGGGATTGAGAGATAGAGAGAGACAGAGAGAGAGAGAGAGAGAGAGAAAGAGTGCATGAGAGAGAGAATAAGGATGTGAAATAATTGATACCTAATATAAAGGCATACTTATTTAATTTTTAAAGTGCATATAATTGATAAATTAGTATATAGGAGGTAATTAAATTAAAACTTAAGTAGGAAGGATAATAAGATTTTCAATAGTATATACGTATGTAAAAATCCCTTCTACTAAATAGCTGAAAAAACCTGAGACGATTTACTTACGATATCTTCAACATCTGCACTCAAAAAGAGCTCATCATATCATGAGTTCTCTAGTCATAGCACTACAATAAGCAAAGCCTAAAACATGCCAAGTTATAGGCCCTTAATCTGTAGGCAGGAAATTGTATGAACACCCGAGTAATGCATAAAGACACATTGAGAACTCGGGAAATAACATATGCACAAAAATCTACATCTTCAAACATTTATCTTAATCAGGTTATTCACAAAAAATCTACATCTTCATGCGTTTTACTTAATCAAATCATCAAGGTGACGATCCATGACCATCGAAACAGATTGCAAGAATGCTGCCTCACTTGTTTCTGGGAGCACACCCTCTTGTGCCTCTTCAACTATCTGCTCAATGACAGATTCCTTCTTTAGTGTCTCCCTACACATGATTCTTCCAATAGCAAAAGGTGTGAGCCCTCTTTTTGCACCTTTCTTCAGAAGCATAGTTGAGATACGAAGTACGCGTGCACATGCAGGGGATAGGGTCCAGCCATGAAACTTCAGAAGTTCAATGTCTTTCTCGGCATCAAGAGAGTTTATGTAAGCAATTGTTTCGGCAGAGTAAGGTTGTTTTGCTTGAGGCCAGTACAGCCAGTCAAAAGTACAATCTTCAAACTGCAGCGGGAAAGGCAAAAAGGAGAGGATGAGAAAATGAGAACAAAATCACTACCAGAAAAGATGAAATGCAGGGCATATGGACATTTTCTGGATTAATGCAATCACATTCCATAAGCTGGTAGACAACACAAGAAGCATACGAGTAATAGATCAGTACCCACAATCACAACTCAATTCTTCCCCCATCACATTTGGTCTGCTTTCAAAGAAAATTAGACATATTTGAACAGAATTCCTGCATAGATGCTTGCCACTAGACCAAGAAACCTAAGCAGCCCTCAAGCAAACTTATAATTTGGTTATGACTGAATCAACACCTAGCATACCATGATCTAGAGTGAACAAGCAAGGTGGCGCATGCCAGGGATTTCCTGTGATACACTCTGAACCTGTATCATAGTCCTCATAGAACAAACACTATGTTAAAACCTATCAAGAAAATATATACATCACCACAGAAGTCATAAAGAAGCCTGAAATAGATCCAGTAAAGGAATCAGAAGATAAGTTAATTAATACCCACATCATCTTGAGAAGCCAGTATATTTACAACAACTAAAACATATTCCGACTTGCCAAATTGTGGGAAATAAAGAAAAGCTTTACGCATATGCTCTATCCAGGATTACTATGTGCTTCTATTGGTAAATCCAAGGATGCTGAGTCAAGACACTTACATTTTCAGGCAAGCAGTAGCCATGATCAATTGGAATAAGGACAAGCTGACCATCCTTATCATCTTTCTGAACCAAAATGTTACCCGCGTGCCTATCTGCATTCGCCAACCTTATGTCCAGCACTGAGATCCTGTGTACATCATCAACAGGAAAAGCACGAGGACCAAGATCCTCACAACTTCCACAGTTTTTCATGAACATCTGCAGCGACCCAATCTTAAGACGCTTGGATGAATATTCACAACCTTCTACATAATTGAAACCGGTATGGAGACACTTGACCATAATTGTGGGAGGAACTCCAGCAAAACCCTTCTCATCACTACAAGTTGAGCGAGGTCCCGACTTGGGATGATCCAAAATATATGCTGCAACCTCCCTTAGTGCCCCTTCTCCTACACGTGTGCCCTTCTTCAATCCCTCACCATCTACGGACAATGGCAACCCCCGGGGATTATTCACAGCCATAGGCTCCTCATCTATTGGTTTAAAAACAGAGACATAATTCTGACCACATGCATCTAGCATGAAATAAGCACCCCCAGATCCCTCAGAAGACCTAATTGGTTGGTGACCCATCTCTATGCCGTCGAAAGTGCTACCAATCAGCTGCTTAACCTCAGGCGATAGTGTGATCTTAGGGTTAACAATCAATGGTTCCAAAATAAAACTTCTCGGCACGGTATTGAGTGGGACAACCTGAATACTCTCTTGTAGCTTCTCTACTGCATCAACCCCACTCTCATCTGATGATGCTACAATCGAAACTTCAAAATCTTTTTGCACTGCTCTAGCCTGTACTTTAGCTGATTTACGCACCAGCAAGTGAAGAACTGCATCGTAGCTTTTACAAATATCATCTATCAGCCTCTTATCTTCTAATTCTTCACCATCAAATATTAGTTCCTGTTCCTTTAGATTGCAAAAACCCTTCCCCTTCTTTGCAATTTGCTGTTTCACATAACCAACATTTCTCTTTCTCTCCACATGGAACTCAAGCTCCTGACCACACACTGTCCTAACAGTAATTGCTTGTAAATCAGACAGACGAAGAACCAAATGCAAAATGTTTCCATCAGCGACTCCATAGTCCCTCACACAAGAATTGTTCCGAGCCAACTCCTTGCCTTCAAAGACAAGCTTCTGCTTCTTCACAAAGAAACCTTTGTATGTCTGGATTCTTAATTTCACAGAAGCAATAGAGTCGGATTCCTTAACACGCAAGGGAATTACAGAACCACCCACGGTCAGAAAGATCAAGATTGAATCATTCGACCAGGAACCATGTTGGGCTGACAAACAGCCAGCTAAGTTCAAATTATCCTCAAACACAGGACTCAGAGCAACACTAGCAATAGACATTGTTCCTTAAAAGGTAAGGACTTCTTCCCCTACAAATCAAATTTTACTCATCAGAGTTAGGATATGATCAATAATCGCAAGCCATCATACTATTGGGGTTTTAGTTTTAAAGTATATTAAATGCTTAAAAGAGGGCGAATGGGAAATTGAGGGAAATGAAATTTTTAAGTGAAATTTTAAGTTTCCCTCCCTTGGCAAAGGGACATTGTCCCATATTGAAAGAGATTGAGGTTTTTTATGGGTATATAATCAATTGCTCTTTTTCTAGCTCTTAAAGAGTTGAGAAGAAGGCAAGCCTCGCGCAGTTGTCATTGTTGCCCGCTCAGCTCGGCTTCAGCTTTAGAAACTCACAAATTGCCGCTTAACTTAACAGCAGCAATTACAGATTTAAACAAATATGCCCTCAATAGCCAAAATTGGAGATAGAAAGAGCAGAGACATGGAATTGAAGGTACTGCAGCAAAACCCTTAATGTCAGCAGTAAATCAACACTAGAACTAAGGTCCAATTTCGAACTAAACCTGTCTAACGGGCCGGATTGGACCGGCCCAGACCGGAAGAAACCGGAACCGGCCCGGACCGGTGGGCTGGGTTTAAGGGGGTAAGGGGTTTGGTCCGGAACTTCTGCGAACCGGTAAAGATCGGTCCGGGTGAACAGTAACGTAACCGGGTAAACCGGCCCGGTACAACGGTCAGAATTTTTTTTTTTTTTTAAAAAAACTGGCATGTGGGACCCACCCAAACGGCTATTTTCTTCAATGATCCGTTGGCCAACAGATATATTGCATTTTTAGCCTTTTTTGTAAAAATTTTTAACACTTTTTTAAATTACAAAACCATCCTTATGTAAATCTATAAATACCCCCCTCTTCATTTCTCACTCAAAATTCATTTCTCTATCCCAAATTCTCTCATTCTCCTATTCTCTAATTATCAAGTTAAGACTTCAAGTCTTAATAATTTCTCATTTCATCTTCTAATTTTATTTGGCTCATTTTTGTTGAATAACTGAAATTCAATTATAGTATTTTATCATTCGGGTTTTGAACTTCAAGTTGGAATATTGGCTTGACGTTTGTTCGTGGTAACCTCGGAATTGCATAACCAAGTGCTCAATTTATTGTCTAATTTGGTGCACTCCCTCCAACTCTTTCTTTTATTTAATATTTTAATTGCATATTTATTTTGTGCTTATTCCTTAATTTTGACAATATGTTTAGTGCTGCTAAAAGAGCATGTAGAAAAGTTACTGGTAGGGGAAATAAAAATAGAGGTAATTCTTCAGCATCTGGTAGTAATAGTACCCCAATATCTATTGTTCCTGAAACACCGCCTAATGAAAATATAGATGATGATCAATTACAAGAAGATTATGGAATAAAAAATAATGAATTAGAAATTGAAGAAGAGATACCTGCTACACCTACTAGTGCTGGGGTAGGTAGTGTTGGAGTTGCTACAAGGGGTGGTGGTCGTGGCACTAGTAGTAGACCACCTGCGGCTCCGACGACTAATCGTAGAAAAATAGGTGGTGGTCGTGACACTAGTAGTAGACCACCTGCGGCTCCGACGACTAATCGTAAAAAAATAAGGTTTGGAATTTTTTTGAAATAATTGAAGGTTCTGATAGAGTTAGATGCAAAATTTGAAAAGGTGATTTTAAACATTTGACTGGAGGAAATTTAGGGGGAACTGGAACGCTTAGTAGACATATGAGAGTTTCACACCCGATTGAATGGGGCCTACATGGTGAATGAAAATCAAACAACTATTAACCCTACTACTGGAGTATTAGTAAAATATGATAAAATGAAGGATCGTGAGCAGTTAGCGAAAATGATTGCTTTAAGTTGTCAACCTTTTTCTTTTGCTTCTTCGTCATATTTTATTATGTATATTCAAAGAATTTACAATCCGTTATTTAAAGGTATACCTAGAAGTACTTGTAGAGCTGATATTTTCAGACTTCACGGACAATATCAAACATATTTACGTTATTTGTTTGAAAACCTTCCTTGCAGAGTTTCTCTAACTTCTGATATTGGTCAAGCTGTTAATGGACGTGATTATGTGATTGTTACATGTCATTGGATAGATGATAATACTTGTATGCAAAAACGTATTATTGCTTTTAGATATGATGAAGATCAGAGTCATACCGCTGCATTTATAAGCAGCATTATTTGTGAAGTTTATAGAATTTTATAATCTCAACCAAAAAGTATTATGTATGTCTTTTGATAATGCTTCTAACAATACTGCCGCAATTTCACTATTAAAATTGCATTTGCAACCACCTGTTAATGAAACTTTTCATGTTAGGTGTGCATGTCATGTTTATAATTTAATTGTTAAAAGTGGCCTTGATTTATTTTCAACAGAGATTAGTCTTGTTAGAAGAGCAGTTGGTGTCATTCAAGGAAATAATAGACATTCTAGAATAAGGGAATTTAAAGATAAGTGTGTTCAGAATAACCTTCAACCCCGATTCATGCCAGAAGAAATAATTACTAGATGGAACTATACATATTTATTTTTAAAAGTTTGCTACAAATATAGATTTCTAATAACTGAAGTTGCTAATGCACATTGTACGAATCCAAGTCGTATGTTAACAACTGATACTTGGGCGGTTATTAATGATGTTAAATTTTTACATAAATTTTATACTGCTACTGTTGAGTTTTCTGGATCTTATTATCCTACTATTGCTATGGGTTTAGTACATATAGCGGAAATTTCTTTTCTACTCTTTGAATTTAAGAAAAAAGAAAAATATACGGCTGTTGTGGAAAATATGCAAGCCAAATTCAAAAAATATTTCTTTCCAATTCCTCCGATTTACTTAATTGGTGCAGTTTTAAATCCTTCTATTAAGATGTCTGATTGTCATCAATTAATGAATGCTTTATATACTTATATGGAGATTGGGGAAACTGAAACCTCAAATTTATATACTTCTATGAACAACCTAAATGATTATTTACAGCAATTATATAACTATTATGCAAATTTAATTGATAATGATGCAGGTAATGTTAATCCTATTATGCAATGTAGCACTTCTGCTACTGTGACTGAAGATGAAGGATTAGATGAAAGTTATAATATTTTTTTTACTTTTTCTAACACTCAAACAAGTTGCAGGAACATTGATGAACTTCAATTCTACTTGCAGAAGCAAAAGGAGCCTCGCACAAAGGATTTTTCACCGTTGGGGTGGTGCATGAAAATGGAAAGCAATTTCTTGTTCTTTTCGCAATGGCTCGGGACGTGATGAATGTGCCAACTTCAACTGTTGTATCCAAGAGTGCATTTAGCCAAGCAAGACAACAACTTGGAGATACGCGTCACTCATTGGGAAGCAATGCTTTGGAAGTTTTAGTATGTATGGATTAGATCGGAAAGAAGAAATCAAGGACGTGAAGATGTTGATAGCCCAAAAGACGAGGAACTTGGAGATATATTAACAAATGGTAACCCATCCGAATTAAACACTACAGAAGAAGGTCAATCAGTTCATATTGATTATGAGGAACTTAGCAGGGCAATGCAAAATACTTGAATTTACTTATTGTTATTTGAAACTTCAATTTTGAAATTCAAGGTTTCAAACTTAAAGTCTTAAATTGAAACTTTAATTTTGAAATTCTAACTTAAACTCTTAAATTGAAACTTTAATTTTGAAATTCAAACTTAAAGTCTTAAATTGAAACTTTATAAGTGCAAGTTTTTCTCATTTACTTTGTGTTCTTTAAATTAATACAAAGTATTAAAATAAATTACAATAGTTATACGAAATTACAAAAAAATAAAAAATAAAAAATACATTAAACCCGGCCCGGCCCGACCCCTTTAACCCGTAACCCGTAACCCGTAACCCGTACGGTTCAATTTTTACCCGAAAGTAACCCAACCCATTAAACCCGCTAAGTTTGGGCCCGGAACTGGCCCGGTTACAAACCCGTACAGGTTCAAAAAAATTGGACCCGGCCCGGCCCGGCCCACCCGTTTAACACCTTTATTTTGAACCACCAAATCAGACATCAACTCACCAACTCTTGGCCATATATCTGACACCACCATGATAACATCAACTATTTATTCATTTAAATCCATGAGAAGGATTTCCTTTTCTTCTTCTTTTTGATTTATTAATTAGGGTTTAAGATTTTCATTTTCGTTCTAGACTTGGACATTGAAACAGTGAAACAAGCACTAGTTAGTATGGGAGTATCATGAAGTTTGTATCAGTTTGTTTATCAAATTGCTGCTATTTCAACTTTTATACTCGAGAAGCACCATTCTCTAACAAATCAACGGTTGATATAGAGTTCATTTGCAGTCAACAAAAGCAGATCTAAAAGATAACCATTTCAATTCTCGATGGATATTGAGATACTGATTTTATTGCCCTATGGCTCTTCTTAGGAACCCCTGGCTACCATTTCATTACTCTTTGTTACTGGATATTGGCTCCATTTCTTTGATACTCTGGAGAACTAGTTAACATACTACCACAATCAAATTTCACTATTCAACCACAATATTAATTATCCAAAACAATCAAGGTCATATTATGATAATCAGTCAGCAAATCACCCAAAACTTTACTATTCAAAAATTGCTAATAAAATTAATAGCAGCAACAATAGATTTCAAACAATTATGGCCTCCAATAACCAAGAATCCAGAACAATAAAAGCAGATACCATGGAACTGAAGGTAATGCAACAAAATCCTAAGTGAGAGCAGTAACCAGCACAAAAACTAAGGTTTAATTAAGTCCCAAATCAAACATCATCAGCTCAAAAAGCCACAAACACATAGCAATTTCTCAAATCCCACCAAAAAGAAAAAGGGATTCTGGTGTTTAAGCAGAAACAAATACACACTAACCTATGGAAAATATGAAAGAGAAAAATGTGAATCACTTACAGAAATCAAAGCAAAACTTGAACTTTTTGCATATGAAATAGAAGGACGATCACTGAGGTTTAATTATCCAAATTCCATTATGAATTTCCATCGCATCAGCTTTGTAAAGACTAACGATCTTTTCTCCTCTGTAGTTTTTTCTTCCTCTTTTTTTTCTTCTTTTCGTGTAGAGGATTTTTGGCATTGGAGATGACAGACAAAGGAGTAATTTTATTGCAGGGTCCCCCCTGCATATATAGAAATGGAAGTGGGACCCCCATGCTTTGACACTCTTTCACCGTGAGGAACGGGTTTTGTTTGACGCCGTCAGTATTCTAGAACTTTACTACTATTGGTTTCACTTTCACCATTTTAAATTTTGCTTTTTAAATCTTTTATCGAATTGCAGCTCATTCATTATTCGGTTTACATCGATTTTTTTCTAAAAAAATTAAATCAGATAATTTAATTATTTAAATATTAGAACTAAATTAAACCAATTAATTTAATTTTTTTCTGATTCGATTTATATCAAATTTTGTCTGGTTTTTTGATTATTTGTCGTTTTTTAATATAAGACATACACTACCAAATATATATTCTGGCGATCACTTTTTCAAACAAAATACTGACACTCCCAAAGATCCGGAGTCACAAGTCTAGAGCCTCTAACAAAACCCAACAGGAATAGAGAGTACTGTATAGAAATACTCAAGTCTGAATACAAAATACAAAATAACAACTGGAAAGGAGAGGAGAAGCTAGGTTCTGCGAACGTAGGCAGCTACCTCAGCAACTCAATATGACACTGCAAACGCTGGAAATGCCTGTCTACTGCTCCTGAGTACCTGGATCTGCACACAAAAGGTGCAGGGAGTAGGGGCGTAGTACTATCAAATCAATTGCCCCTTGAGAAATCTACTCCCTACGTTCCAATTTATGTGAATCTGTTTGACCGGGTATGGAGATTAAGAAAAAAATAGAGACTTTTGAAATTTATGGTCCTAAACAAGTCCAAATGTGGCTAGAGTATTTGTGTGGTTATAAATGTTTCTCATTAAGAGTAGAGTTGTAAGTTTAAGCTAAATTGTTACCAAATTTAGAAAGGGATCATTCTTTTTGGAACGGACCAAAAAG
Source organism: Nicotiana noctiflora (assembly GCA_032618575.1). Classification (NCBI taxonomy): domain Eukaryota; kingdom Viridiplantae; phylum Streptophyta; class Magnoliopsida; order Solanales; family Solanaceae; genus Nicotiana; species Nicotiana noctiflora. The sequence goes on from JASVEL010007694.1 coordinate 95,998, forward strand.
AAAATATGGTCACATAAACTGGAACAGACGAAGTACTATTTTCCAAGATCATATACTGATGATAGTTGAATCAAATAGTGATGAATAATTTAAGGACTCAATTAAAAATATATCATTTTTAACACGAAATGGATTATTATACTTAACAAAAGTAAACTACCAATCAAATTAGAATTTAAAGGTAAAGAACTATACTAAAAGTGCAAACTATAACATTTACCATAACAATTTTAAAACTTTATATATATATATATATATATATATATATATATATATATATATATATATATATATATATATATATATATATATATATATATATATATATATATATATATATATATATATATATAAGTGTATAATAATAGATTTAAAATAGCTACTCTATAATCGGTTTGGTTCAAATTTTTACTGACTAAAAAAAATCAAAATCAAAACCAAACCATCGATTTTTATTGGTTTGATTTTCGGTTTGTTTCAATATTTCGGGTTTTTATGAACAACCATAATCCGGAATTAGATACGGGCTGTAAGAAAAAATAAGGAAATTGGATCGCGCTACAGTTCAAAAGTTTAATTAGAAGAGCCGTAAAGCAAACAAATGTTAAAGAAAAAAAAAATTGTTTTCTTGCATCAGGTGTTAAACCAAATCAATAATTTTTATTATATAATTTTATTTTCAAAATTTAATTATGGTTAAAAACAAATTATTGGATAACCCAAAGGAACTATAATTAAATGATAGATATCGTATTATTTAATCTGTGACAATATACATTTCGTCCAAAAGCTTGATGCGGTAGGTATTTTAACAAAATTATTATTTGATTTACAAAAAAAAAAAAAAAAGATAAAAATTACTACTAAGAGGTGGTTGCTGGGAATCATGTGAAATTAAATTTTTAACTTGGCCGGCAAGGACTGTCAGAAACTAAAAGAGGTAAACAAGCTTGGCCAGCAAGATGTGTTGTATGTCAACGTTTGACATGACAAATACGAATGATGGCCAATTGTGTTGTGCCAAATCGGCACAATATAAATGTCTCCTTTCTATTAGGTGTGATATTTATCCCCATAGCATTTGCAAATCCTCGGAAAATTGGGGGAGAAAAGAAAATTAAGAAAATCTTCATTAATCAATTAGTACTTGTTTATTTCTTGCTTTGGAATAAATTGCAGTTCGAGCATTTGCTTACCCTAAAATACGAGTGAGAATTAAACTTATATTGTAATTTTAAAGATATGTGATTTAATCCAATATCAATTGATAAATAAGGAGTTAAATATATAAATTTAAGAAATAAAGCAAGTCAAACCAGTATGTAAGTCAGGACTCGACCTCAAGCTATGACAGCCGCAAGGTGAGGTAGTATGAACAATAAATTATAAGGCGACTCAGAGGAACTGTAAGCAAGAAAGTGATGAGTGTATATTCTATTGTTAATAAATAGTCCATTATAAATGAATGGGCCCCCTTTATAAAATATAAAATCCTAAATAAAGTAAACTTCTTATTATAGTATGGAATCTAATTGGAGAGATGTATAACTGCTAAGGACGGATCAATTCCGGAATATTCACTGTGATATTCGGGTCGTTGCGGAAATTTTGTTCTTTCTGTTTTTGAACCCTAACAGTGTTAGCTCGAAGTGGGCCTTCTTCCGGCCTCGAATTAAAGTTATCAGCCTCGACCTCGAAATTGGAAAAAAGAGCCTCGACCCCGAGCTCGGCGTCCTGACCTCTCGACGTGGTATTACCTTTTCAATTGGAGAACGAAATCGGGGAGCCCCAATTTCCACCGTATACAGATAGTCCCTTCACTTCTTAGAATAAAATAATAAGAAACGACTTAAGCTTCGATTTTTCGGAGTTCCTAGTGATGATGTCATCCCGTGACGAAAGCGCTTGAGGTAAGCGAAACATCCCGTCGATTTACTTCCTAAAACGTTAAATGTTTTCCAGTGGTGGTCGACCACTATCGCCGTTGCACCATCATCAATGTTCCTATAATATAAGGCTTTTAATCGAATTAAGGCTCTTATCCAACAACATAACTCTAAATTCCATAGAAATACTACCTAAAAAATTCCTCGCCAAATGGGCATAGGCAAGAATGATGCCAAAATACTAAATCAAAACAAAGAATGAAAAGGACGAAGATAAACGAAGAAAAAGAACAGTAAAAATAGCTGGTATACTTTAAAATGTAACGATGGCAAATTAGGATCTTTATATATTCCAATGGCCTTTCCATGCGAAATGTAACCCCTGTAGTAAGAAGAGAAATAGTGGGAGGTATAATTAATACGTAATATTTAATTAGAGTATAGAAACAGCTTAGTCGTGAGAAATAGTGGGAGGTGTAATTAAGAAGATTTAATTAAAGTATAGAAACGGCTTACTCTTTCTCTAATTGCACCTTGAATGCATAAAAAGGCATGAAATTGGGAAAAAATAGAAGAATTCCAAAAAAAGGAGAAAATAGATAAATAGCATCTTTGGCCTAAGAGAGGTGCCAATTCATCTTTTATTTTTCCTACTTTATATATATATATATATATATATATATATATATATATATATATATATATATATATATATATATATATAGATTTTCTATTGTTGTGGTGGGGGAGGGGGATGAGGGTTAAATAAAAGGGATAAAAGTCATATTTGTCCCTCTACTTTAAATATCCATGTTTATATCTAGTTTTACTATTGGTCCAAATATGTCCCTACCGTTAAGAAAGTAGAAAAATATCTCCAACTCTAACGGTTGTCCACAGTGGCAAGGGACCACTTCAATAAAAAAGGGGAAAAGGCCAGATTTATCTCTCTATTTTAGTAAAATATCCACGTTTATACCTAGTTCTATTATCGGTCCAAAAATACCACATAATTAACTCTAACTCTTTAGTAATTAATCAATCTACCAAAAATCTTCCTTCTCCTATCCTCTTATTTCTTTAGTAATTTCATATTCTTTTTCTTGCCAGATTTCTCTTACTTATTTTGACTCTTTGGAGTATGAATGTCAGCAAATAATATTGGATCATTTTTAAAAAATATTTTGTTATCTATCTTGGTAGAGAGGCTACGTGTTCACATCGTTCACATATATTTGCCAATTTTTTTATAAGATTGGACTTCAAACAAAGTTTTAATAGTTTGTACCTCTACTTTAGTAAAAAAGGGAAAGGGGGTCAGATGGTAGGGGAAAAAAAAGAGAAAAAGTAGTAAAATAAGAAGAATAGAGAGTTAAGAGTTAATTATGTGGATTATTTAATTATGTGGCATTTTTGGACCGATAGTATTAGGTATAAACGTGGATATTTTACTAAAGTGTAAGGACAAATCTGGCCTTTTACCTTTTTTTATTGAGGTGGTCCCTTGCCACTGTGAACAATCATTAGAGTTGGGGATATTTTTATCTACTTTCTTAACAGTAAGGACGTATTTGGACCGATAGTAGAATTAGGTATAAACGTGAATATTTTACTAAAGTAAAGGAACAAATCCGGCCCTTTTCCCTAAATAAAATTAAGAGGAATGGCAAGAACACTAATCACTGGTACAGATGGTAAAGAATCAAATTTCTCAGGAAGAGGAGTGCTGTATTATTTTTATACATCAGGTAATCTTATGGTACATGCAGGTATTACAGAGATCAGTTGCACAAACAACTTTTATTAGCCTGCCACCCTTTTCTCTAGTTTTATCAGAGAATAGTACAACTTCTTTTATAGTCAATTGAAAAAACATGCAGTAAACTGAAATGAGCCCCCTAAACTTCTCTACCCCGAGAGTCGCGACCTTAACTGTATACTAGAACAATGAAAAGGCCGTTCACAAGTTCCTCTGAATGAATTCCCAAATTCTCTCTTCCATGTATATACGGTCTCTCATTCTACGAGGCATGTGACGCTCATCCGGGAATATTAACAACTCATAAGTCTTTCCGGCTGCCACGAGCGCATTAATAAGCCTAGCCGTGTGCCTAAAATGCACATTTTCATCAATCATGCCATGCACGAGTAACAGCTTCCCTTTGATCTTGTCTACATGGTGCATTACAGAGCTCTCTCGATAGCCTGATGGATTTTCGGATGGTAGGCCCATATACTTTTCTGTGTAAAATGTATCATATCCGTCCCACGATGTTACAGGGGCACCAGACACAGCACATTTGAATACCTCAGGAAACCTTGCCAATGTCATGGCTGAGAGATACCCACCATAGCTCCATCCATACAATCCGATGTGGCCTTGTTTTGCGAGCCCTTGTTTCAGGAGCCACTCAGCTCCTGTCATTTGATCCTCAGCATCAATGAGGCCACAGTTATATTTGAGTGCACCCTCGAACACGAGTCCTCGTCGAGCAGTGCCTCTATTGTCCATCTGTAAAAAGCTGAGCAAGTAGGTTCAGAATTTCTTTGCGTTTATCAGGTTTATTCTCTGTATTTTCTATGTTAGTCCAAAACGAATTCTTAAAACAAAACTAAAAGGCAGTGTGATCTGCTTAGATCAAAACCACAGAAAACTCAATTTAAGTAATCCAGAGAAGAGAAAGACAATGGTCTCCATAAAAAGAAAGTCATGTACAGAAAAGGGCAGCCGAGTGCACGAAGCATCTCGCGTTCACGCATGCTCCTAGGAAAGGCCGCACCCCAAGGGGGTGCATAGCAGCCAGCCTACCCTGGTGCAAGCGTTGCTCCAAGGCTCCCCTTTGATATGGCAAGTACAACTGAATGAATTAAGATAAAAACACGGCATATAGATAGAACAGATAAGAGGAGCAAACCTTCCAAACTAAGATGCCTTTGCTTCTTAGATACTGAGCTCTCATGTCAACAGTGTTCGTCCACGAGTCACACACAAGCTGTACACTTGGACCACCATAGACTTCAATCATAGTTCTGTATGGAGGAGGTCCAAACTTCATTGGATCCGGCTTGTATAATTGCCCATATAAAGCAGTTCCATCCTGGGCCTGTATCTGAATTATTTCTGGAGATTCAAGATGGAGTTTTCTGAACCGTGGAACACTGACTGGTTGATCAAATAGATGCATAATTAAGCTTCCGTCATGCAAGGAGCAGAGTGAAATTCTGGGTGGTGAGACCAAGGAATCATGGATATCTATGAATCTTTGCATTTGGTGATCAAGCACAACTGCATGCTTTCCACGCCCATTAGTCAATCTCAAAGGGGACTGCAATGGACTGTTAGCATTGGGGAACAATTTAGCACAGTAAAGGTGAGATTCCAAAGGCCCATCTAATGTTCCTGTAAAATATACAAGGCCAGTAACTTCATTTACACCAGTAACTTGTTCAACCAGCCAATCACCTTGTGTTATAGGTCCCAAACACACTCCATTTGTGTCATGGAGATACAAATGTCTGAACCCTGTTTTCTCACTTGCCCAAATAAATGCACCATTAGTTCTGTTGAGTCCTTTGTCCAAAGGTATAAAACAATCGTGAAGATTGATCCATGTATCATGTTCTTCAACCAACAATACATTCCTTTGCCCCGTCTTGATATCAAACTTAAGGATTTTCAGTTTGGAATGTGATCGATTCAAGACCTGTGCAGTCAGAATAGTTCCATGCATCCAATTCACTCTGCCCAAATATTCCTCGTTTTCTTCGTCCTTTTCACCACACAGAAGATCCATCCAAGTTATTTGGCCTCCATTACTTGGAACCACTCCCAGGCGAACTTTGACATTTGCCCCTCCAGCAAAAGGGTAAGCATGGTCTTCTTCTGCCTCAGGACCAATGGAACTTTTACCTTGATGCATAATTCTGAATAGAGGTATACCAGATGAATCAACCTGTGTGAATGCTATATATTTGCTGTCAAGCGACCACCAATACCCATTTTTCCGTTCCATCTCCTCCTACAATCATCAGAAATGAAAATTTTCAGATGATTCAGTAATACCAAGAAATGACAATTGACGCATCTAAAAAATCCACTCCGATCCTTAATACTAGAGCCCTTAAAAACCTTTCATTTCTTCTGGCAAAAGGTCATAACAGATACTGAAAGTTCTGGAAGTAAATCACTCAAGAATAATCACAGAAAATAGTTAAAAGTAGTACTCCCTCAGTCCCAATTTATGTGGCGGTATATGACTCGGCACGGAGTTTAAGAAAGAAAGGAATACTTTTAAATCTTGTGGTCTGAACAAGCCATAGATATGTGTGTGACTATAAATCATCTCATTAAGGGCAAAGTAGGAAGTTTAAAGTTAAATTATTTCTAAATAAGGAAGTATGACATTCTTTTTGGGATAGACTAGAAAGGAATATGGTAAATAAATTGAGGCAGAATTTATTTTAACTAACCCCAATTAAGAGAAAAAGGTCATACTTTAATGTCATCCCTACCGTAACTTTGGAACAAAGCTTCAAAATTTTAACAAATAAGTTCACACTAGATTTGAACTAAAGGATATGAGGATCAGAGGATATGAATTTCTCAAAATACTTTCAACATCCACTTGACTATGTTTATGTTCATTTCCTTGGTCGGAGCAATACAACTATTTCAACAAGCTGGGAGATATTCATAAACGCAGGTCTTTTGAATAAAGGTTCATAAACGTAGATCTTAGTGGTACTTACTAAAAAGGGCTAATATACCGATGAAAATTCAATATCCTCAAACGGGCAAATCATCTTATACTAGTAATAAAATATCAATTCCAATCTCACCTGCGCTATGTATTCAGCAAGACCATGTGTCTGCAGATAGAAAAAGGGAACAAAAAGAGGATTAGTATGAAAATAAATTAAAGCAAACAGCAAAATACTAGCCATACTGGCCATCTGAGAGCAAAAGGAAACAGATACAGATTCTAGCCAAAGCAATTGTTCAATAATCAGTTGCTCACTGATCCTTCCACTTCAGCGCATTACTTACTCTTTTTTTTTGTTTGGGGGGGGGGGGGGGGACACATTCATTTTTCTTTTCTTTCCTTGGCTATCCCACTTGTCTTCCCCACCCCCCCCCCTTTTCTTTCCTTGGCTATCCCACTTGTCTCCCCCCCCCCCACAATGCAATAACCTTATGCTCTCGCTACAGCCTAACGGATCTGTTTCTACAGTCATCACTATTAGATTAGTTAAAATTATCACATATGTACAGATGTATATATTTTATGTATTACTGTCCTACATTGGGTCAACAGATTCTGAAATTCAAGATATTTGTCTTCCCCCATTTTCCCAATCTTCCTCTTGTTTTCTCCAGTCACATCATTAATTCCACTTCAATTCAAAAGACGAAAGGTGAAGGACATGAAAGATAATGTCAAATGAAAATGACTTGACTAGATAAGTTTGCTGTTGACCCACACTTAAATAGATGTTTACCTTCTATGTTTCAAGATATGCTGAGAACAATATCAAAGCACGTTTAAGAAGTAGGCCTGTCATTCTGTTCCATTCTTTCAACAAATAATTAACCACACAATAAAATTAGAAAAATCATGGGTGAGCTCTGTAATTTTCTTTAACAGATTGATTGAGAGTGAGTGTGACAATATTACAGAAGAACATTTATACTTAAATCCAACTTGGTCTTCTAAATAAGCTAAAAGAAATTACAGCCAACGTGAAGGTAGGAAGATCATAAAAAGAGAGACAAATTAAATAATGCAAGTAATTTTCAATGTTTCTGGGTATGCAATTAAATTTTGCAAGGTGCTAATAACAGTCCCATACCACAAATGAGGAAAAGATTCCCTCCAGCATCTTTTAAAATCTCTTTCCATGGGCCACAGTGGAGTGTTTTTTCCCTCATTGGACTGTCTCTAATAGGATTATAATTTCTGATAAGTAAATCCATTTTGGCCTGTCTGTAATAGCTAATACATGAATTCTAGCTCTTTGAAATTGCAGTTCACTCACTCAGTATGTTCCACTTTGAATTTTAATAGTTAGTGAATATTTAAATAAAACTCATGGTTGTGCCCCAAAATCTAGTTATAACTGAGGAAGCAATATGTGGCTGCCAAGTATCAAGGTCAACAAGATGGACCAAACAAAAGAATAACTGCACAAAGTTTCTACTTGAGCTACCAAATAATAAAATGACAAAGGAAAAGGATGAACAATGCAAAAATTAGCATAAAACTGAAAGATGATGCATGTTACATGTGAAGAGCAATTAACTTGTAGAGCACTCATAGCAAAAGATAGATAAGTCAACAATAAGTATTTCAAACACGTCCTTACCATAACGTTGCCGTCGGCACCTGTTGTTAACTGCTTAGATTCATGGTACAAAAGGTTTAACACATGCAACTCGTTATCTCTAACATAGGCAAGCCTGGTACCATCAGGTGAAATATGCGGATCCAAGATCGGTGAGGAGGATGTACTTGCTAGCTCAAGTTCTGGCTCTGCATTCTGATCCTTTATGTATAACTGTTTTACACATAAAGTAAGCTCTGATTAGATCTGGTCATTGGAGAAAAAAGTTCAAAGATTCAGATTGTTTGGCTCCACAAAGACACAATATGATACAGATTTATGCAGGTTTTAGGTAAACAACATAATTTCACATGAAAAGAAATTATTACTCCATATGACATTTTCTTAAGCAGTCCCGAGGAATATTTTCGTAGATGGAACACAGAATAAAAAATGTGTTAAATCAAAACTCAAATAAATGACTACAAATGCGAACAGAAGGACTATATTTAATTGTGCTTCTAGAGAAAGAGAAATTGCCACTAGTTCAGAAAAGAATGTTCTGATCTTTTACAACTGCACGCGCTACACACCAAAATAAGGCTTTCTATGACTTTTTTAAGGCAATACACTTCTTTTATTAAGTAAAAGGTCTACTGATGAGTACAAGGAATTAGTGAGTTTATTAAAAAAATATTCTACTATGAATATTTGCTGTTTTTTTCAGTCGCTACATTGCATGGACAAACAAACCAACAGGTAAAAATATTTGGTCGCTCTCTCTCCGTGTGAGAAGTATTGGTCATAGGCCATTTAATCGCGGTCAATGTGATCCAAAGTCTAGTATAATGCACGTTATAACGAGGTCATGCAGTACAACAGTTATTCCTTGAAAAACGAGAATCAGGGAGTTGGCTCCGTGTGGAATATCACAGTATTGTAAGGTTCCAGAAAGATACAGAGAAGATGAGAGAATTTTATAACAAACAGAGAGCAGCTTTTTTTCTTCTTTGACTACCAATTGTATCAACAAATAATTCAGAAAAGCTCTTGTTCAGTGTAACGTAGGGATCAAATTAAATAGAAAGTGAGCATCAAAATTTATATGAGAAGAGGGAACGTACCCCCGCAGGCAATGGCACCATAATGACCTTTCGTTTAGCGCTTGCCTTAATCCATTCATATCGCGTTACCCCTAGACCACGCTCCCTTGACCTTTCCCTTCTAAGCTTCTCTTCTGCAGATAAGTTATTCTCATCGAGCCCGCCATCTGGTGGACTGAAGAACAAATCTTGCCTACCACTCTTGAGATCTAACACAAAAACCTTTCTGTATAGAGTTTGGTTTGGACTATGCAAATATGTAACTAGACTATCATCCGGACTAAAACTTATACAAGTTGGTGAACCATAACCAGGCAATGGGTACTGCACTATTTCTTCAACAGGAAACAGGATGCAATCCTCTAGAGGCTTTGCAACATTTGTATCAGTCGCTGGCATTTCGCTTGGAAATGATCGTGAACGTTTCAAACACTTCTTGTTACTTAAATTCGTAGATTGCATTACAGATTAGGTCATCCAAGATTGTACAATCCACACATTGATCTAATCAATTTCACAGAATACTTTTATGCCAAATCACTTCTCAAACGTTCTACCTGCATTCGAAGAAATCAACAGGAACCCCGAATTGAATATTACTTATTATTAGTATAATTCAGAGCAGTAAAACAAGAAAATTGAAAACACTCAATAGTAAACAAACCCAGAATCTAAAACAAAATCAAATAAAGCTTCAACCTTTAGACTACCACCAATTCTCCTACTTCACAATACACACATTTTCTTATTACAAGTAGATTTCAGATTGGTTTTAGGCTAAAGAGTTTCACTTTATTCCTGACCTCTTTGCACAACAAACAGTTAAATGGTCAAACAGTTTAGAGCAAATGCCAGTATTTGAAGTAGCGATACTGATAGTGGTTGGTATTTTCTACAACTAAAATAGATGCTGAAATAAATAGCGGAAACAAAGATTTAAAAACCAATCACCCAGCTAAAAGATACTATTAAACAACACAATAAACACATAAAAGCTAAATAAGATGGATAATAAGTGATTAAGAGATTGAATTAACTTGCCTGCAAGTAAGAAAGTGGTAATCAAATCTGATCCTTCTGTTGAGTGAATTAGGATTCGAGGGGCAAGATTCGGCTTCCTAATTTTTACTCTTCTTTTGTGTTAGATAAATTTTTTTTTTTTTTTCTGGAAATAGAATCGGAGCGTCGATTATTGGGTCCGAGAAAACTTGAATTGAGTGGAAAAAATCCTTTTGGTAACAGCGACAGCTGAAGTGAAAAGAATAGGGGGAAAATGGGAAACAACATGAAGTAAGGGGAGCGTGAGTAACGCGCGATGTAAGTGAGCGTGGGGCTAAGTGCTTTTGCGGTGCATGATTGGCTTTGTTGAACGACAACATAGTGTTAGTTGGATATTATCAGTGATTTATGAATGTCAACTCGTATATTTGCTCTCTCCTCCAAAAACTTTACCTTATTCACCCCATCCCCCCAAAGAGTTACAAATATAACTTCTTTCATCCTAATTAAAACATTTTTAGTTTATGTTTGCACAATTATTATTGGAAACTTTAAAGGTAAGATAGGGAGTTAGTTGGATTAAGGTAAGTTGAGTAGTGATGTTCAAAAAAGCAACGTAATCGGAATTACAATTGTAAAATGGTTAGTTTTCTTTTTCTTGCAAAATTTACTCGAACAATTCATCTAAAAACGAATAAAATAATGAATTACGAAATGACATCATATTTTGTAGGAAAAATTTACATAAATTATGGACGTTTTGTAAGGTTTTAAAAAGAATTATTTTATATATAAGTATTATCATAACAAAATTATATTTTTTTATTAAAACGGGAAAAATCCGGTTGGACTAAATCACTTAAAACATATAAGATGATGGTGGTTCGTATTGTATCAAGAAGACAAGAACTAATAATATATCAAATATATTTGTTTAAGGCACCCAACTACCCCTAAAACCATTTTTTCTTTTATCAAATCATGGATGTCTAAGCACGATTAATTGTTTTTAATGATGGATAGAACTACCATCGTCGAAAGTGAAAAATAAACCATCAAAAAAAAATTTCATAAAAGGGGGAGAAAATCCAACAGTAAAAGAAAGGAAAAGTGTTGATTGAAATATTTCCATTCTTTTGGGAAAGGTTTATTGAAATATTTCCATATTATTCTTTTGTACTTCCCTAAAAGTGTCTTACAAAATTAGCAAAGTATTCCAAATATTAAGATGGTATTGTGACATGATTTTCAAAATTTAGGAGGGCAAGGTGGAGCTTTATCTAAAATAAATATGAAATTTCATAATGAAATCGTATATTTTTAGACATTTTATTAATGTGTTCAACTTTTTAAATAACGAATTAAGAGGTAAAGATTATATCGATGAAGTATTCATTCTATAACATGGTCCATATTTATTGCCTATTACTATTATTGCAGCTAGTGATATACTACTCCCTCCGTTTCAATTATATGGCATTATTCAAATTTCGAGAGACAAATGATTTTTTCTCATGAATTTCATATCTTTTAAATACTATAAATTAGTAATTATTGTAACTTATAATACTTTTTGTGTAAATTCGTAATATGTAAATTTTATTTCAAAAAACTTTAAAGATTTTACATTCAAATTCACGACAAAATCATAAAAATTAATTCTCATAGTACTATATACTTAGTTGCATTAAATCCTATAGCATTCCTTTTCTATTAAATTCTTTGCCAATCTATCATATAACATCTTAAGTAGTATAATAATTCACTGCATGGATTTATTTTCTTCGGGATGAGGCGCACAGCTACAACATCTAATACTAAACTATCGTTTGGACATAGATTTAGTTGAAACTTAAAAAAGAATTTTTTTTAAGTTGTATTGAAAAATAATCATTGAAAGTTAAAGTTGTGGTTAAACATACATTCTACTTGAAAAATATTAAAGTTTTGTGAGTAGATTATTTTTTTTACCGCCAACTTTTTTTTAGAACTTGAAAGAAATTAAAAAGCTGATCAAATTCTACGAACAAACAATATTGTCAAAAAAAAAATTGAAAAAAATTAGCCAAAATGTATGTCTAAACGGGAACAAAGCAACTGTACTGAAAAGAGCAACAACAATATCAAATGGTCCATAGTCCATTGAATCGAGCAACTCAAATTTTGTTTATCCACTGAGGCAAAAGTTTATCAAATCAACATTATTTGATATGGCACAGTTTTCACATCTTTATTAATTCTTTGACCAAAAAAATACATCTTCATCCCCGAAAATTCTGTTTTTCCAAAGATTATTACAAATGATAAAGCTTATAAGTTCGAGAGAAGAAAAAGGATTGCCCGGTACATAAAGCACCATGCATTCATGTAGGATCTCGGGAAGAGTCGCACTCCTAGAGGAGTGACAAAGACAACCTATTCTAATGCAAGCTCTGGTGGCTGCCTTAACGGCTCGAACCCGTGACCTATAGTCATAAGGAAATGAATTTATCATTGCTCCAAGGCCGTCTAAGTTTGAGAGAAGTGAGAAAAAATATGAACAACCCCTGTCAAAACTTTAGCCTACATGTTGGCAAAATGAAAAAGAGCCATTTGGAGAACTATAACATGAAAAATGTTCCAGCTGAATTGCCAGAAACTTTATAGTAGTACTATATCTTGCTAAGCAATTGAAGATGGCAGGAAATGGATGTGGTCTGCCTCTTAAGTTCAAACTTGTGTGGCCAACTTCTAAATAATTCAATGCAACATCACCTTTGCATTTCTGTTGCATCACTGTGTGGAGGAGATTACCTGATACGACTGTAAATTTTGCGCGCTATCTGCTAAGTATGAGCCTTAGACATCCAAATCTTCAACCTCAGAGCTCATCACAAAACTAGGAAATGCTAAAGTTATGTCCCTATAATAAAAGCAAGATCACTAGATTGTTAAGTAACAACAACCAACTCAAAAATTTCGTTGTAAAATGCAACTCAATGCCTTATAACTTACTTCAGATAGGGAAGGGTCATATTCTTTAGAAGAGAAGGATTCTTTGAAACAAACTCCTTCCATTCTTCTGGATCTATCTTTCCATCACCCAATCTATCTGCTTCACTAAATGTCTGGCGCACAAGATAAAATTAGGCGGTAAATACCAATACCAAAAAGGCACATAAACATTTGAGCAAAAGATAGAGTAAAGCGTTCAACCTTATCTACAATCAATTCGACTACATCATCTGAAAGAACCAGGTCTGATTCATGCAGCAGTGCCAAAACCATCTCTTTAAGCTGCAATTAAAACAAAGAAGCGAATGAACTATTAACACCGCCAAACGTACTCTTGCACCTCAGAGAAACATTAGAATTTCTTTTGCTTTTTTTTTTTTCTTCTTTTGGATGAGACCTAATGCTCATGACAAGGGGAGCATAGAGTAAACCAGTATAAGTACGGTTGCAACACGTACCTCTTCTCTCTCAATATAACCAGTTTGCCTCAGATCATATAAGCGGAATGCAACTGCAGAAAATATTCCAACATACACATTAATAATGTCACAAAACAGTAAATAAGATGTTTAGAATTCTAAAACTGTAGAGAATGATAAATAGGTGTTGAGAGTGAATATAAGGCATCAAAAATCGTTCCATACATGCAAT
>JASVEL010007695.1:0-30290 GCA_032618575.1 Nicotiana noctiflora
GATGTGGGTATATACCGTATCACTTAGTGGTCAGTAACAAATTGTCTCAAAAATTATTATTATAGGATTAGTTATTTCGGAATTAATTATACCCTCCTATGGAATAAAAAAAATATTATAATTTCAAAATAACTAATTCTGCAAGTAGTTATATCACGACTTTATCTCAACAAAACGTAAATAAATTAATCTCAAATTTAATCCCGAAATAATTATCCTTTATCTCTCGTATCAAATGAGCCCTTAAGATGTTATTCATTTGGGCGGTTAGGGAGTGTCACGACCCAAAAATCCCTCCGAATGAGTTGTGATGGCACATAGTCTCTAAACTGGGTAAGCCTAACATTATCTGAAATAACATTGATATTCACTAACTTTAAATTAATTTACTCTAAACAAATTACTATTTATCGTGAAAATGGTAACTACAATTAAATTTGTTAAATGGGACCCTAAAAATACGTGATCTATTCCCAAGCTAATTTGTTAAAGCAGATTATGCTAGTATTGTGAGTTTTAATTATGGGGCGAAAGATAAACGAGGCAACGAGCAAACCAATAGGTCTGCTACCCGGGCGCAGTCTCAGTCGGATGGTGCTTCGAGGTTGACCTCGGGTCGACCTCAGGTTGTCCGGAACACTCGGGAGTAATCTAACAGCTAGAGATATAATCAAATAAAGCTACTTATAACCGAAATTGAGTTTGTACGATGAAGAACACCTATAAGATGAAGAACACGTTTAGAGGTCAATGATATCATCGAGGTACCCTCAGTATTAGTGAGAGCAAAGACTTTTAGTAAGAAAAGAGACAAAGAGAGAGGGAGAGATATTATTGCACTTTGTAGAATTGTGGGAGCAACAACAGTTGCTTACAAGGTAGGGCGAATCCCTTTGTACAGGAGAGGAGACTTAGTAACGAATATATGTATATCTAATATATGAAATATGGAGATGTGACGTCTTGACTTGACATCTCAGTAGAGGCTAGGGATAGGCCGATCATGTCGGATTCAACCGCGTACCTCATGGAACTCCTTTCTTTATCCCGATATCAGCCTCGAATTAGGTCTTGATGGACCCCGACGGAAACGACTAAGCTGTGGCTCTATATCCTCGGGGTCTCGAGATGTCTTATCGATATGGCGTCATATCCTTGGGATATCTAGGTACCTCCCCGAGATGGCGGGAAATCGGGCCCTTTAATTTTATCGCATACAGATAGTCTCCGCGTTTCTCAGAACAAAGCGATGGGAAACGATTATGACTATTGACTCCTCAAACTCCTCATAGCGATAGTGTATTGGCGTTCCGCATCGTGGCACACTCTTTTGTGATAGATGGCATATCTCATAGACTCTTGCTCAATACTCTGCCACTTTCGTTCTTCAAGGTAAAAAGTGTTGTCGTCTATACTATTTTCAAGGATGCAATAATTGCATTCATCGGTCAATTTTCCAGAGCTTCAGCGACCGTGTTGCTACCCCCTATAAATGGGGTACCTCGGCGTTATTTTTCCAATCCAAGTGTCTTCATCGGCATGCTTTGCCTATTCCTTCTTGCCACTTTCTTCTATCTTTGAACATCATGCTTGGGGCTTATAGCCTCAAGAGCATTATGAGGAGTTTCCTTCGGTTGCGATGTAGCCCTTTGCCGGGACGTTCCTGTGTTGAGCACAATCGCGTTATCCCGCTATGATCGTTGGCCTGTTGTTTTGCTGCTGCCGTTGGCCCGAGGTGGCGATGGATGGGGAAATGGTCGTCCCCTTAAGTAGACAGTCATTCAGATTATGCACCGCTGATCACTCTCCTACCCGGGCCTGGTGTGGCACCTCATCCTTAGGGCTCTTTATTTCCAAAGATATAAAATGGCCCTCTCGGTCATTGAGGTTGAGGCTCGCCGAATCTCCAACTTTTGGTTTTGGCGGGCTATGTCTTTTTTCACTGCCTCTTCTATGTCTCATCATTTTCGTCTTCTCCATTTCCTCTAGTGGGAATCCCTTGAGGGATTGAGCTAGGAGCCTAGAGGAAGTAGAGGTCGAAGGGATCACCCTCGATGGTGTGATGCTCGAGGATGCTGATATCGGAGATGCACCCTCAAGAGTGTGACGCTCGAAGATGTCGATACTGGATATGCACCCTCGAGAGCGGACTGGGCTTCTGGGTTTCATCACATGTACATCTTTATGTTCCTTCATTGTAAAGGTAGACTCACATAGGCCTTAACAATTGTATGTAATGACCCTTCGAGGGCTTTTGTAATTGTATGTATCGACCCTGAAGGAGGCTATTATATGCCAATTCTTATGAATAAAAATATACTTTACTAACTTCTGCTTTCCTTACTTTGTTTTTTTCCTATATATTCCCATGCCCTTCAAGGCACTTTGAATGCATTCTCTTATTTGTTGACCATTGATATCTAGCTTGAGCGTGAGCGTTCATTCTAATCTTCTGTTGTTCGGCACGGTCCTTCTCCGACCCATTATCGTACTTCGGACCAATCTTGGATTAATCTGGTAGGTCCATGCTATCGAGGCCCTTCGAGTTGTTTGGGGATTATGCATCGAATTTTGGAGCCTTCGGAAAAATTATCCCGAATGAAGGCCATCTTCAGGTATCGGGGGATCCCTATTGATCTTGATGTAGATAACCCTTTTAGAATGCATAGGATTAACTTTTGAGAAGTTTGCTCGTATTTGGGCGATTCCTCGGGCCTTCGTGGAGCTTTCGCGATTGGAGCTTCCTGTGTTTATTCCTCTTTTCGGGAATAGGAGATCACAAAACCAGGTACTTGCATGGTGTCTAGTGTCAGCGTTTAAATCTCACTGAGGCCCGACTTTTTTGGGCGAGGGTTTCTTGACATAGGATGGTGCCTCGAGCATGGAGATAATTCAGATGACCCTTTAAGTCTTGACTTCTCGTTAGAGGATGCTTTCTGGATCGGGTATTGACCCGTCGGTTTGCATCGAGGCTGTTGGCTTCCTGGGGTTTGCCTTGAGCAGGCGAATTGTCACCGCTTCTCGCATATATGCGGGGCAGCTTCAGTTCCTTGGCAAGATTTTGCTACTTTGAGATAGTTGTGCTCCTGCTTTGGCATAGGGTTCCTCATTTCCCAAGGTTCAAGAAGTGTTGGTGCATGCCCTTGCTTTGCTCTGTTTAGTATTATCATAGTCATGGCAACCACTTCGGGGGCGACATGGCAGATGGCGGAGAGTGATGTTCCTGATGCTCGGGAGCTGAGGGATTTCTTTCTAATGACGGTTTCTTTGATAAGAGGGGAGCATTTGGAGATGGTGAGAAAATACAGTGGATGGAGCGAGGGGTAACGCTACATGTGCTTCTTTCGAGAGAGACCTACGGATTCCATTGACGGATTTTTGAATGTATACGTGTATCCTTTTGCGTTTGCCCCCCTCGACACAATCGTGCTTGATTTTTGTTTGAAGTATTGGGTTACATTGGCATAGATACATCCGTTGTTTTGACGGGTGGTGCTGATGATGAGATTCTTTCAGGAGAAGGCTGATCTCGAATTTATGCTCGATCACCTCATCCTGGTATCAGCCCTTTCATCACTAGGGTCTGTTAATCCTGAAGTGTCATTCATCCCCGCCTTTTACTGTTGATGACGAAGAGGAAAGGATCAAGAATGGGCCGGTTGGTTCATTTGGTCCCGGGCGGTCAATATCATCTCTGTCACACCTCATTTTTCACAAAGTTTTTATACACCCCGTAAAGGGCGTAATAAAGGAGTTTTTCCAATTAAAGGACAGTCAGAACGATATTTATTATTATTAATTCAGATTTGCCACTTGGGAGATTAATGGTATCCCAAGTCACCGATTGAATCCTCAACCGAGAAAAATATGACTCTATTAACAGTCTGCGAACCAGAAATCCAGATAAAAAATTCTGTTAATCCGGGAGAAGGTGTTAGGCACTCCCGAATTAAGTGGTTCTAGCACGATCGCTCAACAGTCGTATTTGATTTTTATCTGATTTCCATGTACATTCTATATTTTGTGCTTTTATTAATAACCCGCTTTTATTGTATTTATTATTTATTTTTTACAAGAATTGTAACGTCGTGAAAATGTATCTCGAACCACACCGTACCAGTTCGCATGTGGCTTTTAACACATTTCAACTTTGTTAAAATTTGGATTTGGGTCACATAAATGTGCAAAGGTGGTAGAGGGCGAGGATAAGTTTAGTCTTGTGAAAGGCAAAAGAGACAAAATGGGGATGGGGTTCTGAGGGGGGTAGGGTCCATTCAGATATTTATATATGTTTTGATCTAAGCTTCTTGACCGTTAGATCAAGAAACATAGGCGGCCATGATTAAATCTAACCTAAACGACGTCGTTTTGGGGTAAAGGGGACTGGACCGGACTGGGGGTAATTTTGGGTCGGGTTTGAGTGATTTTGAACGGGCTTAGGGGTTCAAAGACTTGGGCTGGCCCAAAAATTTGGTACTTTATTTAAAACTTCTATTTCTTTTAATTTTCACCTTATTTTCTCTTCTTTTTCTCATTTTTAGATTTTTGTTAAATATAAAATTAAAACCAATAGACCTGATTTAAACTAAAATTAAACTAATTAATTTTCCTAGAACTAACTAAATCCTTATTTAAAAAGAAAACTAAACAAAAATGTAAAGTGACTATTTTTGTTAGTTTCTCTTGTTTTTGGTAATATTAATTAACCAATAAACCTAAAAATATAAAATTGGGTTCTAAATGCAAATGTGCTATTTTTTTTTTTTTATAATTTTATGAATTATGCCAACTAAAAATGCACACAAATGCAAACAAACACAAAAAAATTATGCAATTAATTCCCTAAAATTCAAATAATAAAAAAGAAAAATCATAATCCTATAAGAATAATCCAAGCGAGGCAAAAATCATATGCTCACATCGACTACTGGTGACTCGAGAATTCTTTCTTTAGAGTAATCTTATCTTAAATACTATCTGGCAGATTTCGACCCATACAACTATGTCCTTAACATTTACACTGCACATATGAAGTTAAGAACATGATGTCCTAAAGTTTAATAACAGAAGGTGCAAATACATGACACTTTATCCTTAATATTTACACAACACTCATGAAGTTAAGGACACCATTTTCTTAATATTTACACTACACATATGAAGTTAAAGACATGGTGTCCTATAGTTTAAAACAAAAGGTGTTAATTCATGACACTTCATTCTTAATATTTACACAACACTCATGAAGTTAAGGACACCGTGTCTAGCACATGAGTATTTTTTTCGGCAAGGTAAAATTCATTAAAGCACTGGCTTAAGAGCAAATACATTTTAAGAAGTGGCTTAAGAGTAAATACATCTCTAATTAGTGGCTAGCTGTGTACTTCCCTATAATGATTCATAAAATACTTTTTCTGATGAAGAAGTACTTTCAGATACAATATTTTTTAGAGATTTTTACATTCTTATACATTATTCGAAACTTTATTATCCTCTTTGCTCAAGTTTTAATTTAATTACATTTTATATACAAATTTACCAATTATATACACTTTAAAAATTAGATGAGTATCCATTTATATTAGGAATCAATTATTTCCCATCCTTATTCTTTCTCCCTCTTGTGCTCTCTCTCTCTCTCTTTCTTCTTCTCTCTCTACATGTGTCTCTCTATCTCTCAATCCCTAATTTCAGTAATGTAGAGCAAAGAAAAAAAAGAGCATCAATTCTACCATTGACAACCATTAAAAAACTTTTAAACTTTGAATTCAAATTGTATTTTTAAAAATTATTATTTGTTCGAATTGAATATTGTGACTACGTACATATAATGATACAGGAAAAAGCAGATTAGGATCATACAATAACCCTATTTGTCGTCTTTTCTTGAACACATACAAGCAAATATAAAAATGTGTATTAGAACTTTAGTTAGATACTTATAAGGGGAAACAGAAAGAATAACGGTAAATAATTACCATTGTGTTTATATAAATTTAATTTAATTTATATAATAAATTGAGAAAATATATATTATTTAACTATGATAAAGTGATAAATTGAAGGAAAAGATAGCAGTAATTCTACCATTGATAGCTATTAAAAAACTTTGAAGCTTTGAATTCGAATTTGGGTTTTCAAAGATTATTATTGATTTGAATTGGGTTGTTGTTGCAAATAATTGAGAATATTGTTTGGAGTTTATATCTCAATATTGAGGGTATTTGGTGAAGATTAGACTTGATTTTGGCTAATTTCAGATTGAAACTCGAAGAAGATGAATTCAGTGAGCTCGAATTGGTTTTCTGTTATTTTTGTTCATGCACATTTCTGTTTATATTTATTTATATTTCCAGAATTATTTTGCAAATATAGTATACTAACAATTTTTTATTCAAATATTGTTTGAAAGTTGAATAATATTTGTATAAAAAAATATGTTTAAGTTGTATGATATTGTAGTTGTATATAACTGGGTAAAAATAATGTATGAAAATTGTAGATAAGTTGTATAATGTATAATTAGTTGTATGAAATTTATTTTTTGTGTAAATCAGATACAAAATATACAAAAGACATATTGTATAAAAATAGTATTTAAGTTGTATGATATTGTAGTTGTATATAACTCGATAGAAATAATGTATGAAAGTTATATAATATAATTATTATGTATATTTTATACTCTTATTTTTTCTATTAACTTCAACCAAATATATTGTTCAAATGCCCAGTCAAATTACCTTATTTAAAATGAAACGGAGGAGTAACTTTTACACTTCCACGAAACAACACCTGTTTATATTTGCTACTACTTGTTGATAGTGGCAGAGGTAGGCGGAGGTAGGATCTCAGCTAAGAGGGTTTAAAAAGAAAAAAGTTAAAAAGATTATAGCTAGCAAGAATTGAACCTATGATGTTACGAAGGTTTTGAACTCCCTTGACCACTAAGTTACACTTTAGGACTATGTCAAGGAAATTTAAAACTTAATATATAAAGATTAAAAAATATATTTTATCTTATATATACAATGTAATTTTTTGACGAAGGGGGTTGAAGCTAAGGCTGTTAAGTGGGCCGGTCTTGGACCGGACCGGGACCACGTGCCTGGCGGTCATAGCGGTCCTAGCGGGCCGGTCTTACCGTGTCGGGCCTGGAGCGTGCTTTAAGTCCGTGATGGGCCGGTCCAACACATTAAGACCGTAAGACCGGGACCGCGAAGACCGGGACCGGCTAGCGGTCCTGGGCCGGTCTTAGCGGGCCTGGCGGGCCTCTAGCGGTCCTAACGGTAAGAAATGAAAAAAAAAATTAAAAAAAAATGGCCCAACGGGCAGATTGAAGAAGTAGCCGTTGGAGCCTAAAAAATAGCCGTTTTAGGCTTTAAAAAATAGCCAAATGGTCCCCCAACTTCAATATAACCCCAAACTTTATATAATTATACTTTTTCCCAATTCTCAACTATAAATACCCCCATTCTTTCATTTTAACTCACCAATTCATCAATCTATCTTAATCTCTCTCAATCTCTCTCAATTGCTTATATTATTATTCCAATTTTGTGAAATTTTGTGAAGTTGGTGAATTGAAGTATTCAAGTCTTCAAGTCTTCAACAATTTGCAATTTTCAATTTTAAAGAAGTTGTTCGTCAATTCGGTAAAGTCGTTCCAACTCTTAATTTTTAAGAATATATTTTGTGTGATTTTGTTTGCATAATTATAATTAAAATGGCATTTTCATTGAAAAAAATGTTTAGTGCTAAGGGAAAAGCTAAAATGGGTGAAAGTAGTCATCAACCAACTAACCTTCCCCCCCCCGGTTCCCCGACCTACTTGTCCTATTGGTCCAATTATTCTTGATAGTGATAATCCCTGTTTTCAATTTAGCGATACTGAATTTTGTCATAATATTTCACGAGAAGATCAACTAGATATTGAAATTATGACTGCTCTTTATCCTAGTTTACAAGTTCATAGGCAATTGGATTTTGATGAAACCCAAGAGGATTTTGATGAAACTCAACAGGATGTAGATGAAACCCAACCGAATTTAGATGACACACCTACTAGTCCGGCTAATAACTCAACTGAACCACAACACCCACCTGTACAAACACCTACTTTTAATAGACAACCTTCTAAACGCCAAGAAACCTCATTAGTTTGGCAATTTTTACTCAACTAAGAGATCAAAATAAGGCTAAATGTAAAAATTGTAAAAAATTGTTGGTTCATAGATATACTGGAGAGCGTAGTGGCACAGGTACTTTGACTAGACACGTACAAACACACCCTACTGAAAAAGCTAAATATAAAAGATTAAAAGCACAGCTAGAGGGGACAAGTGTAGAAAAAGCGGGTAACGCTAGTACATGTTCTAATCTAGTTCAACCTGGAATTAACACTGTCACCGGAGATATATTATATTACAATCCAAACAAAGATAGGAAAGAATTAGCAAAGATGGTTACCGTTATGTGTTTATCGTATACTTTTCCTTCTAATCCTAATTTTGTGCATTATATTAGAAAAGTTTTTAATCCTACTTATAAAGGTTGGCCTCGTGCAACAGTTAAGGCCGATATATATAAATTTAAACAAGAATACGAACAATATTTGCGGTATTTATTTAGTCATATAACTAATAGAATTTCTATTACCACCGATATTAGTAGAAGTAATAATGATTGTGACTACCTAACTGTTACTAGTCACTGGATTGACGAGGAGTGGATAATGCAAAAACGCATTCTTGCGTATAGAATAATTAACTCCCGTCACACAGGTAAGTTTATCGCTAACACTGTTGGTGATATTTTTGCATTAATGATAAAATAATGTCAATTTATATGGATAATGCTTCTAGTAACACTAGTGCAGTAGACATTCTTACAAACACATTAAATCATGCATTTAGTAATATATTTCATGTTAGATGTATTTGTCATATTTATTATTTAATTGTCGGTGATGGTATGCGAATTTTAAATGTAGAAATTGAAAAGGTTAGAATGGCTCTTAATTGACTTTTTTATTCTAACCGCAGAAGTAGACTTAGGGAGTATTATAAAAAATGTGATGAATATGGTCTTAGAGAAAGAAAGGTTCATAAACCTTGCCCCACTAGGTGGAATTATATGTACGAACGTTTAGTAGTTGCTTACGAATATAGGAACCCTATTAATGCAACGTTCAATGCTCGGGTTGGGAGTGTGGATGATGATGAAATGCTTACAACCCAAGATTGGACTAATGTTAAAACTCTTATAGATTTTTTAGAACATTTTCACGCTGCTACAAATGTATTTTCCGGATAATATTATCCAACTATTTCTAATTGTTTAGTTTATATTGCAGCCTTATGTGCATTATTTGTGGATTTTAACGAGGGTGGGCCTATTTACGAACTTGCTATAAATGCAATGAAAGAAAAATTAAAAAAATATTTTTTCCCTATCCCTCCTATTTATGGTGTAGCAGCAATTTTAAACCCTACAATGAAATTAGGAGGTCCTCATTTTTGGTATACAAATATTTATAACGCTTTAGATCTTACAGCAGAAAAACGTGCTACTCTTGCAGATGCAAAAGCATCAATTAAAATTAATACTCAAACAATTTATAATGCATACCAACAAGCCTTACAAAATTCTAGGCCAAATGTTCCAACCCCTACATCGTCTACTTCATAGTCGTCTAAAAGAGCCGCGGGCTTGAAGGCACTTATATCTTGGACGGAGTTTAGGGGTTCTCAAGGAGATAATTTTGACGAATCTTCCCATCTAAATGAGCTTCAAGTTTATTTGTCGCAGTGACTAGAGAAGGAGAATCCAGACGGGAGTTTTGAGCTTTTGGAATGGTGGAAGTTACGGGAAAAACATTTTCCTGTTCTTGCAAGGATGGCTCGCGATATATTATCTATTCAAGCTTCAACAGTTGCATCAGAGAGCGCCTTCAGTCAAGCAAGACTTCAAATAGGAGATCATAGAGCATCTACGAGGGAGAGCTTGGAGAAGTCAGTGCTATTTAGAGATTGGATCCGCTCGGAAAAAAGAAACTTTGGACTTGCAGAATCATAACCGGATGTGGATGAAGCTTACGAAGAAATGATTGCAGAGCTTGCTGAGGATGCTGCTTCGCTGGGAAGTGGTGATGAACAAGCTTCTTTTCCACCACCGCCAACGGAACCTCCTCCAAATCTTGAAGGATTTATGAGATTTGTTAGAGATATGTAGATTGTGTTGTAAATTGTACTTTGGCACATCTTATTTAGTTTTTTTTCCTTTTAATGGTGGTATTAGTACCTTGTTGTGCTCATTCCATTGGGGGAGAGAAGACTAATAAAGATATGTTATTTTTAGTAATAAAAATTATTACACAATTTTTTTATTTATCTCTTAATACATATACATATAATATATATACATAATATATATTATATATATACATAACATATAAACTTAACATATATATAAACTTAATATATATATATACTTAACACATATATATATAACTTAACTTATATATATACTTAACACAATACTTAATATATATATATATATATATATATATATATATATATATATATATATATATATATATATATATATATATATATATATATATATATATATACTTAACTTATATAAACTTAATATATATATATATACTTAACATATATAAATACTTAACATTTATATACTACTTACCATATATATATATATATACACACTTAACATATATATACTTAACATATATATACTTATTAAATATTTTTTTTTAAATTAAAAGCCCACGAAGCCCGCCAGATCCGGATCGCCAGGCCCAGGACCACGTGGGCTTAGGCCCGTCACGGGCCGGTCTTACCCACCAAGCCCACCAAGCCAGGGACTGCCAGGCCTGGGACCGCCAAAAAAAAAGATCACCAAGCCCAGGACCGTTTGGACCGGCGCGCCTGGCCCATTTAGGCCCGGGACCGGCCCAGAATACACCCCTAACCTTCCATCGCCCCTAAATCCGCCCCTGACTGCACTGAAAGTACTGACTCAAGATGAAGATTTTAAGCTCCTAAACATCCAGGTATATTTCTCTATCTTTAGACCACGTTCTACTAATGAACCATAAATTTGGTTTGCGGTTTTTCTGCTGTAAATTATTATTTTCAAATAACTTTTCAAATAGTGTATAGGGATGAAAATACCCCTATTTTTATGAAAAATATTTTCAATTGCATTTTGAAAATACTTTTTGCCAAAAAGAAACAATTTAAATTAAAGTTAGAATAAATCACTGGACTGAACCCCAACCCGACCCGATAAATATAAAAGCCAAATCGAACAAGAAGATTAGAAGTTAACGGCTCTCTCTTTGTTTCCATGGCAGCAACGAGCGCAGTGGCAATGGCAATGGCTTCACCCTCCCCCCACCTGCTTATCCACTCCCCAGTAAGGGCAACCAAAGTACTCTTACTTCAATGGAGCTTTATTGTTTTTCTTCATCTTCTTCTTCAAATGCATCAATTCTCTTAAAAAGTTTCATACTTGTACGTATTACTATTTTGTTTATTTTCAACATTTTTCTTCTTTAAGATTCCAAATGCACTTCAACATATTCGTATCTTTTGTTTACTGGTTACATTTTGGGCTAAATCTGCAACCGGCTAGTTCATTGAGTTCTTCTCCAATTTTTCCTGAATCACTTTAGCCTTTTTCAGATAATTTAAGGCTTTTTATGTTTGTTTCCTCCAGCAGAGGCGTTCTTGTGTATAGAAATCCTACTCAACTAAGGGGTGTTGTTTAGCAGTAAATGGATGGACGGGGCGGGGTAAATAGTAGGCTTTGTAACAAACAAGCAACTAGGCTGAATTGCGTATGTGTTTGTCCTGAGGAAATCATTGGAATTGTTACTAGTGTGTGTTTTCTCCATAGAAAACATTATGAGCTGATCATTAGTGCATTATTGGCTTCTTTTTGCTTTATTTTCACAGCACAGTAGTGTCAGGGTTATCTCCAAGAATATCTTATCCAGCCATGATGCAATTTATCCCGTAACAGCAATTACATATCAGGGGTAAACAACTTCTGTACCACCTTTGATTAATGGCTTTTCCTTTGAAGTCGTCTACCACATGCTATTCTCCTATTACAATTTCCTGGTTTCCTTCTTTCATAATCTTTATCTATCATTGTCTAGCCTAGATAATGTAAAAGCGCTTTCTTTAACAGCTCTTCCTATAATGGCATGAATAAGTAATTCCTTTAATTTATTAGTAAATCATAGTATAAAACTTAATAAGGATATCAGCTTTTTGGTGCAGGATATTGGTTTTCATATCTTCAAAGAAATATCTGTTTTTAAAGATTTCAACTGCATCTTGTAGTCAAGTAAAATTGCTGTAGAAATGTAATAACGCCTTAACACACATGCAATAACAACTGGAATTCATTATTACTGGAACTCTAACATTCCGCATGCTTACGCCTTAAATTTGGAACTCTAACATTCTGCATGCTTACGCCTTAAACTTCCCGCATGCTTGGTGACAAACATATGAATCTTAATATGTGTTAATCATGATACTTTAGTTCATTAGTTTAGCAAGAAATTTTTTGTGGAATCTACTCGACAAACTTTAAGATTGATAATTGGAAAGGTTAAGGTTTAGGATACAAACATAGTGTTAAAGAGTGGCTAAAATGTCTAATCATAGTGTTGTTGTAAGATATAGATATGCTAGAAGGAAATCAAACAGAAGTGTTGTTGTAAGATATAGATATGCTAGAAGGAAATCAGACAGAAGAATAACAGAGAAATGTGGCAAGGTAATAAGTTATAGAAAAATTTACCAAGAATTGTTAATTCCTATCTTATCAGCAACCATTATCTTGAATTCTAAATTATGGGGATTCTTTTTATCTATTTATCATAATTTTCCTATCAGCTTGTGCAGAAATTTATCTCACCAAATAAATCAGTCAATACCTAAACTAGTTGAGGTAGGGTATATGAATCCTTTGTTCACCGAAATATATGCAAGAAATCTGACCAACTCTGCTCCCTATCAGAAAATGAACCTCTGACTATTTAGTTGTCATCAGATTTGCTTTGGTACAACTTGGACAAATTGTGCAGCTTATGCACTAATTCTGTTTTAATTTTTCATACGTCATGCTACTGCAAAGGGGTTATGTAACAGGGGAACTGATATTCAACGATAAAGGGAGAAATTACAGAACTGTAATTTTCAACTTAGGGAATACAAACCAAAACCAAGCAACAATAACAACAACAACGACCCAGTAAAATCCCACTAGTGGGGTATGGGGAGGGTAGTGTGTCCGCAGACCTTATCCCTAACCCGAGGGAGTAGAGAAGCTATTTCCAAAAGACCCTCGACTCAAGAAAACGAGAAGAGACAATATATCTGTAGCATCAATAGAAACCGAAGGAATTATAACAGCATCATTAAAGCCGGAAAATAGATGAAAACCAAAACAAAGCAAAAAATGAAAAAAGGGAGGTTCCAGATTGCTAAACTTAGCTAAGAAAACTAAAAACCAACTTCTTCCATGCCTTCTACTAGGTGGGTCCTCCGTTATATATGCTTCTCGGTACTAGGAATATTTATCCCTTCTCTAATGGTTTTGGCAGAGGCAATGTTCGTTTTGAATTGGGGACCACATATCAGTCCAGGTGTTTTGGCAATTGACTCTCTTTTGGACTGCGCTTGGGTATAGCTGAACTGTCCTGCTGATCTGTTATAGGTTATGATGTAGTATTTGTGAGACTATTTAAGAGAACAGATGAGAATAAAAAGTGACGCTGTGATTGAATTTGGATAATGCATTAAAGTTGTGTGTTTATCTGAAAGTGGGAGAAAAGAAACTCTAGGATTCTCATTTAGAAGTTGCAAGGGATGTTCCTAGGATTTGTTAAAGTAGGAATCTTGCTTACAAACAACAACAACAATAACAACTACCCAGTATAGTCCCACAAGGTGGGGTCTGGGGAGGGTAATATGTACGTAGGCCTTACCCCCACCCGTAAGGGCAGAGAGGCTGTTTCCAATAGCCCTCGGCTTAGGGGACATGAATCTTGCTTACAAAGAAAGCCATTATTCGAACCCGTCTTTTTTTCCTCCACGGTAGAATTTTGATAGCTCGTGTACTTAAAAGAAAACATGACAAAGACTTGGAATTCTTGATGGGTAAAGAACCTTAGGCTTAGAGAGTATAACTTGGCGTGCTAACTGCTTTATTTCTTGAGAGCCGTAGGCCTGTAGAACTATTTAATCTCTCATAAGAACTTAAGGTATCCATTCTTATTTTGGTATGTATCTGGTAATTTATCTATCTTATTTCAGTATGATTTCTCATCTCAATGACTGCATGTAGAGAATTATCACTTAATGCAAGATGGTGGTTCCAGGTTATTGAATCATTGTATCTTCTCACGAGGAGGCCTAAGATCTTTGGTCAAGCCAGTATTTGCTGCTGGTTCAGGTGATTATAGTCAAGCCTCATTTCTTTTTGTTTATGGGAAAGTCGGTCTTGTCTGCGGTTGTGTCTGCAACCAGTCCATTAAGGTCATAGTCTTCTCCGTTATCACAGGATTAGAGGCATCTGTTGCTGATGATGAGTCTTTGATAAGCATTAAAAATGCCAAGATAGCCGTGGAATCCCAAGATGCTGAAAAGATACAGGTAATCTCACAGGACTGCTTTCTTTTCATTTCATCTGAATTTATTATCTCATCTTGAAGCACCGCTTGTTTATTCTTGAGAATATATTTGAGGTGTACAACTCATGTACTTGTTTGAACGATGGAATTGGGAACACGTTTACCTGCCTTTGATCTGCTTATAATTGGCTATTGTATAAACCATATCAAGGATGAGGAAAATGTTAAAAATGATAAATGGCACTTTATGGTGTTGACACAAACAATACCTCCATTTTTTATGGTGAAGTCTACTTTTTCCTTAGGCATCTCCTAAAGAGGAAAAGGTTTTTGCCTTACACATTGGCACCAATAGCTACATACAACCTGCTTTTACTCTTCTTGTCATTCTCTATTACTACTAATTACTAGAAAAAGGAAGGTAGGTTGTAGCAAGATTTTCCCTTTTTTGAATGGAAGTGTCTAATACATTCAAAAATGCCTGTTTGATTTGTGATATTTCCACTATATTCTTCACTCCATACAGTGAGTGACACAAGGCATCAGATCACTTGACTTTTAAATTGGTTGCCTGGTATAAGGAGAAACAAGCTGTACTCATTTGGATAATGAACCATAGCTCAGTAGCATGTTTCAGGAGCAACTCCCACAGACCCCATGGCTTTATCCTGATCCCGTTGGTATCCAGATTAGAATATATCATATGAATGTGGCCTTGTAGGGCTTTCTATTGGCAATAACTAAAACTGGTGTAAATGCATGTATATTTTTTGTATTTGTATTTCTCGTCTTAATAAGGTGTGGATATGTTAATCACTCTTATGTTTTGAAGATATATATTGTTCTCCCATGTGTTTTGGTGGTATTTTGCAAATTCCTTAATTTTATTTTCTTAGGTCAGAGTAGATGTGGACAAGGAGGATACAAGAATAGTTTTTGAGAAAGTTTTGGCAAATTTAGCACGTTCTGCACCACCTGTTCCAGGCTTCCGCAGGGAAAAAGGAGGTATATTTTTATTTAATGATTTGATCAAGGAGTCATTGCTACAACTTTCAATCTCCTAATGGCCGTAAATATTATCGCCAAGTATTTCCTCAACCTTCTCGATATTTTCTTTCCTTCTTACATCTGACTTGCTTTTCGCAGTCTATTCCATTTAATCATATAAAGTACCTAAGCTGATTCGATTTTGGCATTCCAAAATTATCCTTTATTCATGTCATGTTACTATTTGTGTTTTGTAATAGTTCTCAAATGTTCGAGGTGGGCGCTACTTGGCCCGTAATTAAAAAATAAAGAGTTCTCAATTCTTCTCCTGTTTGTTTCAACAGTCAACTTTGTCCTTGGCCAGGAAAATCATTGGGAATGTCAGAAACTAGCATTTGCACTGAGTAACGTGACAAGGGACGTTGTTTTCTCACAAGTCATAACCAGAAAAGACAACTAATTTTCAATTATTTACAAGAATGAGTGTGGGGATATGTCACAATATTCTGTTTTGGCAGAATATGAGTTGGATAAACTTGATAAGCAAGAAATGAACATAATGGTTTCGGGAATGAAAACTATTCTTGTTTGGGTAATTTTCTATTGACCGGTGCTTTTTGCGTTTTTTTCTTTCAATTTTAATTGTGAGGGGCCTTGGTAGATAGAGAGTGGAGGCCATCAAAGCTTGGTCGGGTCTTATCCTATATCCGTCTCACTTTCGCAGGATCACATACAACTTCAGCTAATATTTCCATTCTTAATATTTTGCAAATTGACAGTCTTTTAATCTCTAGTGCATGAATCTAACTTATTTTAATGTTGTGTGCATGGTTGCTGCTCCAGGGAAAACATCTAAGGTATGAACATTACGGTGCTCATGGCCAGATTTCATCCGTTAGTTTTTCCTCCTGTAATGTTCCTCTGTAAACCTCTTTTTATGACACCAAAGCTTACAGCCCAATTTATATTACCTTGTGTGATTAGCACTAAGACCAAAAAGTTAGTATAGATTATTTTCTGCCGTTAGCTGGAGAGTATCTAAAACAGTAATTGTATTGTTTTTAACTTCTAAAGGATTTTTTTTTCTCCAGATGTTAATATCAATATGAAACAAAGTACACTATTATATCATGTCAATTTGACTGGAGAAGGATGATTTTTCCATATAGGGGAGGGGTTAATTAAATGAGATTTGACTTTCATGTCCTGAAGTGAGGCTCGATCGAAGTACTTCTGCTTATTATTTTGCAGATTGGTCCTCATTATTTGTGATCGTTCTTCTTGCTCTTAATCGCCTCTTTAAGAAATATAATATTTTTAATTCGTTTTACTGGAAATGGGAACTGATATCCTAGTTCTAGTGCATTTCTCTACTTTACGCTTGACAGCTGATTGATGACTTCCATAGGTTCCTAGGGACTTTCTACTGCAGATACTTGGTGAAGATCGAGTTACCAATTTTGTAATCCGGGAAATTGTTACTTCAACCCTCGCTGATTATGTGAAGAAGGCAAGTTAATCTCTATTATTTCAACCGTTGTTGAATTCCAATTGGATCTTCTCTGAACTTTGAAAGTCATTTACTCTACAGGAGAACTTGTCAGTGAAGGATAACAAGATTAGCACCACCCAAACTGCCGATGAACTCAAATCATCGTTTACTGTTGGAACTGAATTTGGATTCAATGCCACCTTAGAGCTTGAAGATACAAAAACTGAAGCCACCACATAAACTGACAGAAGATGTGACACTTGATTCACGTAAACTTCAATCTCATTATCTAATCTGTTAGAATCTGTAATTCTTGAGGCCAGTAGATTGAAGATCTTCAAAGAGCTACTTCTATTAATTTGTAAAATGTGAGAAATCTTCAAAGAGCTACTTCTATTAATTTGTAAAATGTGAGAAGGGATGGCTTAGGTTGCATGCATGATATATACATACATATATGATGTGGTGTAACATTTCTCTTTTTGGCTTTGTTGGGTTTTCTTGTGGTGGTAGAAAATGTCCGCCTCTGATAACGTTTGCATTAGGCAACTAGCAGCTTTGAATCGGAAAAAATCCAATAAAAGTTAGTACTAATTGCAGTCATCGATTCTCTCGAGAGGTCATAATTGTCGCGATCAAACACATTAACGAGTAAGACTTTTTTGCTATGCTACTAGTACTTGCTCTGTTATTCTGCTCATGCCCAAGCCTAACTGAAGAAGAGTTATGGGGCATAAATCAAAAAGATACGTTGATCGGACACATTATGTGTAATGACTCCCCATTCAGGATAAAATAATAAATAAAAAGATGTAAAAAAAAAAAAGTCATTCCATTTCGATAAAAGACGTACACCCATGTTCCATATCTTTTGGTTATACAAAAAGCGATCTAAAAACAGAAAGAAGAGTGTAGAGGCAGCAACTCACGATAATATGAAATCATATTCTCGTCGTGACAGATAAGGCATTTTTCTCAATGATTATCCTCTCTCATTCTAGCTCTTTTCTCTTTTTTTTTTTTTGGGACAAGTTCATTTTCATTCACCGGATATGCCAAGTGTAAAGCAACTTTATGATCCATTGACTTCCTAAAAATCATATAATATGAGGCAAATTAGAATAAGCTGATGGATCCAAGTAGCGACATGCTCCAATCGAAAGGAACTGCACGTACGCTAGAAAGACATATAGGCAAACCGTTCTTTGTGATCATGTAGATTGCTAATCATAACTTTTCTCTATAAGCATAAATTGCAATCTAACCAACATTCTAACTTTACCCAACCGAGAATCAGCCTTTGATCCTCCTAGAGCCTAGTTTTTCGAATTAAGCTTTTACTTTGGTTGGCGTAGACTGCAAATGCTGAAGGATCAGTTAACGCTAGATAAGAAAAGTTTTTGATTGAAGCTCTCGAACATGTTCCGAATGTTCCGAAGTCACTTTGGGATTTGGTTTCTTATCTAGTTGATGTTCTGGCATCCCAAATCAAGGTGACTCTAAATTCAGGTTTGCCTACCTCTCAAGTTACAGAGATATGAGTGGGGCATCAGAGTCTTAATTCAAGCTAGAAATCTCGTTAGAAAACTAGACATATCAATTTAGGTAAGTGCTCACAATGAGAAGTGTTTTAAGCTTGGGGAGCAACAAACAAGGTAGGAAAAAATTGTATTTGAACCAGGGACAAGCTGAAAAGACCCTATATACTTTGTCCTTTCATTGGTGGTGGTCAGAGAAAAAAATCATTCATAAAACCATTTGGAACTGGATACGAAGTGTCGTTTAAAGACCTTTTCAAAAATCACTTGTAGAGGGCAGTTATCATGCTCAATATACATATAGCAATAATGTCATGAGATATATAGATTGAACTACATTGTCACATGGCGCCTAAAACTCTAAACCGCTTCATGAAGATGAAACCAAATTCGTGAAGAATAGGACGAATCCAAGAAGGTTTTAGCTATAATATGAATAATAATCTTATATACTCAATCTTTATACAATTTCGAAACCGCATGTTATTTCTTAGCACTCTAAGAGATAATATTGTAATCCTAAAATATCACAAAACAATAAGCAATCACTATTAGATTTGATAAAACATCACGTGAGAATAATTTATAAGCAATAATACAGTGTAAGTGCCTGAAAATGCACCTCGCATACTATATATTAGTAGTCTAAGAAGCACACATGAATTAGTAAACTAACATTTAGAGCATAAACATCATCAAGATAGATTACAATTAAATATTAAAATCACCCTACATACTTTTGGATTCAATGTGTTATGAACATAATTCCATCTAATGCAGAACCGATGCGAGAGGGAGAAGCGGGAATTGATAGCTTTCAAGAACCAGTGGAAAAGAAAGACTTTTTTCCTGCATTCCTTCCTTTCCAGAAATATAAGTATATAAGAAGCAAATGGGGTACAAAGTGGCTTGTTAGTGTGCATGTGAAACTTAAGAAACACGTCAGAAAATATTTCTATAGAGATAAATCATGAGATGGAGAAACAACTTAACTTTCCATGCTATACGTACATCGAATCTAACAACGACACACGAGAGACTAACCAACTTATTCAACCTCATTTTATTTATCTTGACCATCCCTCATATGTAATCATTTACAGGAATATGCCATGACTCCAGTTCAATCCCTTCATCATCATCATCATGTTCTACATGAACATCCATTGCTAATATATTTTTAAGTCCAACCACCTTCTTCTACTGGATAATTTTTTCACGCTTAAGAGCGTCTTTTACACACTTCAAACGATTGAGAAGGTCAGCAATCCTTGGATCTAGCAGATCATTATCCCATTCCCAAAATTGACACCTTTTACCCTATCAAATAAAATTGAAAAAATAATTTATTAGTAAAACTGAATCCCTACAATTAAAAAGAGGTGAATTTGTAAATTTATTTATCTTAGGTTTGGAACATTTTGAAAATTTTCTACTAGCATTCATCGGAGTTGTAGTTGTGAATTGGCTGGCAGCTATGCCGTAGTAACAATTCTTTCTCGACCCAAAGGATGCACTCGAACCTTGACTCATTTTTCTTCAATTGTTTGAGTATTTTTTTCGGAAGTAAAAATTGGTGTTGAAATGTGATCAATTTTATTTTGAGATGGTCGGTCAAATGGGTATTTTAAATGAGTCAAAACAAAATTTGGTTAGGATCGTCCACGTGGACATATTTTAATTCCTGAACAACACGAGTTATCTTCCATCAATCACTAGTCACTGATAAACCTCTTTAATGGTCTATAAATTTTGAACATTAACCCCAACCGTAATCTTGAACCCTAACCATGAACATTCAACAGAAATCAGTAGACTTCCTTAATGGAAGAGTGTCAACTTTAGGTTACGTCCTCAACTCTTATTGTGGTCGAGGATAAACTTATATTCGAGAATTCACTAAAATAAGAATTACACAAAGTTCGACCTTGGTTTTTATTTTTTATTTTATAGCGTTTAAACATCTTATTAATCATAAATGAGCATTTAAAGTTATTATATTTGACGGTGTATTTCATACCATTAATAGTTTGTCATTCTAGAATATGTAACAACTCAAGAAGCAAGACCTCTAAGTATAAGAGTGTTTTCTAGTAAAGTGTTGTCAACAAGTAATACCTCTACGTAGATGAATATTTTACATTGAATGTAATATTAGCATGTGTTGACATTAAGTAATGTTTTGATCTATTTTGAGGTGTTTGGATTGGATTATTTTAAGTGCTTATTATCTTTTAAGTACTTTTTAAATTTTTGTGGTATTTGACTATGATAAAAAGTACTTCAAATCACTTACTTTTAGGCATGAAAAGTATAAAAATAAGCCAAAAGTCAAAAGTTGGATATTACCAACTTATGGCTTTTGGCTTTTAGATTATCACTCTCTCCTTAACCTTTATTTCTTTTCTAAGTCTCGTATATCTAGCATCAACTGCTTAACAACTAG
Source organism: Nicotiana noctiflora (assembly GCA_032618575.1). Taxonomy (NCBI): domain Eukaryota; kingdom Viridiplantae; phylum Streptophyta; class Magnoliopsida; order Solanales; family Solanaceae; genus Nicotiana; species Nicotiana noctiflora. The sequence goes on from JASVEL010007695.1 coordinate 21,141, forward strand.
CATAAAAATAAATCACGTATTTTGAGTCCCATCAACAAATTTAATTGGTATTACAATTTATACGATAAACAAGTATTCTCAGATAAAAAAATACAAGGCAAAAAAAATAAATAAACAACAAGTAATAATTTTTTTTATTAATTATCTCTCATCACAGCAGCGTACATTTTTTTCTTAAACTTAAGAAAAAAAATTAAACTATAGGGGAGAAGGATCATGGGAGAAGAATTCGGAGGGCTAACATAGTGGTGAACACCAACCGTACGAAAGAGAATCTGCAACATGTGTGCGATGCAACAAATGTTCCTCTTTTGTCTCACCCTGTTTTCTTGGGTCTCTCGAATAAGCCTATCTAGTGATTCCCTAATAAAAATTGTGTCCATGTTTGGCCTTGACCTTTGAGGCATTTCTCTGTTAAGTTTCTTGCACTAATTTATTTGGAAGAATGATGAATAATTTTTTAAATAAAATATAGTGTATTTACAGGCAGAATATCACACTAAATTGTGTCGTTCCATATTATTTCTCGTAAATAACGTGATTGTTGAGAGTTTTGAGAAACAATTTGATGCTTTGAAACGGCATATTCGATGGATTGCAATTAATTAGACAAGTCTTTTTCATATTGGCTGCCAACGATTGTTCACATTAGACATTAAAGTAATTACCTAAACCAATGGCTATCAATAAACTGCCTAAGCCAACACAACAAGTCTTGATTAACTTGAAAATATCGATGGAGATTGACAATATAACATTAGTTGACACGTGGTTGAAGATAGAATAAGGGGGTTGATCATAAAATAATAGTCTATGTGATAAGTTGGTCATTGACTCCTTATTAAAATATGGGTTGATTTTAGCTCATAGGTTTATAATACACAATATGGGTGCTTGATTATAAAACAGTAGTCTGTGGGAGAAGTTGGTCAAATGATTCTCTTAAAATAAGGGGGTTGATTCTAGATCATAGGTCTACAATAGACAATGTGGGTGATTGATTATAAAATAGTAGTCTATGTGACAGGTTAGTTATATGACTCCTTATTAAAATAAGAGGATTGACTCAATACCATAGGTCTCCAATGGACAATGTTGTTGGTTGACAATAAAATAATAGTCTATGATGTAATAATTGATTACAAACAAGAATATTAAAAGATTTAATTATTTTTATTATAAAACCAGCAGTTAAATGATAAAAAAGGAATACTGTAATAATACTTTACAAGTGATTTTCTTGTGGCCAAGTTCTTTGCAAATGGAATACTTATTTTGCCTTTTTCCTGCTGCCAGAAGAATCAGGTTCTAAAATGCTTGGCCATCTCTTAGTCTTTCTTCTATCGTTTGTAGGCTCGACATCGGGATAAGTATTTTTGTGCACTAAATATCATGAGACACCACAAATTTATCTTCTATAAGGATTATATGAATGGGTTCCTCATATGCAGCCAAATATATTGAAACCTTATAGACCAGAGAGGAGTGCTCGTAAATGGAGGAACCACATCCATCCCCAAAGCTCAATCGCAGAGCTGTCATTGTATGTGGACAAGGTATTTTTTTAATAGCAAACCGACAATAAGAAATTTGTTCACCTGCAGATCAATTACTAAACCATATCGTGACTGATGATGCTAAACTGGTTATTCTCTAATTGATGCATCCGGAGTGCATCGCCGACAATCCAATTATTCCTAATCTTATTTTCAGTAGAAGGAACAAAGATGGTCAATTTTTTTTATTTCAGTACGCCTCTCTTCGAACTTTTCTGCAAACCTTCGAACAATATGATTGAATAAGCAATTGACCGGGAAGTCTCTTTGATCCTTAAGCATTGCGTTAAGTGATTTTACAGTATTTGTTATCAACATGTCGTATCGATTTTCAGGAAAAAAAGCCCTGCTCCACTTTTGGAATCCAATTTCATTCGCGAGAAAGTCTATTACTTCCTTGCTTTTATCACGCACTTGCTAAAAATGGTCAAAGAATTCTTCAGTATTATATGACCGTACGACAGAAAAAAATGCTTAATAAAATTTCCACAAACTTGTACATATTTTTAGCAATGTGACACAAGCAAAAATCATGATGGGCGACAGTAGAAATTTTTTTAAAGTCATTTCCAATAGACATATATCGGTTAGAAATAACGAACAATTCATCATTGTCGTCAACAATGTGTCGCAATTGTTCAGAAAAATAGGTTCAAGAATCATATCATTATTTATTGGCTACACAAAATGCAATTGGAAAATATGATTTCATGTATCTTGTGCCAATAGACAACAAACAACCTCCATACATTCCATTTAAGAATGTTCATCAATAACATTAACCTTTTTCATATGCGTGAATCCCTTAATGAAAGCTCCAACACATAAGAAAAATATTAAAATGTGATTTATTATTAACCTTTAAATTAACAATACTTTCTTCATTATAGAAAAATATAATATGGCGATACACTTTCAATAAAGCATACTCAATTCATAAGAATCCCAGACCATAGCCTTAGCTATTTCACCTACCTTTCAACTCCTCAAATAAGTAAGATTTTGGTTAAAATATATAAAAATAACATCTTTCATATCCGAGGTAGATGGGTATTTGCCATTAACATACTGTTCGTGATAATATTCACCTAAAGTCTTCAAAGAACCGTTAGGATGACGGCTTGATATGTGTTGTAATTCGCATGTGTGCATGCCATGGTACTTGGTAGTAAAAAATCTATTAGAACTCTCGTACTTTAAAGTGCGTAAGTTTCATAGGCAACTCACACCTCGATATGTCATCGAATTTAATTTATTGCAACTTTTCTTCACATGAAATGTAAAATACATTTTCACATAAGAAACCTCCAACTGTTTCATTAGATCCAATTTGTTGCCGAAATATTTTTCAAGGACAAAACCTATACCATCAGGGTGGCTTCATTGTGTAGCTAAAGAGTCCAATAGCCTTTATCTCCAGCTCCCCGACTGACAATATCTAGGAGCTCTGCCGCTCCATCTGCATCTTTCAAACCATACGCTATTTACCCGTAAAATGGTATAGTTGAATTTATACGTGATTTCTAGAGAAGTGAACTAATGTAATCCTGAAATAATAAAATAATCGAAGAATTATGCAATACTTAGTGGGCCTTTGGACATAAGAATTGTTAAAAACAATGAAATTTTTAAAGAAATGGTATTTGAAATTAGAGTTGTGTTTGGACAAGAATATAATTTTGGGTTGTTGAAGTTTTGTGAGTGATCTGAGTAAAAATTTTGAAAACAGCTTTCTGGAATTTATCAAATTTTCAAAAAATTTTAAAATGCATTTTCAAGTGAAAATAAATTTTTTTATGAACAAATACTGATTTTAAAAAAATTTAAAAAATCTTTAAATAAGGAAAAAAAAATCTTATGTCCAAAAGGGCTCTTAGTCTTAAAATGTTGATGAAACGACAGAATTAACAATTCCGATAATAAGGTTTCTCGGGCACAACAGTAGTTAATAGAGAAGCGAGAAAGCATGATTATATTAAGCTTTGTATATAATGTATTTTCTAGAAAATTTCTCCCTTTACAATGATAATTGAGCTCACTATTTATAGCTACTAGTAATCGTACCCGCGCGATGCGTGGTCAATATTAAAAAAAAATTAATTATAATTATTCTTGTTTGATACTATTAGATCGTATTGCTTTAATAAATTTCAATTGTCATTTTATTTGTCAATACGATATACCCAACCCTTATTGATATTTTAGTAATTAATTTCTTTTTTAATTTTTAATAAATAATTTTTTGTTATTAACTAATTATGTCATATGGTTTTTATCTAGGCTACCACTTATAATGCGGTGCCTTTTTCTTTGGCTTTTAATAATATATGGATAGATTATTAACATATTACTTGTTTAATATTTTTGTCTGCTATTTTTTTATAATATAATAAGAGATATATATTTTATTACCCTTGAAAATATTTATTTTTATTTTAAATTTTATTATATTATCATCCATTTTAATGAATAGATACTTTTTTTCATAAAATAAAAAAAGAATTTAAAAAATAAAATAAAGAAATTAACTAACCTAAACCAACTCTCCCCCATGTTTTAGTAATTAATTTAGGTAGTTAATTTTTTTTTAATTTTCAATAGATAATTTCTTTGTTATTGACTAATTATTCCATAAGGTTTTTTTAGGCTACCACTTGGCATAAGGAGAGGATTTTATTCTCTCCTTTTTAATAATATATAGAAGATATATAGAATATAGAATATTAGAAAGATACTACTCCACTATTTGAATCAATTCTTTTTATTGATTTATTTTTGTTTTTTATTTTAAAACAATTATAAACTCCAACTTGAAACTATTCCCCAATTTGAAATGGTAATTTTTATTTTTTTAATTTATTTTTTCATTTTAAAACTCCAATTTGAAACTACTCACCGATTTGAATGGGTAGTTTTTCTTCTTCTCCTTTATTTTTTATTATACTTAATTTTTAAAAAAAATAATTTTAACACTCCAACTTGAAACTACCCCCACCCAATTTGAATGTGTAGTTATTTTTTTTTTTTATATATTTATATATTTGAATTTTTTTATTATAACTAATTATGAGATATCTATATTTATTAATTAAAATAAAGTAACCAATTAATATATATATATATATATATATATATATATATTCATTATTTTTATTTTTATAGATATTTAAATTCAAATATAATAACTATTAACTAAAAAACTTATTAGTAACTAAATATGCCATGTGGCTTTTATTTATGCTTTCACTTGGCTTAAGGAGAGGGTATATATCATATATATATATATATATATATATATATATATATATATATATATATATATATATATATATATATATATATATATATATATATAATTAATATTGGTTAATTTTTGATTTTTTATTATAATTAATTATGACATATACATAAATTAGTTTCTTTATTTTAATTTTTAAATACACACACACACACACACACACATATATATATATATATATATATATATATATATATATATATATATATATATAGTTTTTATTTTTCATTATTTTTGTTTTTATAGATATTTAAAGTCAAATATAATAACTATTAACTAATTATTAATTAAAAAACTTATTAGTAACTAAATATGTCATGTGACTTTTATTTATACTTTCACTTGGCTTAAGGAGAGGGCTTTATCCTCTCCTTTTAATAATATATAGATATAGATTTAAATTCAAAAAGAATAACCAATAATTAATTAATAATTAAATAACTAATTTAATAATTAACTTTTCCACGTGGCTTAATGAGAGGGATTTTTCTCTCCTTTTAATAATATATAGATATAGATATATTTTTATATTTTCATTTTTATGTAGTTTTTTATTATAGTTAATTAATATAAGATATCTATATTTATTAATGTAATTAAAGTAACCTATTAATATATATATATAATTATTTTAAAGATATATTTAAATTTAAAAAAGAATAACCAATAATTAATTATTAACTAAATAACTAATTTAATAACTAACTATCCCATGTGGCTTTTTCTTAAGCTGTCACGTGGCTTAATGAGAGGGGTTTTTATCTCCTTTTAATAATATATAGATATAGATTTTTATAGATTTTTTTTTTGCTTTTTTATTTTAAAATAATTTAAAAACTGCAACTTGAAACTACTACCACCCAATTTGAATGGGTAGTTATTTTTTTATATATATTTTTTTATAGTTAAATATATGATATCTATTTTTATTTTAAAACTCCAACTTGAAACTACTCCCCGATTTAAATGGGTAGTTTTTCTTCTCTTTTTTCGTTTATTTTAAAGCTCCAACTTGAAACTACTTCTCCAATTTGAATGGGTAGTTTTTCTTCTCTTTTTTCGTTTTTTATAGACGTTTTTTGCCTTTTTATTTTAAAATAATTTTTAAAACTCTAACTTGGAACTACTCTCACCCAATTTGAATGAGTTGTTATTTTTTTTTATATTTTTTTATATAGTTTTTTATTATAGTTAATTAATTATAAGATATCTATATTTATTAATGTAATTAAAGTAATATATATATATATATATATATATATATATATATATATATATATATATATATATATATATATATATATATATATATATGTGTGATAGTTTTTTATTTTTGTTTTTAGATATATTCAAATTCAAAAAGAATAACCAATAATTAATTATTAACTAAATAAATAATTTAATAACTAACTATGCCACGTGGTTTTTTCTGAAGCTGCCACAAAGCTTAATGAGAGGGATATTTTCTCTCCTTTTAATAAGAGTAACTAATTAATTCAAAATTTAAAAAAACAATTAGTTAAAAGGTAGTTATTTTTGTCTTAACAATGCCACTTGGCTTTTTGTGATTATGCCATTTGTCATAATAATATGCTTTTGTCTTTGGCTTTTAATTATATATAGATATCTAGAAAAGGAGGTCCTAGTATGACATTCTTTAATGTTAGTTATGAAGGCTATTGATGAAGATGTAATGGTGAACATAATTCCAAATTCCCTATAACGACTTATCAGTCTTAATGCTGCAGAATATTCTTTATTAAATGCTATTGGGCATAGAGCGTTTAATACACCTTTATGAATATTATTTCTTCCGGTGACAAGGGAAACAATTGTGTTTGGTCTTTGGTCATGCTCGTCTTGGGTTCCATGTATCCTTCCTTTGGATGACCACGTGTCAATAACATATTTTTATCGTATACAACGAGTTTATTTTATTGTTATCAAAATTATGCAAGTCATGATTAAATCCATTGAAGCCATCTTTCACTATTCTTTTCTCTTCTACTTCTAAAATTGGTGGTTGTGTTGGTAGTGGTGGTGCAGCTACGACATTTGAACTTTGATGAGACCTTTCAACTAGAATTTCAACCCCTACTTCAAACATATTTTCAACCACAAATATCTTAAAACAAGATCTCATACCATCAATTGTAACATCAAGGAGGTATAATTGTAAATTATTGTCCCTCTTCAGCTAAGCATATATGTAATATTTAAATGCCTTGGCAAACATGTTAATTTTTCGTGTGTAATAACGACATAAATAAATTCATAAAATATGCAATCTCTAGGTATACAGATAGGTACTGTAAATTTTTTACAGGAATTTTAATTCCACCCATTTGGCCTTAAACCCATTCATCAGAATATAGACCGTATACTAATATATAATCTCTTACCACTTTATTGTGAGGAGTGGTCTATTGTTCACATGGTCGAGCACTCTGCATATAAAATTTGCAGAGACCCAAGTTAACAATGACAAAGAAGATGACATGTAAACACTTACCATATGAAGGAGTTATACAATATACCACTAGGAAAGAATTATCAATCCAATGTACCGCCAATCTCATCCCCAAATTCGACAGATCCAAAAATCACCATTTTTTTTATTTTCTCCCCGTAAACGATAAATCGAACAAGGCTTTTAGAGAAATGGAATAAGGGAGTTATGTGTGAGGAATGTAAGAAAAATAAGCTACAATGGAGGATTTAACCGCGAAAAATGGGAATTTCGATGATAGAAACAACGGGAAGAGTTAGAATTTTTTTTAAATTTGGAACTATTAGACATATATACGTTGGGGCCAAAATATAATATGTAAAATATTAGAGATAAATTTAAGCATGAAGGTTAATCCTACAATAATTAAAACTTGAACGTCACTTGGTCAATTGAAGTTTGAAAGTGGGTCATATGGCCAAGAGGCCCAAGTTACCCGTAAAATTTTATCGTAATTTGTATTTATAACTGACAATATTAACTTACCATAGTGATTGACCATACGATTATGAGTGGGTTAACTTAATAATGGTGGGTGAATGCGATGGTAGTTAACAATGATGGACGTCATAAGCGACAACGATTACTGGGAAGAGTAGATGGAATCATGTGAAATGCTATATTGTAGAAATTATTAAAGGAATAGCGATAAATATAATACCTAAATGATATTAAGACTTTATCAAATATCTTAATCATTCGTATATATTCAGACCATTAAATGATTTTTAACTTCAAAAAAATAAAGTTTAAGTACTTAATAATTGAAATGGGAAAATTTCACTCTACAACAATAGAGCTCCATGCTTTTCAATTTTATAGCCCATATTTCAATTTACAATCAACTAACCCAAAAATAATATGCTAATATTCAACATCCAACTCTAATAGGTTCTCAGAATCACTATTTAACTTTTAAAATAGATTCCTCAAACTTTTAAATTAATTTTCGAATAGTAATTATGACTCAACTATTAATTTAACAAACCAAATTTATTTGGGTGGTGAAAATTAGATTTTTAACAAGCTTAAATATGTGAGTTTAAATTCCGATTTTGATTTTATGAGAAATTTGGAGTGGGTGTCATTTAGACTTGTTAGAAATAGTATAAGGAGGTTGTGTATAAAATTTGAAGTCATTTAATGGAGATTTGGACTGGTTTTGAACAAAAATTACAACTGAAAATCGTGAAAGAAGTTCGTCTACAGACGCTTGTATAAAGATGTATAAAAGTGTATAACAGTGTATAATATGTGTTTATACACACATATATACTATTATACAAGATTATACATAATTATACAAAAATCTGACTCCATCTTCTTCCTTGCATTTTTTCTAAAATTTAACTTAAATCTTGCCCAAATCTACTCCAAATCACTTCTAATTTAAATATTGAACTCTTTTTGATATTTTCAATCAATTGGAACAACATCCAATCCAAACAACTAACAAATTAAAAAAAAATTCAAAACCAAAGCTTTGAATGGTCTTCAATGGTGGACTTCTACACTTCAATTCTTGTATTGCAAGCATGTGACATAAGAGGATAAGCAAAAAATACACGGCCACTTGAATCATATGTAGAAGATGTGAGAAAAAAAAGAGAGAAAGCAATGGTTGTGAGAACAAAGAATTAACTCCATAGGTTTTAGAAGCGATAGTTGTAAGAACACAAATTTTGAATTTGCAAGTACTTTCAAAATATGTACAATATGGGCTAGGTGGGGTAAAATTTATAAATATGGGCCATTTTTTGTTATTATGTGAAGTCATGTGTATTTTC
>JASVEL010007696.1:0-73462 GCA_032618575.1 Nicotiana noctiflora
GATGTATAGGGATGAAAATACCCCTATTTTTATGAAAAATATTTTCAATTGCATTTTGAAAATACTTTTTGCCAAAAAGAAACAATTTAAATTAAAGTTAGAATAAATCACTGGACTGAACCCCAACCCGACCCGATAAATATAAAAGCCAAATCGAACAAGAAGATTAGAAGTTAACGGCTCTCTCTTTGTTTCCATGGCAGCAACGAGCGCAGTGGCAATGGCAATGGCTTCACCCTCCCCCCACCTGCTTATCCACTCCCCAGTAAGGGCAACCAAAATACTCTTACTTCAATAGAGCTTTATTGTTTTTCTTCATCTTCTTCTTCTTCTTCTTCTTCAAATGCATCAATTCTCTTAAAAAGTTTTCATACTTGTACGTATTACTATTTTGTTTATTTTCAACATTTTTCTTCTTTGAGATTCCAAATGCGCTTCAACATATTAGTACTTTTTGTTTACTGGTTACTTTTTGGGCTAAATCTGCAACCGACTAGTTCATTGAGTTCTTTTCCGATTTTTTCTGAATCACTTTAGCCTTTTTCAGATAATTTAAGGCTTTTTATGTTTGTTTCCTCCAGCAGAGGCGTTCTTGTGTATAGAAATCCTACTCAACTAAGGGGTGTTGTTTAGCAGTAAATGGATGGACGGGGCGGGGTAAATAGTAGGCTTTGTAACAAACAAGCAACTAGGCTGAATTGCGTATGTGTTTGTCCTGAGGAAATCATTGGAATTGTTACTAGTGTGTGTTTTCTCCATAGAAAACATTATGAGCTGATTATTAGTGCATTATTGGCTTCTTTTTGCTTTATTTTCACAGCACAGTAGTGTCAGGGTTATCTCCAAGAATATCTTATCCAGCCATGCTGCAGTTTATCCCGTAACAGCAATTACATATCAGGGGTAAACAACTTCTGTACCACCTTTGATTAAGTGGCTTTTCCTTTGAAGTCGTCTACCACATGCTTCATTCTCCGCTTACAATTTCCTGGTTTCCTTCTTTCATAATGTTTATCTATCATTGTCTAACCTAGATAATAATGTACAAGCGCTCTCCTTAACAGCTCTTCCTATAATGGCATGAATAAGCAATTCCTTTAATTTTTTAGTAAATCATAGTATAAAACTTAATGAGGATATCAGCTTTTTGGTGCAGGATATTGGTTTTCATATTTTAAAGAAATATCTGTTTTTAAAGATTTCAACTGCATCATGCACTCAAGTAAAATTGCTGCAGAAATGTAATAGCGCCTTAATACACATGGAATAACAACTGGAATTCATTATTACTGGAACCCTAACATTCCGCATGCTTACGCCTTAAACTTGGAACTCTAACATTCCGCATGCTTACGCCTTAAACTTGGAACTCTAACATTCCGCATGCTTGGTAATGGTGACAAACCTATGATCTTAATATGTGTTAATCATGATACTTTAGTTCATTAGTTTAGCAAGAAATTTTTTGTGGAATCTACTCGACAAACTTTAAGATTGATAATTGGAAAGGTTAAGGTTTAGGATACAAAGTTAGTGTTAAAGAGTGGCTAAAATGTCTAATCATAGTGTTGTTTTAAGATATAGATATGCTAGAAGGAAATCAGACAGAAGAATAACAGAGAAATGTGGCAAGGTAATAAGTTATAGAAAAACGTAACCAAGAATTGTCAATTCCTATCTTATCAGCAACCATTATCTTGAACTCTAAATTATGGGGATTCTTTTTATCTATTTGTCATAATTTTCCTATCAGCTTGTTCAGAAAGTTATCTCACCAAATAAATCAGTCAATACCTAAACTAGTTGAGGTAGGGTATATGAATCCTTTGTTCACCGAAATATATGCAAGAAATCTGACCAACTCTGCTCCCTATCAGAAAATGAACCTCTGACTATTTAGTTGTCATCAAATTTGCTTTGGTACAACTTGGACAAATTGTGCAGCTTATAGACTAAGTCTGTTTTATTTTTTCATACGTCATGCTACTGCAAAGGAGTTATGTAACAGGGGAACTGTTATTCAATGATAAAGGGAGAAATTACAGAACTGTAATTTTCAACTTAGGGAATACAAACCAAAACCAAGCAACAATAACAACAACAACGACCCAGTAAAATCCCACTAGTGGGGTATGGGGAGGGTAGTGTGTCCGCAGACCTTATCCCTAACCCGAGGGAGTAGAGAAGCTATTTCCAAAAGACCCTCGACTCAAGAAAACGAGAAGAGACAATATATCTGTAGCATCAATAGAAACCGAAGGAATTATAACAGCATCATTAAAGCCGGAAAATAGATGAAAACCAAAACAAAGCAAAAAGTGAAAAAAGGGAGGTTCCAGATAACTTAGCTAAGAAAACTAAAAACCAACTTCTTCCATGCCTTCTACTAGGTGGGTCCTCTATTATATATGCTTCTCGGTACTAGGAATGTTTATCCCTTCTCTAACGGTTTGGCAGAGGCAATGTTAGTTTTGAATTGGGGACCACATATTGGTCCAGGTGTTTTGGCAATTGACTCTCTTCTGGACTGCGCTTGGGTATAGCTGAACTGTCCTGCTGATCTGTTATAGGTTGTGATGTAGTATTTGTGAGACTGTTTAAGAGAACAGATGAGAGTAAAAAGTGACTCCGTGATTGAATTTGGATAATGCATTAATAAAGTAGTGTGTTTATCTGAAAGTGGGAGAAAAGAAACTCTAGGATTCTCTTTTAGAAGTTGCAAGGATGTTCCTACGATTTGTTAAAGTAGGAATCTTGCTTACAAAGAAAGCCATTATTCGAACCTGTCCCTTTTTCCTCCATGGTAGAATTTTGATAGCTCGTGTACTAAAAAGAAAACATGATGAAGACTTGGAATTCTTGATGGGTAAAGAACCTTAGGCTTAGAGAAAACTTGGCGTGCTAACTGTTGTATTTCTTAAGAACCATAGGCCTGTAGAACTATTTAATCTCTCGTAAGAACTTCAGGTATCCATTCTTATTTTGGTACGTATATGGTAATTTATCTATCTTATTTCAGTAGGATTTCTCATCTCAATGACTGCATGTAGAGAATTATCACTTAATGCAAGATGGTGGTTCCAGGTTACTGAATCACTGTATCTTCTCACGAGGATGCTTAAGATCTTTGGTCAAGCCAGTATTTGCTGCTGGTTCAGGTGATTACAGTCAAGCCTCAGTTCTTTTTGTTTATGGGAAATTCGGTCTTGTGTGCGGCTGTGTCTGCAACCAGTCTATTAAAGTCATAGTCTTCTCCGTTATCACAGGATTAGAGGCATCTGTTGCTGATGATGAGTCTTTGATAAGCATTAAAAATGCCAAGATAGCCGTGGAATCCCAAGATGCTGAAAAGATACAGGTAATCTCGCAGGACTGCTTTCTTTTCATCAACTTTAGTTCATCTGAATTTATTATCTCATCTTGAAGCACCCCTTGTTTATTCTTGAGAATATATTTGAGGTGTACAGCTCATGTACTTGTTTGAACGATAGAATTGGGAACACGTTTACCTGCCTTTGATCAGCTTATAATTGGCTATTGTATAAACTATATCAAGGATGAGGAAAATGTTAAAAAAGAAAAAGGACACTTTATGGTGTTGACACAAACAATACCTCCATTGTTGATGGTGAAGTCTACTTTTTCCTTAGGCATCTCCTAAAGAGGAAAAGGTTTTTTCCTTACACTTTAGCACCAATAGCTACATACAACCTACTTTTACTCCTCTTGTCATTCTCTATTACTACTAATTACTAGAAAAAGGAAGGTAGGTTGTAGCAAGATTTTCCCTTTTTTAAATGGAAGTGTCTAATACATTCAAAAATGCCTGTTTGTTTTGTGATATTTCCACTATATTCTTCACTCCATACAGTGAGAGACACAAGGCATCAGATCACTTGACTTTTTAATTGGTTGCCTGGTATAATGAGAAACAAGTTGTACTCATTTGGATAATGAACCAAAGCTCAGTAGCATGTTTCAGGAGTAACTCCCACAGACCTCATGGCTTTATCCTGATCCCGATGGTATCCAGATTAGAATATATCATATGAATGTGGCCTTGTAGGGCTTTCTATTGGCAATAACTAAAACTGGTGTACATGCATGTATATTTTTTCTATTTGTATTTCGCGTCTTAATAAGGTGTGGATATGTTAATCACTCTTGTGCTTTGAAGATACATATTGTTCTCCCATGTGTTTTGGTGGTATTTTGCAAATTCCTTAATTTTATTTTCTTAGGTCAGAGTAGATGTGGACCAGGAGGACACAAGAATAGTTTTTGAGAAAGTTTTGGCAAATTTAGCACGTTCTGCACCACCTGTTCCAGGCTTCCGCAGGGAAAAAGGAGGTATATTGTTATTTAATGATTTGATCAAGGAGACATTGCTACAACTTTCAATCTCCTAATGGCCGTAAATATTATCGCCAAGTATTTCCTCAACCTTCTCAATATTTTCTTTCCTTCTTACATCTAACTTGCTTTTGGCAGTCTATTCCATTTAATCATATAATGTACCTAAGCTGATTCGACTTTGGCATTCCAGAAGTATCCTTTATTCATGTCATGTTACTATTTGTGTTTTGTAATAGTTCTCAAATCTTCGAGGTGGGCGCTACTTGGCCCGTAATTAAAAGATAAAGAGTTCTCAATTCTTCTCCTGCTTGTTTCAACAGTCAACTTTGTCCTTGGCCAGGAAAATCTTTGGGAATGTCAGAAACTAGCATTTGCACTGAGATGAAAGTTGGCTAGTGAGATCAGTGTGACAAGGGACGTTTTTCTCTCATACTATATAACCAGAAAAGTCAACTAATTTTCAATTATTTACAAGAATGAGTGCGGGGATATATCACAATATTCTGTTTTGGCAGAATATGAGTTGGATAAACTTGATAAGCAAGAAATGAACATAGTGGTTTCGGGAATGAAAACTATTCTTGTTTGGGTAATTTGCTATTGACCGGTGTTTTTTGCGTTTTTTCTTTAAATTTAATTGTGAGGGGCCTTGGTGTAGATAGAGAGTGGAGGCCATCAAAGTTTGGTCGGGTCTTATCCTATATCCCTCACACTTTCGCAGGATCACATACAACTTCAGCTAATATGCCATGTTCCGTTCTTAATATTTTTGTAAATTGACAGTCTTTCAATCTCCAGTGCATGAATCTAACTTATTTTAATGTTGTGTGCATGGTTGCTGCTCCAGGGAAAACATCTAAGGTATGAACATTGCGGTGCTCATGGCCAGATTTCATCCGTTAGTTTTTCCTCCTGTAATGTTCCTCTGTAAACCTCTTTTTATGACACCAAAGCTTACAGCCCAATTTGTATGACATTGTGTGATTAGCAATACGACCAAAAAAGTTTGTATAGATTATTTTCTGCTGTTAGCTGGAGAGTATCTAAAACGGTAATTGTATTTTTTTAACTTCTAAAGGATTTTTTTTTTCCGGATGTTAAACATCAATATGAAACAAAGTACACTATTATTTCATGTCAATTTGAATGGAGAAGGATGATTTTTCCATATAGGGGAGGGGTTAATTAAATGAGATACGACTTTCATGTCCTGATGTGTGGCTCGATTGAAGTACTTCTGCTTATTATTTTGCAGATTGGTCCTCATTATTTGTGACCGTTCTTCTTGCTCTTATTCACCTCTTTAAGAAATATAATATTTTTTATTCGTTTTACTGGAAATGGGAACTGATATCCTAGTTCTAGTGCATTTCTCTACTTTACGCTTGACAGCTGATTGATGACTGCCATAGGTTCCTAGGGACTTTCTACTGCAGATACTTGGTGAAGATCGAGTTACCAATTTTGTAATCCGGGAAATTGTTACTTCAACGCTCGCTGATTATGTGAAGAAGGCAAGTTAATCTCTATTATTTCAACCGTTGTTGAATTCCAATTGGATCTTCTCTGAACTTTGAAAGTCATTTACTCTACAGGAGAACTTGTCAGTGAAGGATAACAAGATTAGCACCACCCAAACTGCCGATGAACTCAAATCATTGTTTACTGTTGGAACTGAATTTGGATTCAATGCCACCTTAGAGCTTGAAGATACAAAAACTGAAGCCACCACATAAACTGACAGAAGATGTGACACTTGATTCACGTAAACTTCAATCTCATTATCTAATCTGTTAGAATCTGTAATTCTTGAGGCCAGTAGATTGAAGATCTTCAAAGAGCTACTTCTATTAATTTGTAAAATGTGAGAAATCTTCAAAGAGCTACTTCTATTAATTTGTAAAATGTGAGAAGGGATGGCTTAGGTTGCATGCATGATATATACATACATATATGATGTGGTGTAACATTTCTCTTTTTGGCTTTGTTGGGTTTTCTTGTGGTGGTAGAAAATGTCCGCCTCTGATAACGTTTGCATTAGGCAACTAGCAGCTTTGAATTGGAAAAAATCCAATAAAAGTTAGTACTAATTGCAGTCATCGATTCTCTCGAGAGGTCATAATTGTCGCGATCAAACACATTAACGAGTAAGACTTTTTTGCTATGCTACTAGTACTTGCTCTGTTATTCTGCCCATGCCCAAGCCTAACTGAAGAAGAGTTATGGGGCATAAATCAAAAAGATACGTTGATCGGACACATTATGTGTAATGACTCCCCATTCAGGATAAAATAATAAATAAAAAGATGTAAAAAAAAAAAAAAGTCATTCCATTTCGATAAAAGACGTACACCCATGTTCCATATCTTTTGGTTATACAAAAAGCGATCTAAAAACAGAAAGAAGAGTATAGAGGCAGCAACTCACGATAATATGAAATCATATTCTCGTCGTGACAGATAAGGCATTTTTCTCAATGATTATCCTCTCTCATTCTAGCTCTTTTCTCTTTTTTTTTTTTTTTTAGGGACAAGTTCATTTTCATTCACCGGATATGCCAAGTGTAAAGCAACTTTATGATCCATTGACTTCCTAAAAATCATATAATATGAGGCAAATTAGAATAAGCTGATGGATCCAAGTAGCGACATGCTCCAATCGAAAGGAACTGCACGTACGCTAGAAAGACATATAGGCAAACCGTTCTTTGTGATCATGTAGATTGCTAATCATAACTTTTCTCTATAAGCATAAATTGCAATCTAACCAACATTCTAACTTTACCCAACCGAGAATCAGCCTTTGATCCTCCTAGAGCCTAGTCTTTCGAATTAAGCTTTTACTTTGGTTGGCGTAGATTGCAAATGCTGAAGGATCAGTTAACGCTAGATAAGAAAAGTTTTTGATTGAAGCTCTCGAACATGTTCCGAATGTTCCGAAGTCACTTTGGGATTTGGTTTCTTATCTAGTTGATGTTCTGGCATCCCAAATCAAGGTGACTCTAAATTCAGGTTTGCCTACCTCTCAAGTTACAGAGATATGAGTGGGGCATCAGAGTCTTAATTCAAGCTAGAAATCTCGTTAGAAAACTAGACATATCAATCTAGGTAAGTGCTCACAATGAGAAGTGTTTTAAGCTTGGGGAGCAACAAACAAGGTAGGAAAAAATTGTATTTGAACCAGGGACAAGCTGAAAAGACCCTATATACTTTGTCCTTTCATTGGTGGTGGTCAGAGAAAAAAATCATTCATAAAACCATTTGGAACTGGATACGAAGTGTCGTTTAAAGACCTTTTCAAAAACCACTTGTAGAGGGCAGTTATCATGCTCAATATACATATAGCAATAATGTCATGAGATATATAGACTGTCACACCTCCTTTTGGCGCGCCCCGCTACCCGGGGGTAGGAGCGCAAGGGGAGTTTTTCCAATTTAAGTGACAATGTTCGAAACGGGATTATTCTATTTATTTCAGAGTCACCACTTGGAATAAATTAAGGTGTCCCAAGTCACCGATTTATTTAAATCCCGAATCGAGGAAAATTACGACTTTTCAAATGAAGTATGCGAACCAGAAATTCTAAGTAAGGAATTCTGTTGACCCGAGGGAAGGTGTTAGGCACCCCCGAATCCCGTGGTTCTAGCACGGTCGCTTCAATTATTATAAATGGCTAAAATATCCTGATTTTTATACATGCTTATAAATTATATGCTCTGATTGAACTTTAAACCGCTCTATTAATTTGAAATCATACCAAAAGAAAGATTAATTATAGTATAGACTCGGACTTTGACAGATAACATTCTCATAGAGGGGAATCTGATTAAAACACCCATGATATAACAAATATCAACAAATTAATGCCTAAAGATCTTCCAATTAACTAAGGAGTACGTAAATCCCACATTAGCGCATTTCCTAGGAAATAGAATTCTCTTAACTGTAGCCTTTTGTTCATTACCAATGCTGCCTAGAGGTATAGAAATTTAAATGTTGTTTTTCTCTTCCAGATTCAATCACATAGTACCATGCTTGTTTGGCATATACAACATGCAACAGATTAAGTATTCATTCATATGCCAATGATAAACACAGAGACATTCTTCTACGATCAAGGAGAAGTATTTTTCTTTATATAAATCAATTCTTAACTTGGGGCCGGCACAATTTTAAAACAAATGTGGAACTTGTTAATTTTTTATATTCAACCATACCAGCACTTACACATTTTGACAGATACTAAGACAAAAAAAAATAATCCAAAACTTGTATATGTTTTAACAATCCATATCCATGACAGTTCGACTTATCGATCTAAAAGTGCAAAATAAATCAAAATAGGAATAATTGTTATGATAACCCAGATAGGCATGGCTTTCAAGAACAAACTGACTTTGTATGTTATTGCATTCCTACTTCACAAACTACACCACATCAGTTTCGAGAGAGTATACCTGGAAACAGAAAATCCAAAGGAAGAAGAAAGGGGTCAATAACAGCGATCCAACAGCAACAGCAAAGGCAATCGACAATAGACAGCAACAAGAACCAGTAAAGAAGAAAATCAACCCCAATTTGGAATCCAGAAAACTAAAACCAGCTTTAATCGAACAGATCCCAACCAATTCAAACTAGACTTGATTTCAAATCCTTGTGAGTTCAGTTAACTAAACTCTATTCTGCCAGTGTGTCTATGTATTCCAGATTTTTTAAAAAAATCTCTTGCTCTCTCTGTGTGTATATGTCTTTATCCAGTGAGTGCTTTTCTCTGTTTCTTTTTAGTAAGTGTTCACTATCAGTGGTCTATCTGTGAGTGTGTGTATCATCACTGTATATCACTGTTGTTTGTGTGTGTTTTTTCTCTATCTGTGAATCTGTTTTCAGAGAGTCTGTAATGTCCTCTTTTATAACCTACAAATCCCAACCAACAGCCCTTCCTTTTCAGTTTCAGATCTGTCCAGCACCCATTATTCCCCTTTTTCAAACCTTTTTGAGCTGTATATTCCCTAAACAAAAATAAGAAACTAATTTTTCCATGTTCAGCCCCTATCCAGCATAAAAGACTGCCAATTCTATTTAAAAACATCCCAAGCGAGACCTTTCCCTCTTTTTTTTTATTAGAAACATTAATCTGAAGTTCAACATAATGCCTATCTTGCTGTACAACCAAATTCACTTTAAACCATGTGCATTGCACTCTTAGTTGCCTAGCTGTTGGCTTTCAAACTCTAAACTAAACAACTATCAGCAAATTAATAACTAACAGAATCAATCGACAAAATCAAGCAAACAAAAGAATAGTTCAATTCAAACAAACATGAACCAATCTGCCCGGGATTCTCAAACAATAAATTCGTGAATTTAAACAACAAACATATGTTGAGTCGAATCATAATATGTGTGATTGACATTCAAACAAATGCAAACACAATGAATCAGGGAATCTCGGCCAATGCCGGGGAATACCAAACCAATTGTTCGACGACGCTAATCGACGCGAACCTGTATTCAACAACATTGGTAATCAAATAGACAAAACAGAACTTTAGAATTGACAATTCACTAAAACAGTGTTCTCGGCCAAAGAAGAGAAAAGAAAAAAAATGAAGCTAACTAATCGACGACGCTAATCGACGCGAACACGTATTTGACAACATTCGATTACACAATTACGACATGTGCAATCGATAACCGATAATCGACAAACAGTGACAATACACATTCTCGGGCAGCACGTTGGATTTCAACATCAAACAAATCGACGATATTAACAACGAAGTGAATTCGATTTACAATTACATGTTAAAAACGAAGAATAACAAACAACAGATCGACCAAATAAAAAGGTCCCAAAGAGATGAGGAAAACGAGAATTGGCATCCGAATCACAATGAAATCAACAAAAATCGAAAATTACTAAAGCGACGGGTATAATTAAACAAAAACAGAGAAGAAAAATAAGAAATACCTTCGGAGCAAAAACAAAAATGGAGATTCGGCCGCTTGGATTCAAACTCGGGTTTTGGAATTTTTTGAGGCTAAACGGATTTAATCGGGTGTTCTCAAGTGAGAGCAACTCGATTAAAATCTGTTTAAACCTCCAAAATCTTCAAAACCGTCTTGAACATCTTCTAGGGTTCGTGGGGGGCTCGGATTGGGTCTCGAAGGCTGGGGCTTTGATTGCGAAGGGAGGCTGGGCGATGGCCGTTTGGTCGCTGGTCGTTGGGAGGGATTTGCCGGCGAGTTTGAGAGTGGAGGAGACGGCCGTGTGGCTGTCGTGACTGTGGCGGCTGGAGAGTGAGAGAAGAGAGAAGGAGAAATGAAGATGAATAATAGGGTTTGGGGGGTTTAGTATAATTAAATTAGGGATTTAATTAGGACCGTTGGATGGATGAAAACCAACGGTCCAGATTAAAACGGGAATGGGTCGGGTTGTATTGGCCGGGTCAGGGAGACGGATATGGGCTGGGGCGGCTGAGGCAAATTTTTTGGGCTCCATTTCAATTTTAAACATGGCCCAAATCAGATTTTTCTCTCAATTATTTCCTTTTCCCTTCTCTTTTAATTTTAATTCTCAATTTATTAAAACAAAAATTCTAATTATGCTACAAAATCCATTAAATTATAAGAAATACTAATTAAGTTATATTAACAATTAACACAATCAATTAAAACATCAATTAAATATAAATCATACAATTGGGACAATAAATACTAAAAAAGCAAAAAATACATATTTTTGTGATTTTATTTTGTAAAAATAAACTTAAATTACCCTTAATTGCAAAGTTAGATCAAAAAATGTAAATATGACCTATTTTTGTATTTTTTATTAATTTAAACACATATAATCATACATATACAAATGCAAACAATTACCAAAAATAACACGAAAATTCACTAAAACACACATCGTAAAAAAATAGATAATTTTTGTTTTGATTTTGTGGGAGTAATTCATGTTAGGCAAAAATCACGTGCTCACAGCTGCCCCTCTTTGCGTGAAAACCACGAAGAGTTTTTTCGTGCAAAGATAAATGAGCAAATACGAGCGATTTTTGCCCGTTTGAATACTCCGTGGGAAGCATTTTGAAAAAGTTTGACCGAGCCTTTGCTTTGGAGGCCTCCTACATATCCTGGGCTAAACAGGAATCAGGTCAATGTAGTTCGGGAAGTTTTGGTAGCTGGGACTACCGTGGACTGTCACTTTGCTGTTACTGTTGCTATCGTTGCTGCATGTTGCTGCTTACTGCTTACTGATCTCCTTATTATACCAAAAGAAATTAAAACTGAACTAGCTATGCTATCAAACTATGAGTTACAAGATTCCTACCTATGATTCTCTTGAAAACTTGGTCTTGAATCCTATCTGATTTGCTGTAGACCTCGATCTGAATCTTGATGCTCCACAAGTTGTACGTGCTTGTTTATTTCCGTAACATTGAGTGAAACGGAGTCGGCGGAGCTTGTTACTTCAATCATCTTCTGAGCAATCCGCGCCTTTGTTTACTTCAACGTTTGAAATCTTTTCTCTCGGTTCTTTTCTTCCTTTCTTCACTCTGGATTGATATTCCATTTGTAGGTTATCTCGATCCTTGCGTCCCGAGGTCAAACCTATTTAAGACAACAAAACAAACAAACGAACGAAAATTTTCTGCCCCAGTTTTGCTAGGAAAATTTCGTGAGTTAGTTGTGACACAGAAAGTGATTAAAAGACTTTTTGGTATTGGGTAAGAAAGTCATGGTTTCACAAAGGTTCAAACGGCTTTCCGGCCGGGATTTTGTAGAAGAGTTTCACGGCTTTCTGGTCGGAATTCAAACAATATCTAACGATTTTTGGCCGTCGGATCCTCGGTTTTTGGCCGGGTAAAAATAAATGGCTCGCAGCTTTTCTGATCGGGAGATCCTCGGTTTTCGACCGGGAAGAAAAGTTTCACGGCTTTCAGCCGAATTCAAACAATATCTAACGGTTTTTTGGCCGTCGGATCCTCGGTTTTCGGTCGGGGTAAAAGTAAATAGCTCCGCAGTTTTCGATCGGGAGATCCTCGGTTTTCGACCGGGATAAAAGTTTCACGGCTTTCGGCCGAATTCAAACAATATCTAACGGTTTTTGGCCGTCGGATCCTCGGTTTTTGGCCGGGTAAAAGTAAATGGCTCGTCAGGTTTTCTGATCGGGAGATCCTCGGTTTCCGACCGGGATAAAAGTTTCACGGCTTTCGGCCGAATTCAAACAACATCTAACGGTATTTTGGCCGTCGGATCCTCGGTTTTCGGTCGGGGTAAAAGTAAATGGCTCCGTAGTTCTCTCCGGGAGATCCTCGGTTTTCGACCGGGATAAAAGTTTCACGGCTTTCGGCGGAATTCAAACAATATCTAACGGTTTTTTGGCCGTCGGATCCTCGTTTTTTGGCCGGGTAAAAGTAAATGGCTCCGCAGTTTTCGACCGGGAGATCCTCGGTTTCCGACCGGGGATAAATGTTTCACGGCCGGAATTCAAACAATATCTAACGGTTTTTTGGCCGTCGGATCCTCGGTTTTTTGGCCGGGGTAAAAGTAAATGGCTCCGCAGTTTTCTGAACTGGGAGATCCTCGGTTTTCTGACCGGGAAGAAAAGTTTCACGGCTTTCTGGCCGAAAAGACCCTTGGTTTTTCTGACCGGGGTCCAAACAGATATTGGACTGATATGATTTGATTTCTCTTTTTCGGAGTTTCATTTTCTTTTCTTTCATTCTTTTTTTTTTTTTTCTTTTAGGCGTTCTTTTTAACCATCAACAAATGCATAGGATAAATCTCTAAAAAGAAACTTACCTTTTTATGTGTTTTCCTTGTTCCGAAGCCATTTCAAAGCTTGCGTATTTCACTTATTTGAGTGTTACCTTCTTCTTGCACAATTAAACAGACCTGCTTTCAACAAAGAACATTTTATTAGTTGAAAAAGTGGTTGGCTTTGCGGCCTTGGTTATCTTCATTGCTTGATCGTTTCCCCATTTCCATTGAGAAGTTTGCTACCAATTGTCTTTGGGGTGACTTCCTTTCGAACTGACCGGGTTCATTCCCAGAATTCCATGGGGATTTTCCGTGTAGGTTCCATCCTTCTGCCTTATTCTGTCTCTTCTAAGACCTTTCCTTTCTAAACATCCTTTTCTTTGGAAACAATCGGTCATTATGATCCAATCGTGGATTGTAACAATACACCACTGAGGCTGTTTTTTCTTTTCTTCTTTACCAGGCAGAGTCCTGTAAACCCGATCCTGTCATCTTCCTTTGTAATAGTTTCAGAATTAAAATCAAACCGAAAGGGATTCAAAGAAAAGAATGAATCAAAGAATGGAAAAACGTATCAAAGATAGAGGAGTCCCTTTCGGGGGAGAAAAGCAGGACTTATCTGAGGTATATGCTGACTTTAACCAACATGACATGCTCTTCGGACCAAATGCTTGATCGTCACAAAAACTCCCATTTTCTTATGAACCAAAACGGGTCTATATTTCCGAGCTAAGGAGCAGTGCCAGGACCTCTCGTGGTGAAACAAACTTTTCGGTTGATAGCGCCCTTTTGCGGGTTTTCGCCAATCGACCTCTCTCATTTCTCTTCTTACCATCGCCAGATAGCACTCTTTGTGAGTTTTTACCAACAAGCTCTCTCATTTTGTATTCTTTACTTCCATCGTCTTATGATGCCCGAAGGTTTTCACCAATAAGACTCTCTCATTTTATTTCTTTCCATTCCAGGAAATCTCGAATCGCAACAATGAATGTTTTCACAATTTCCAATCGATCTTGAAGGACTTGTACTCGGTTCGGGTAACAAAAATTGTAAACAAAATTACAACTTCGGAACCATCTTGAAGGATCTTAAACCGAATCAACAATATCGTCTACCCCAGTTTAATCCCATTTTTGGGAAACTGGGATTTTTGGTTTGGTGTGACTGAACCTCAGGGAGAGGTTGCCTACGTATCCTTTCGGAATCAAGTCAGAACGTAGTTCAAGAATTTTTTTTTTTTTTTTTTAGTTTGGATTCCAAAGAGGGTAACCAAAGAAAAGTAACCGGCTCAAAGGGTTTACAAAAAGGGTTGGTAGTGTTTGGGTAGCGGGAATAAAAGCCTTCAATCATTTCGACTTGTGAGGACCTCATTGAAGCAAGTTCAGACATAATACCTTTTCACAGCATCTGCATTCACAGCCGTTTCAGGATCTTTTCCTTCGATGTCTCCCAAGTATAATGCTCCTCTTGGTAGTATTTTCCTGATGATGTATGGTCCTTTCCAATTAGGAGCGAATTTTCCTTTCGCTTCCTCATGATGTGGAAGAATGCGTCTTAAAACCAATTGACCTACTTCGAAATTTCTCGGTCGTACTTTCTTGTTGTAAGCGCGAGCCATTCTTTGTTGGTACAGTTGTCCATGACAGACCGCAGCCATTCGCTTTTCATCGATCAAAGTTAATTGTTCCAAACGAGTCTTAACCCACTCGCTATCTTCAATCTCTGCTTCAACAATTGTACGAAGTGAAGGAATTTCTACCTCTGCCGGTATCACAACCTCAGTTCCATAGACTAGCAGGTATGGAGTTGCTCCCACCGATGTGCGTACTGTAGTACGGTATCCCAGTAAAGCAAATGGTAATTGTTCATGCCATTGTCTAGAACTTTGGATTGTTTTTCTCAGAATCTTCTTAATGTTTTTGTTCGCTGCTTCCACGACACCGTTGGCTTTGGGCCGATAAGGGGTGGAGTTCCTATGCGTTATTTTGAATTGCTCGCATATTTCTTCCATCAAATGACTATTCAGATTCGCAGCATTGTCTGTGATGATAGTTGCAGGTATACCAAAACGACAGATAAGATTTGAGTGTACAAAATCCACCACAACTTTCTTAGTGACTGATTTGAGAGTGATGGCTTCAACCCATTTCGTGAAGTAATCGATAGCCACTAGTATGAATCGGTGTCCATTCGAGGCCTTCGGCTCAATCGGGCCGATGACATCCATTCCCCAAGCGACAAATGGCCACGGCGCTGACATAGAATGCAGCTCAGTTGGAGGTGCATGAATCAGATCTCCATGTACCTGGCATTGATGACATTTTCGGACAAAACCGAAACAATCTTTCTCCATGGTCATCCAATAATAACCTGCTCGAAGGATTTTCTTGGCTAAGACATACCCATTCATATGAGGCCCGCATACTCCTGCATGTACTTCGTGCATGATTCTTCCTGCTTCTTCGGCATCAACACACCTTAAAAGGTTAAGATCTGGGGTTCTTTTGTACATGACCTCGCCGCTCAAAAGAAACCACCTGCATGTCGCCTAATGGTCCTCTTTTGATCTCCAGTAGCATGTTCTGGGTATTCTTGCGTTTTCAGAAATCTCCTGATATCGTAATACCATGGCTTGACGCTTGGTCCTTCTTCGATTGCATTGCAATAACCGTGGCTCTCCCTGATTTGAATTTCCAAGGGATTGACATGGGCGTTGCCCGGATAAGGTAGCATTGAAGCTAAAGTGGCAAGTGCATCAGCTAGTTCATTGTGACATCGTGGGATATACCTGAACTCTATTGACGCAAATCGCTTGCCAAGAATGTTCACGTGTTGTCGGTAAGGGAGGAGTTTAACGTCTCGAGTTTCCCATTCACCTTGAGATTGTTTGATAATTAAATCTGAATCTCCCATGATCAACAAATCTTCGACACCTTGATCAATTGCCATGTTCATACCCATGATACAAGCTTCATACTCGGCCGTATTGTTCGTGCAGAAGAAACGGAGCCTAGCCGTGGCCGGGTAATGCTGACCAGCAGGAGAGATCAAGATTGCCCCAATCCCTACACCTTTAGCGTTTACCGCCCCATCGAAAAACATTTTCCAAGCATGATTGTCTTCCGAAACAACTTCTGTCGTATTTACCTCTTCATCAGGAAAGTAGGTATTCAATGGTTGATACTCTTCGTCGATCGGGTTCTCGGCCAAATGGTCCGCCAATGCTTGGGCCTTCATTGCCGTGCGAGTGACATAGACTATGTCAAACTCAGTGAGCAGGATTTGCCACTTTGCCAATCTTCCGGTGGGCATCGGTTTCTGGAATATATACTTCAAAGGATCCAACCGAGTAATGAGGTGAGTCGTATGGGCTTGGAGGTAATGTCTTAATTTCTGAGCGACCCAAGTTAAAGCACAACACGTTCTTTCCAGCAAAGTGTACTTGACCTCATAACTGGTGAATTTCTTGCTCAGGTAGTAAATCGCATGCTCTTTCTTCTCTGCCGCATCACGTTGTCCGAGAACACAACCAAAAGAGTTTTCCAAGACTGTTAAATACAAGAAAAGAGGTCTCCCTGGCTCTGGCGGGACTAAGACTGGAGGGTTTGACAAATATTCTTTGATCTTGTCAAAGGCCTCTTGGCATTCGGTTGTCCATTTGATTGCAGCGTCTTTCTTCAACAACTTGAATATGGGTTCACATGTGGAAGTCAAGTGAGCGATGAACCTACTGATGTAGTTCAGTCGGCCTAGAAGACTCATTACATCTTTCTTTGTTCTGGGGGGAGGTAAATCCCGGATGGATTTTATCTTTGTGGGATCTAATTCAATACCTCTTCTACTGACTATGAAACCCAAAAGTTTACCTGACGGGACTCCAAAAGCGCATTTGGCCGGATTCAGTTTCAAATCGTACTTCCGCAACCTCTCAAAGAATTTCCTCAAGTCTCGCGCATGATCGCCTTGAGTTCTGGATTTGATGATCACATCGTCCACGTACACCTCTATTTCCGGATGCATCATGTCGTGGAAAATGGCAGTCATAGCTCTCATGTATGTTGCTCCAGTGTTTTTCAAACCGAATGGCATGACTCGGTAACAGTAAGTCCCCCAAGGTGTGGTAAAAGCAGTTTTCTCGGCGTCCTCTTCATCCATCAACACTTGATGATATCCCGCATAACAATCCACAAACGACTGTATCTCATGTTTGGCACAGTTATCAACAAGGATGTGGATGTTTGGTAAAGGAAAGTTATCTTTAGGACTCGCTTTATTCAAATCTCGGTAGTCAACACATACTCGAGTTTTTCCGTCTTTCTTTGGCACGGGCACAACATTAGCCAACCACGTGGTGTATTGTACCACTCGGATTACCCCGTTTTCAACTGCTTAGTGATTTCTTCTTTGATTTTATCACTGATGTCAGTCTTGAACTTTCTTTGCTTCTGTTGCACTGGGCGACAGTCAGGGTAGATTGGTAATTTGTGCACCACTAGATCAGCTCCTAATCCCGGCATATCATCGTAAGACCAAGCAAACACGTCTTTAAATTCAAACAAAAGTTGGATTATTGCATCTCGTGTTTTCTCATCCTGTGTGGATGCTTATCTTGGTCTCTCGGACCTCTTCATCAGTTCCCAAATTAATCGGTTCGGTGTCATTCAAGTTTGGCTTAGGTTTATTCTCGAAATGTTCCAATTCTCGATTTATTTCCCTAAAAGCCTCATCTTCATCGTATTCCGGTTCTTGGTTCATTATTTCCAGATTAGGTGGCGTGTTCGGATTTGAGCATGAGTTCCGCAAGCATGTCATGTTATTTAAAGCCGCATTATTAGGACTGAAAAGGAAGAATAGATAACAAAATTAGAAAGAGTGCAAAAGTAAGGAAATATTTATTTTATTTTCTTGGAATTTTTTGAAAACAAACAAATTACATTGGGGAAACAAAAAATACAAGAAAACAAAGAAAAACATCCAAGCTACATCCTGAAGTAACTTGTGATGAAGGAAAAACGACAGGACAAATCTACCAGAACTCCCGCCTGATGGGGAAGGGTGTGGCTTTCCAATTTTGCAATTTAGCTTCGGGGCCCACATACAGCACCTCAGCGGTGCTTGTTCCTTCTCCCGATTGGACCATATTAACATCATAGAGCATTTACCTCATGGCCCCACATATGTCTTCAATTTCCTCCGTTGTAAAGACCTCGTCTTCTTCTTCTTCACTGTACCTTGGTCGGACAAAAGTTTGGTACAGATGCGGCAATGGTTGCGGCAGAACCCATCCTTTCTCCTTTCTCTTTTTGGCCTATCTTTCATCTTCAGGGGTTGGGCGAAAGCCCACTCCGAAAAACTTTTCAGCTACAGGTAAAGTTATCAGCTTCGGCACTCCTTGTAGGGATTTTCCCAAACCTTTTCCTGGCTGGAAGCCATGTTTAATCATTTCTTTCGCCACCATGATGGAGGCATTAGACAAAAAAGGTTGGGGGAGAGGGTTCCCTTCTTCGTGTTGATCCGCCAACACAATCTCGAAAGCTTGATAGACAATGTTTTCGCTTCCCGCTTCCGCTTCCAAGCAAGGTATGGATGGATCTCGATAAATTGATTGCTCATCTTCCCCGTGGACCACGATCTCTTGTCCCTTGTGCTCAAATTTCAACATCTGATGGAGGGTAGAGGGCACAACTCCGGCCGCATGAATCCATGGTCTCCCTAGAAGAAAATTGTAAGAAGTGTCCATATCCAAGACTTGGAATGTCACTTCGAAGTCCACCGGGCCGATGGTCATAATTACATCAATCTCTCCGACGGTATCTCTTTTCACACCGTCAAAAGCTCGCACACATATGTTGTTAGGCCGAATCCTTTCAGCTCCGATTCCTATGCGGCCTAAAGTGGAAAGCGGGCATATGTCTACCCCCGAACCCCCATCAACCATGACCCTCTTCATATAGTAGCCTTCGCTTTTGACGGTCAAATGCAAAGCTTTGTTGTGGGCGGCACCCTCCAAAGGCAAATCAGCTTTACTGAAGGAAATCTGATTGATCGCGAAAAATCTTTCTGTCATTCTTTCAAGTTGTTCGGATGAAGTCTCGATAGGCACGTATGCCTCATTCAAGGCTTTTAGCAAAACCTTTTGATGTTCAGTAGACTTCATTAGAAGGGACAACATCGACACCTGCTCTGGGCATTTACGCAGTTGGTCTATCACCTCGTAATCAGGCATTTGCATCTTTTGAAAAAAGACCTCTGCCTCTTCAGCACTTACAGGTTTCTTCGACGGAAACGCCTTTGTGTGGCGTTATTTACCTCCTGTGTGTTTAAGTACTTCTGTCCTAAGACACTCTCAGATGAATTTCCCACGATCTCTTTCCCTTTGCGCATAACAAGTGTTCGTTGGTAGCTCCAGGGTACTGCGGATGGATCTGTCATTGGTTTTTGTTGCACGCGTGCAATAACCACAGGTTCATCTGGTTTTCGAGCCACATAAGTTCCCTTTGGTACATACATTGATGTTTCTCTCTTTAAATGGAACTTCTTGGGGGCACCTATGGACAATGGTTTTTCCACTCTACCTCGTGGGAGGTAAAGGACTCCGCCCTTCCGAGACGATGCTTTCAATTCAATCGTCTTTTCGGATTTGGTTTCAAGAGCTTCAACCTTTTTCCTCATTTTCTCTTGTTTCGGGGTAGCCTCGGGACGCTTCTCTATGTTGGCGATGGCGATTATCGCTTTCAAAGCTGGGTCAAATTCTTTGTCGTCACAAATCATCCCAATCACCGGTCCGTTGTTGTGGGCTGGTAATGGGTTGTTTGTCACATTTGGGATGTCTTCATCTGCGAAGACGATCCTCCTTTGATTGATCAATTCTTGCACTGCCTTCTTCAACGTCCAACAATTGTCGGTATTGTGTCCTTCAACACCTGAATGATATGCACAGTATATCCCCCTCTGGTAGGCAGGAGAGTCTGGATTCTGCCTGTTCTGCGGAACATGCTGCAATAGGTTTTCTTGCCCGAGTTTTGGGAAAAGAGTGGAATACGGCTCCCCAATCGGTGTAAAGCTCGTTTTGGGTTGCTCACGGTGGCGAGCGTTATTTGGCCGTGGATTATACTGGTTTGGGTAAGGAGGTTGGTTTCTCTGGAATGGAGGTGGATTCCTGTTGGCTGGTGGCTGTGGCCGTGCCCGAGGTTGAATGTTCATGACTGCATAGGGTGGAGGCGGAGGAGCATAAGCCATGCCGTGATGTGGATAATAATGTTGGGGGGCCCTGTCGGAGAATACCTGCCTTGAGGTTCGATATCTCCTGTCTTCTACCGCTGCCATAGCAGATTCTTCTTTCTTCTTGCTTCGGGGCATCCCTCCAGACCCGCCTTGAATGGCTTGGGAAGTTTCCCGAATGGCCGCTTGGCTCAAAATTCGCCCTGTTTTCAAGCCATTTTCTACCATTTCTCCGATCTTGATAGCTTCGGCGAAAGGTTTTCCCATCGCCGACATCATATTTTGAAAGTAATCGGGCTCTTGAGCTTGGAGAAAAGTCGTGACCATTTCAATTTCGTCCATGGGGGTTTCACCCTGGACGCTTGCTCTCGCCACTTGATGGCATATTCTCTGAAGCTTTCTGAGGGCTTCTTTTTTAAGTTCGATAGAGAATTCCTGTCCGGCGCAATATCGATGTTGTATTGGAATTGTTTTACAAAATCTCTGGCCAGATCATCCCAGATGTGCCATCGAGATATGTCTTGATCCATATACCATTCGGATGCTATTCCGACCAAACTTTCTCCAAAGTACGCCATCAACAATTCTTCTCTGCCGCCGGCACCCCTCAATTGATTGCAGTATTTCTTCAAATGAGTGATGGGGTCGCCATATCCGTCGTACTTTTCGAACTTTGGTGTTTTAAAACCTGATGGCAAATGGACGTGCGGGAACATGCACAGATCGGCGTAAGATACACTCTTCTGTCCACTCGGACCTTGCATGTTCTTAAAGCTTTGTTCCAAACTCCTCATTCTTTTTGCCATCTCCTCCTGCTCGGGGGTCTTTGGATTTTGGCTCGGTAGAAACTCATATCGAGGTGGCTGAGGATATATATTGGCTGCAACCTGGGTATGGTCCCGTGTAAGCGGTGGCGCTGGGAATGTAAAGGATGAGGAGTCGAAGAAAGGAGCGTGTGCGGTGGGGTGCGTTGTGATTGGAACTGGCAATTCAACGGACGTTCTTGCAGATGTATCATGTGGTGCTACCCGAGGATGGGATGTGGAGGGTGATTCGGAGAGGTTTGTAGCATTGGAATACCCGAACAGAGTAGGCGGGTAATTGATGGGGGTATTTGAAATACCGCTCGACCTGAGAAGAATTTCAGGGAACCCAGGGACCAGACTCGGGGGCTCTTTCCCGTTGTTCCAATCGTCCAACATCTCGAGCATGCGACAACGCAGCATTCTATTCTCTTCCAAAGCTGCCGACTCAGTAGCCGGGATGGTTGCCAATGAGCTTTCCTCTGAAACGGGGATGGTTGCTAAAGGCATTTCTGAAGATATGTCGGCACCCTTTTTTGATCTAGTGAAATAGGAATGAGTACTCTCAAGCTGCCGAACTTTTCCTTTGGACCTTGTGAAGTACGAATGTGGTGCCAGATTACCGCAAAGTCAACCACTTTTACTAAAACCTGGATTTTGGCAAACAAACGGTTAGTCTGAAACAACATAACAGATAAGTAATCTCACGTTGGGTGTGATGCACTTATACAGGTGACAATGTTGCTACATGTATTCGTTTGCGATGCGTCATTCCGGTTTGTATCGATCTTCTTTTCTCTTAACTTCTTTCCCCCCCCCCTTTTTTTTCATTTTTATTTTTATTTATTTATTTTTTAGTGATGGTCGAATCTTATGTGGATTGCCTACGTATCATGTCCCCGCACGAATCAGACCGGGCGTAGTTCGGAAACAATAGACATAAGATGAAGTGTTCATGAATTTTATTTCAACAAACTTGAAACTTGAAACACTTGCAAAATACAGCAATGGAGAAAAACTTGTAAAAGGACAAACAGATTCTAAAACAAAAGACTCTCCTAAGCATGTTCCAAAGCCTCGAATCTTTGCGCCCGGGGGGCGTTGTCTGGCCTTGCTGCAGTTCTTGGGGTGAGATCTTTCTGTATACTTTCCAATTCTGCCATGACTTGGTGGACACATTCCATGATTGAAGAAAAGAGGGCCGGCCGAGGTACTCGTTCACAGTTCAAACACCTCATAGTAATGTAGTGCCCGATCTCATTGATCCCGGTTCTGATTATGTCCTTTTCTCTGAGCAGCTGCCCTATGTGGCCTGTTCTTTGCCCCTAATACTTGAGAGTTGCCGGAGACATGGTCCAAGAGCCTATCTATTTGTCTTTCCATCCGTGCCATTAAGTTGTGACAACGGTCTCTATCTGCTTTAGCATCCTGGACTTGCCTGAGAGTTCGCTCTTTAAGAGTGGCATTTGCTTTTCTCAAATCAACGATGATCGCATCATAGTCTTTCTCTACTTGTTGTAGACGGAGTGCTTCTTGGTGGGCCGCTCTCTTCCATTTTGTCCGGACTGCAACCAAAGCCGCTTTTGCCTTCTCCAAGTCTTCTTGGTGTTCAAAGGCTTTCCTTTCCAAATCGTTTATCGGCATCTGATCACTCCGACTCCTCCTTGACCTTTCTGCGGCCAATTGCATATCTTGAATTTGAGTTTGGAGTGCTTCTCTTTCCTGCTCCCAACCGGCCCTTTCCCGATCGAAGTCAGCCTGTTGTATGTCCATGGCTGCTTCCAGGATTCCTTTGTCTTCTTTTAAAGTGTTGATGCAAGATTGGAAATTTTGTATTGTTTCATGCTCAGCCTCTCTAACTCTGGCTTCTATTTCTCTCTCCCAATCGACAGCATACTTCACTGACCTTTCTGACCTTTGCTCTGGTATTGGTTGGTTGTGGAACCATTCAAGATAAGCGAGAGTCACTTCTCCCCGTTCCCGATCGGCAACCATTTCGTTGATGTCGGAGAGTCGACTGCCGAACCACACCTTCTGTGCATAAGTCTCCCTCGGGGTCTCTTCTGTCACAAATTCCCATACAAATGATCGCATATCCTCAATTGGGGCCCTTTTCTCTTCTCTTCCCAACTGCCGCATGACACGTAGCGGGGCATATGGTTGGAAACCCCTGAAACCCATTAATATGTAGAATGGGCGGTATGTCGACATATGCGTGATTTTGGCGGAAGGGAACCAATAATAATTCCAGGTAAGTTGATCGGCTCTCAAAGAGTTGAGAAGTTCTTGCCAAGTCCTCAAGTCTTCTGGAAGGTTACAACGGGCGGCTCTGTTTGTATGACAGCGAATATAATTCAGCCAATCTGCTTTGAAGTTTATCACAATTGGGTGATGGTAGAGATGCTCTATAAACCACATTTGTAATAAAATATTGCAACCCTCAAAATAGTCTTATCCTCATTGGCACCGAGTTAAGGCCCGGAAGATGTGATTTATTTTAATTATTTCAGAGTCGCCACTTGGGAGATTTATGGTGTCCCAAGTCACCGGTTAAATCCCGAATCGAGGAAAAGAATGACTCTATTTAACGGTCCGCGAACCAGAAATCCGGATAAGGAATTCTATTAACCCGGGAGAAGGTATTAGGCATTCCCGAATTCCGTGGTTCTAGCACGGTCGCTCAACTGTCGTGTTTGGCTTATCTATCTGCTTTTTACAATTATGTACTTAGTGCAAGTTAATACCCCTTTACCGCTTTTATTATTGGTTGTGATTTACGAAAGAGAAAGTTGCTTAAAAATATGCTTTCGAATCACGTCACATGAAATGCACCGGATCCTCGACATATTCGTATTCAACATTCGGGGTTTGGATTTGGGTCACATGAAATGCACACCCGTATTTAAAAAGGTAAAACTAAAATATGCGCCTGGGTTGACTACTTATTTACATTTGTTGAGAAAGGCGTGATATTCGTTAAGAAACGACGCATCTCGAAACCTAAGTATTTATATGTACATTTATGACGGCTATGTGATTAATGTAACTATTGGGCGAGGTGTACCTTTGATTCAAATCTAAAGCGAACTACATCTCACTGTATCTTACTTAAGAGTTGATTCCAAATTACTTAAAACTTGCTACGAACCACATCACATGAAATGCGCCTGTGGTTCTCAACATGCTTTGTTTACTCTTGCCCGAAATTGGGGTCGGGTCACATGAAATGCACCCCGACTCTTTTTAATCTAACTACGTCATTCCGTTAAGTAACAACTCCTTAGCTAATCTTGCTCTTAACACAAGGTCTATCATTTAACAGGTTTGGAGATTACGCACATGAGTAGGGAAGATTGAATAGAGATACGAAGACTAATTCAGGTTTACATGCTTATCTAACGACAATGTAACTTTGGCCTAGCTACGCTTTTCCATAACCAAGGCTAACAATACAAGCTTAATTGGAGACTAACCGAATGTAATTGAACATAAGACGACTACATGTTTCAATAGACTTTATGCATAAGCTTCAAATTTCATTCTTGTCGAACCAAGGAATTACAATAAAAGAGGTGTGTACCTGGAATGCGGAAGAACAAGGAAGAGTGAGCAATGGTAATGCAGTGACAGTAGCAGGAACAGTAACAGCAACAGTAAACCAATAACCAATAGACCGCAACCAAATAGACCAACAGCCAGCAAAATAATGAACTAACAGCACCAAATCAAACCAACAGTATCAAATGAACCAAGAAGAAACAATACTGGACCAACCTCACTTAGACCAAAACCAGTGACAAACTAATGAAACAACACCAACAACCAGCAGCAACCAAATAGACCAACCAGCCACACAATAGACCAAGTGCAACAAACTACTGACCAACAGCCTCAGTTGGACACCACAGCAACAACAATAAGGACTAACAGCTATCTTTGAACCAAGCAGTAACAACACACTGACCAACAGCCTCAATTGAACACCACAACAACAACAATAAGGACTAACAGCAGCAATTGAACCAAGCAGTAACAACAACACTGCCAGGCAGCAAACCAACAGACCAACCAGCAACCAAACCAAGCCAGCAATATCAATCGACCAAGGCAACAAACCACTGACCAACAGCAACACAGCAGTGTAATAACAACAACAACCAAACCAGTGCAGCAACCAAACGAGTGCAGCAACCAAACGACCACAACAACTCAGCTATTGAAATCAAAGCAATGAAACAGTAGCCAAGAGATTCGATGAAACAGTGACTCCAAACTAAGGAAAACAGTGACCTTTTGTCACTCTCAGTGTACTCTCCAGGTATTTTTGCTTATCACAGATGCTCTCAAGTGTTCTGTCTCAAGTGTATCTATATCTTATCAGTGTCTATATGAATGAATGCCTATCAATGTATATCTCCAGGTATTTTGCTTATCACGGATGCTCTCAAGTCTGTCTCTATAATGTGTGTCTGTGTATCCCCCCCAATGTCTCTATCTGATGCTATATTTATAGCTCACAGCCCCTCCAGAACACCTGCCCCTAATTAACTAATCACCCTGCCCACTCCCAACTCTGCCAGACCCATCAAATGCCCTGCAAACCCCACTAACTACTGTCCAAAGATGGGCTCAAGCCTTAAACAATAAGCCTGGCAGTGTTCAGTGGATACCCTGCTGTGCTCAGTTCCACTAGCCCTTTGTATGGGTGTATGATTAAACAATTATACTATTAACTACACCCAATTATCCCTTTAATCTGAATTAAACAGTAACCAACCCTATACCAGTGAATTGCATCAGGCAGATTCAAGGGATTAATGTTACGAACTATTTGACGACTTTAATCACATTGGACTCATGATTCGTTTTAACTACTAAAACAGAAGAATTGGCCAAATAAAGGGCCTCAAATGAGAAGAAACAGACCAAACGGGTATGGGAAATTAAAAACATGAGAAACTGAAATAATGAATGAAACAAACACACATATTCACACCAATCGACTTAAAACGACCAAAGAAGGAGTGAATACCTCAAAAGAAGACTGCCGACCAAACTTCGAACTAAAACTCGGACTTATTGAAGCCAAACGGGCTTTAATCGGGATGTTCTCGATTGAGAACACCTAGACTAAAGTCCCTTGGACTTCAATTGTGGCTAAAACGGCTCGAATTGGATTTCTTCAAAATTAGGGTTCTTGGGCTCGGATTTGGGGCTTTTGTATTTTTGGTTAGATTCGAAGCAAACCAATGCCGGCGGGGGTACGAGGGAGGTGTGGGGAGACCGTGGTGTGAATTTGGGGTAATTTGGCATAGGTTCGAGTTTGACTCGAATCTTCAAATGAAGATTCGAGGAGCTCCGGCAAGATTCGAGGTTAATGGAAGCCGGGATCGTGATGGGGGAGGTAAGGGGAAGGTTTTGGCGTTGGTTTGGGTTTGATTGGCCTACCGGAACCGCCGTGAGGCGATTTCCGGCAGGCGGAGGAGGGCGGCGTTACACCGGGTGTTTGAGAGCTCTGAGGGAGATGAAGGGAGAGGGGGGGTTCTGGCTTGGGGGGGGCGGGGTATGAAATGAGGAATATATACCAGAGATGAGATTGAATCCTGATCGTTGGATCATTTACGATCAACGATCAGGATCCCCTCACTTAAACCAAACGACGTCGTTTGGTTAAAGCATAGTCTGAGTGTATATTGGGATTAAATGATTAATCTGGGCCGTTGGATAATAAAATCCAACGGTCCGGATCAAGTGTTATACAGGCTGAGGCTGGACGGGTATTTGGGCTG
Organism: Nicotiana noctiflora; assembly: GCA_032618575.1. Classification (NCBI taxonomy): domain Eukaryota; kingdom Viridiplantae; phylum Streptophyta; class Magnoliopsida; order Solanales; family Solanaceae; genus Nicotiana; species Nicotiana noctiflora. The sequence goes on from JASVEL010007696.1 coordinate 26,939, forward strand.
GGTTAGAGCAATTCATTTGGGCCTGGCTTTTAGACTAAATTTGGCCCAGCTCGGATCTTCATGCTATATTATATGCATATGTGTATATATATATATATATATATATATGTATGTATACATATATATATATATATACACACATATGTATATACCAACCTATAACACCGCTGTTTTTACTACAATTAACGCACACAATTACATATTACCCGAAAAATGTAAATCACATGACTTCGATATCAAACACTGAAAAATGCAAAGCCTAGCATATATTTTGTATTTTTAATTTAAATAAATAAACGTGCACACAAAAGATGAAATTAACACAAAATCACACAAATCATGCCCAACACGAAACTATTTTTTTATTTTGAATTTTCTGGGAGTACTTCTCGAGTAAGGCAAAAATCACGTGCTCACAGCTGCCCCTCTTTGCGCGTAAACACGCCGAGTTTTCGTGCAAAGATAAATGAGCGGATATAAGCGATTTTTGCCTATCCGAACACTCCGTATGAAGCATTTTGGAAAAGTTTTGACCGAACCTTGCTTCAAAGGTCTCCTACATATCCCTGGCTAAAAGGGAATCAAGTCAATGTAGTTCGGGAAGTTCTGGTAGCTGGGACTACCATGACTGTTGCGATCTCGCTGTTACTGCTGTTACTGCTGTTGCTGCTGTTACCACTGCTTAACTGATTTCCTTGTTACACCGCGCTAAGCAACAAAAACAAGAAGCTAGACTAGGTTACAGTACTACAAGTTCTTATCTATCCTTTTAACTTGATCTTGTCGCGCTCCTTGCCATCTTGTCTGACTTGGCGTTCCTTCTGACGCTTCGTCTCTTCTTACGAACTTGGATTCATGCTGGAGATTCCTGTTACATTCTACCGCTTTCCTCTACCAACTCAAAACAACTTGCCACTCCATTCTCCAGGCGGGCTCCCTGACTCCAACTACTACTTCGAAACAAAATCGCCACTCCATTCTCCAGGCGGGCTCCCCGACTTCAACTACTACTTCAAAATTAAATCGCCACTCCATTCTCCGGGCGGGCTCCCCGACTTCAACTATAACTTCAAAATTAAATCGCCACTCCGTTCTCCGGGCGGGCTCCCTGACTTCGACTACTACTTTAAAATTAAATCGCCACTCCATTCTTCGGGCGGGCTCCCCGACTTCAACTACAACTTCAAAATTAAATCGCCACTCCGTTCTTCGGGCGGGCTCCCTGACTTCAACTATAGCTTCAAAATTAAATCGCCACTCCATTCTCCAGGGGCGGGCTTCCCGACTTCAACTACAACTTCAAAATTAAATCGCCACTCCGTTCTCCGGGCGGGCTTCCCGACTTCAACTATAACTTCAAAATTAAATCGCCACTCCGTTCTCCAGGCGCGGGCTCCCCGACTTCAACTACAACTTCAAAATTAAATCGCCACTCCGTTCTCCGGGCGGGCTTCCCCTGACTTCAACTACTACTTTAAAATTAAATCGCCACTCCATTCTTCGGGCGGGCTCCCGACTTCGACTACTACTTCAAAATTAAATCGCCACTCCATTCTCCGGGCGGGCTCCCCGACTTCAACTATAACTTCAAAATTAAATCGCCACTCCATTCTCCGGGCGGGCTCCCTGACTTCAACTACTGCTTTGAAAATAAATCGCCACTCCATTCTTCAGGGGGGCTCCTAACTTCAACTACAACTTCAAAATTAAATCGCCACTCCATTCTTCAGGCGGGCTCCCTGACTTCAATTACAACTCATCCCATTTTGATCGCGCTTCCTTTGCTTCCTGTACCTATTTCTTCTTCCTGCATCGTCTCTTGAACCATCATTTCTCCTAAATTACCTTGTTTTGGAACTGTTTTTCTCCTGGGTCGTGTTGCTTTCCCTCCTGACTGTTGGGGATATCTTTAGAACTGTTTACTTGCCTGCTGAGGATAATGATGCTGGGAAAATTTTCCTTCATTCCCTCCTCTCCTTTGACTCATGCGCTCTAATTTGCGCTGGGATCTCTTGTTGTAACCCTCCGCTTTATGGTGGGTTACTGGTTTCAAGACCTGCAATGTAAAGACTGAAGACTTGCCTTTTGTTATACAGGTAGGCGCCTGCTTTTAGTAGCAACTTTTGAATTAAAAATGCATTCTGGCAATAATTTATGAAATATGCAAAGGACAATGTAAAATAAAACAAACGTAAAATATCCTATTCGAGGGCGGATGCTCCCGTCGTATTCTATTCGAGATTAAATCGCCACTCCATTCTCCAGGCGGGCTCCCTGACTTCAACTACAACTTCAAAATTAAATCGCCACTCCATTCTCCAGGCGGGCTCCCTGACTTCAACTACAACTTCAAAATTAAATCGCCACTCCATTCTCCAGGCGGGCTCCCTGACTTCAACTACAACTTCAAAATTAAATCGCCACTCCATTCTCCAGGCGGGCTTCCTGACTTCAACTACTACTTCAAAATTAAATCGCCACTCCATTCTTCAGGCGGGCTCCCTGACTTCAACTACTACTCACTGATTTTCATCCTATCTTGATTACCTTCCTTTGCCTCTTGTACCCTATCCTTGTTCCTGCATTACCTCTCGGACCACCTTCTCTTCTGGATTATCCTGTCTTGGAATTTCTTTCCCCGGTCGTATTACTTTTCTTCTGGCTGCTGGGGATATTTTTGGAACTGTTTACTCGCCTGCTGGGGGGTGATGCTGCTGAGGAAGTATTCTTTGTTTCCTTCACCCCTCATTCTCTTCCTTCTTCCCCTACCTCTTCTGGGACTCACGCTTTTTGTTTCCTTGATCAAATTATAGGATGTAATACTGCTGGGGGAATCTCGAAGCCATTTTTTCTTTTTCCAATAACTGCTGGAGATGATACCCGGCTCAAAGATCACCCCATCTTGTGTTGCTTTCTACACTTATCCTCCGAGTCTTGCTTTCCAGAAAATTTTCGCAACAGGAGAAAATTTTCTGCCCCAGTGTGATAAACTTCTGGACGGTATGCTTTTCTGCCGTCGGACCCTCTTTTCCTGCTTTAAATCAAAGAAAAATTGTTAGTTTCAAAACGCCGCGAGTGGTCGTGCCACTCTTGTTGAGGCCATTCTCTTTCAGCTGCTTGGCCTCTCTTGAACTTTGAGGACGACGTTGACGCTTGCTTGGGAAGATGCTTTTTCCATGAACGACCTCTCATCTTTCCTTTTATTCCACTCTTTGGTTTGGTCCGACTCTTTTTAGCCGGTGATCTGTTGTGTGAAATCCTCTTTCGGACATGCCACATGTGTCCATCATACTCCATAATTCTTGCGAACCTTCCACTCAGCTTGTCATCCCAATCTTACTATCGTAACGACTTCTGTCTTATTGCCTCGTTCCATGCCTATTCACTTTCAATATACTGCTTTGGGAGACTTGGTAGTAAGCTTTAAAAAAAATCAATTTTCGAAAATGAAAGAAAAGAAAAGAATACTGACCGCAAATGACAAAAGAAGAAAAACTTTTCTGAACTCAAAAATAGGAAACTTATCTGAATGTGTGCCTGATCCAATGTTATGCCGCGCCTTCGAGATTAAACTACCCAATCTATTCACGTCAATCACTTTCTGATACCGCGTCCTGCTAGAGGTAAGCGGATATCCCAACCTTGTCTCATGCAGACATCTTGTAACCATCTCGTCCTGTCACCTCACGGTGCCCTTCAAAGGGTTTTCACTAATGAGATTCTCTCATTTCTCTCTATCTCCCGTCGCCTTAAGGTGCCCGTAAAGGTTTTCACCGTAAGACTCTCTCATTTTACTTCTCTCAACTTCCTTCGCCTTAAAGTGCCCGCGAGGGTTTTCACCGTTAAGACTCTCTCATTTATGCTTTCTTTCCTTGCGGCGGGGTATCACCCCTGAGATTCTCTCTAGAGCGTTATCCCCTTTCGGCTTGTGCATCCTGAATTCAATCGAGGGTCGGGACGTCACTCTTGGCTTTCATTCACATGACTTGGCACTTCTCAAATACTGATCGAGAGGTCTTTCTGGTTCTTGATATGGTTTCTGCGCGTGAGGCTGAAGAAAGGGGTTTAGCCTCGACGGTTAGCTTATTACAACTTCCGGAATCCACACTATCTTTCAAACGAAACAATGACTTCTGCCCCAGTTTTGTTGCTTGGGGGATTTTTTGATTTTTATTTTATTATGACCGAGCCGTGTGGCGCCTACGTATCCTTCTTGAGGAATCAGGTCGAACGTAGTTCACTTTTTCTTGTATTACTTCTTTGTTTCTTTTCTATTCTGTTACACATCTTCCTTGATGATTTCGAAAGAGGGTATATGAAAGAATAATTAAGGCTCAAATGGGGAAACAAAGGTTAAAGTGTTTGGGTAGTAGAAAAATTGCCTCTGTCATTTCATTCTCCGAAAAATGCCAAATACACACAAACGAAACCAAACGTTGACAAATGCATTAAAGAATTACACATAATATCTCTTAACTGCATCAGAATTGATAGCCATATCGGTGCATCTTCCCTCGACATCGGTCAGACATAGAGCGCCGTTGGATAATACTCTAGTCACCACAAAAGGTCCCTGCCAATTTGGGGCGAACTTGCCTTTCGCCTCGGCCTGATGGGGTAGAACTCTCTTCAGCACATGCTGTCCCACTTCAAATCTCCTGGGACGTACCTTCTTGTTGTATGCTCTCGCCATTCTCCTTTGATACAATTGGCCGTGACATACTGCTGTCAATCTCTTTTCATCGATCAAGCTCAATTGCTCTAATCGGGTTTTGACCCACTCGTCGTCGTCAATCTCAGCTTCAGCGACGATTCGGAGGGACGGAATCTCAACTTCTGCGGGTATTACTGCTTCAGTCCCGTATACCAACAAGTAAGGAGTTGCACCTACCGAGGTCCGGACGGTAGTGCGATAACCCAACAGCGCAAATGGTAGCTTTTCATGCCATTGCCTAGATCCTTCTACCATTTTCCTCAATATCTTCTTTATGTTCTTGTTCGCTGCCTCGACCGCACCATTTGCTTTTGGGCGATACGGTGTGGAATTTCGGTGTGTAATCTTGAACTGTTGACATACCTCTTTCATCAATCCACTGTTAAGATTTGCACCGTTATCTGTAATGATCATCTTTGGAATTCCGAACCTACAAATGATGTGGGAGTGTACGAAGTCCACTACCGCCTTCTTGGTCACTGATTTGAATGTTTTGGCCTCCACCCACTTGGTAAAATAATCAATCGTTACCGGAATGAACCTGTGACCATTGGAAGCCGCAGGCTCAATAGGTCCAATAACATCCATACCCCATGCGACAAACGGCCATGGTGCTGACATTGTATGCAATTCAGTCGGCGGAGAATGAATCAAATCTCCGTGTATCTGACACCGATGGCATCTTCGCACGAAACTTATACAATCCCGCTCCATAGTGAGCCAATAATATCCTGCTCGAAGAATCTTCTTTGCCAATACGTATCCGCTCATGTGTGGTCCGCAAACTCCCGAGTGTATATCCGTCATAACTGTTGTGGCTTGACTTGCATCTATACATCTCAACAATCCCAAATCTGGGGTTCTTTTGTACAGCACCCCTCCACTAAGGAAAAATCCGTTCGCCAACCGCCGAATAGCTCGCTTTTGATCTCCAGTTGCTTGCTCTGGGTATACTCCTAATCTGAGGTATTCCTTGACATCATGAAACCACGGCTCACCATCCACCTCTTCCTCTATCACATTACAATAAGCATGTTGATCCCGGACATGGATATGTAACGGATCGACACGGACCTTGTCCGGGTGATGTAGCATCGACGCTAAGGTAGCCAACGCGTCGGCAACCTCATTATGCATCCTTGGGATGTGCCTGAATTCTACCGATCGAAAGCGTTTGGTCAAATCATGCAAACACTGACGATATGGGATAAGCTTTAAATCTCTGGTTTCCCATTCTCCCTGAATCTGATGTACCAGAAGGTCCGAGTCCCCCAAGACCAAGACGTCCTGTACATCCATGTCCACCGCTAATCGCAACCCCAAGATACATGCCTCGTACTCGGCCATGTTATTGGTACAGTGAAAACGCAGTTGAGCAGTAACGGGATAATGATGTCCTGTTTCAGATATGAGCACAGCCCCTACTCCGACTCCTTTTGCGTTTGCCGCTCCATCGAAGAAGAGCTTCCATCCTGGATCCTTGGTTAGTTCTAACCCCTCAATCTGCAATACTTCCTCATCTGTAAAATACGTCCTCAAAGGTTCGTATTCGTCGTCAACGGGATTCTCGGCTAAGTGATCGGCCGGGGCTTGAGCTTTCATAGCCGTCCTTGTCACGTATATGATGTCGAACTCCGTAAGTAATATTTGCCATTTTGCTAACCTCCCTGTAGGCATAGGTTTCTGGAAAATATACTTCAACGGATCCAGACGCGAAATGAGGTAAGTGGTGTAAGAGGACAAGTAGTGTTTCAGCTTTTGGGCTACCCAAGTCAGGGCGCAACATGTCTTCTCTAGATGAGTGTACTTGACCTCGTGGACTGTAAACTTCTTACTGAGGTAGTAAATGGCCCGTTCCTTCCTGCCGGTAAGATCGTGCTGCCCCAGTACGCAACCAAACGAATTCTCCAAGACCGTCAGATAAAGAATCAGGGGTCTACCTGGCTCGGGCGGAACTAGTACGGGTGGATTTGACAGATACCCTTTGATCCGGTCAAACGCTTCCTGACATTCTGCCGTCCATTCTATCGCCGAGTCTTTTTTCAATAGACGGAATATGGGTTCACAAGTTGCCGTGGGCTGGGCAATAAACCTACTGATGTAATTCAACCTTCCCAACAGACTCATTACCTCTGTTTTATTCTTCGGCGGGGCTAACTCCTGAATGGACTTGATTTTGGATGGGTCCAACTCAATGCCCCGTCGGCTGACGATGAATCCTAGCAACTTTCCTGACGGAACTCCGAATGCACATTTGGCCGGATTAAGCTTGATGTCGTACCTTCGGAGTCTTTGAAAGAACTTCCTGAGGTCAGCAACATGGTCTTCTTGACGCCTAGATTTTATGACCACATCATCCACGTACACCTCAATTTCCTTGTGTATCATGTCATGGAATACCGTAGTCATCGCCCTCATATAGGTTGCCCTTGCATTCTTCAAACCGAACGGCATCACTCGGTAGCAATAAGTCCCCCATGGTGTGATAAAAGCCGTCTTTTCTGCGTCCTCTTCATCCATCAAAATCTGATGATATCCCGCATAACAATCCACAAAGGATCCAATTTCGCGTCCGGCGCAATTATCAATCAGGATATGGATATTGGGAAGTGGGAAATTATCCTTAGGACTTGCTTTGTTGAGATTGCGATAATCCACGCATACCCTGATCTTTCCGTCTTTCTTTGGCACCGGTACTACGTTGGCCAACCATTCAGGGTATCGAGTGACACGAATGACTTTCGCTTGCAACTGCTTGGTTACCTCCTCCTTAATCTTCACACTCATCTCCGTCTTGAATTTCCGCAGCTTTTGCTTGACGGGAGGATATGCCGGATCGGTGGGTAATCTATGAACCACTAGATCAGTGCTGAGTCCTGGCATGTCGTCGTACGACCATGCGAAAATATCTTTAAACTCCATGAGTGTTTTGATCAATTCTTCTCTCAGATTGGGTTCAATATGGACGCTTATCCGGGTTTCTTTGACGTCATCAGCATTCCCTAGATTAACGGCCTCGGTATCATTTAAGTTCGGTTTGGGCTTTTCCTCGAAGTGACTTAATTCTTCACCGATTTCTTCCACGGCTTCATCATCGCCGTACTCTGACTCACTCTCGTCATTTCTTATTTCATGTGTGATTATTTCTAAACCCGATTGACTTTCTAGACTGGGTTGATTAATCTTTAAGTGCGCCATGTCATTAAGATCAGTTGCAAGAAGGCTGTTCAGAAAAGTAAAAAGAAGAAAAGATAAACAAAATTAGACACGAAGGAACCAACTTTCATTGATGGGAATTGTACAAAGGGAAAACAAACTGCAAACTTAAATCAAAAATAAACAAAACAAACGGGATTTTACTCCGGGGACAAACCCCCAATACAAAATTTCGAAAGAAAAACAATCCAAGACAAACTACCAAGACTCCTTCCGGACAGGGAGAGGAGTAGCCTTCCAGTTATTCAGTTTTGCTTTTGGTCCCACAAATTGTATATCGGCATGACTGGATCCTTCACCGTCCTCGAGCATACATACATCCGTGAATAGGTTCTCGAATTTCCTGAAGAACTCTTCGTCTGGCCTGATCGTAGGACCGGGAATCTTTGGCGCTGGATGTCCTCTTGCTCCGGACCTGACAAAAGATTGGGAGAGGCGTGGAACAGGCTTTGGGAGCACCCATGTCTTCTGCTTACTCCTCTTTGCTCGCCGGATGTCCTCTGATGTTGGCTGGAATCCCAAGCCGAAGGTTCCCAAGTTTTCGACCACCGATACTGGTTGTATGATTCCTTGCAGAGATGCACCTAGACCTTTACCGGGTATGAAACCATGTCGCAACATTTCATGAGCCACCATGACATCCGCAGTAATTGTTCTGTCGCCGGGAATACATTCCCCTTCCGGAACTCGGTGGGCGGACACCACATCGCAGACCTGGTACACCCACGGCCCAACGTCTTCTTCCGTCTCAACAAAGGGAATGATGGTGCCCGATTGTGGGTCGTTCTCTCCATGAACGACGATCTCCTGCTGGTCCCATTCAAACTTGACGAGCTGGTGCAAGCTGGATGGAACTGCTCTTGCGGCGTGAATCCATGGTCGCCCTATTAGGAGGTTATATGACACCACCATATCCAGCACCTGGAATTCCATGGTGAACTCCACTGGCCCAATTGTCAAGATTAGCACTATGTCACCAACCGACGCTTTACCTCCTCCGTCGAACCCTCGAACACATACCCTGTTCTCGCGTACCCTGCCGATGTCTACTTTTAATTTGCCCAGTGTAGAGAGAGGACAAATGTTAGCACTGGACCCATTATCGACAAGGACTTTGGTAACCACCGCCTCTTCACACTTCACCGTAAGATATAAAGCCTTGTTGTGCTCGGTGCCTTCCTCAGGCAACTCGTCATCGGTGAAGGTGATCCGATTTGCCTCGAAGATCCTATTGGTGATCTTCTCCAAATGGCTCACTGAGATTTTATCCGGTACATGTGCCTTATTCAGGACTTTCATCAATGCTTGCCGATGTTCTTCAGAATGTATCAGCAAGGATAGCAATGATATTTGCGCCGGAGTCTTCTTCAACTGCTCTAAGACGGAGTAGTCATGCAGCTTCATCTTTTTCAAGAATTCTTCTGCCTCTTCATCAGTGACCGGCTTTTCAATACTGCCGGAGTGGTCTTCCTCAATTCCGCAGGGGCAAAACATCTCCCCGAGCGGGTCAACCCTTGGGCTTCACAAACTTCCTCTTTCACCTCCTTTCCTCTGTAGGTCGTTGTAATCCGAGCATAATTCCATGGTACAGCCCGGCTATCAGTTACTGGCAACTGTGTTGCCGGTTGGATGATGAAAGGATCCATTCGAACGCCCGCTACTGTCAAGATGGGCTTGATTGCTTCCCCTGGTACAACTATCTTGGCCGGCTTCACCGGTGCTTCGTTCACACTTTCCTTTCCTGCTTCCGACTCTCCTGGTATGTCCTTCTTGCAGCTGGGCGACTCATCAAGGCTTGGCCCTTTTCTCGTTCCTGCCCCGCTAGACTTAATCATCGTTACAGTCTGAGAGGCTTTCTCTTTCCTTCCTCCGCCGTACCAACTCGATCATGTTGGTCTCGTGATGAGTTGGAAGCGGGTTTTGGTTGATGTTGGGCTGCGCTGGAGTCGGACCTCGATTCTGCGAGTGTCGATGAGCTCTCGGATGGCCGTCTTTAGCCTCCGACACTTTTCGTATCATGTCCGGACATCCCGAGCGATAGGCACAATTCTTCGAATGGTCCGGGTTTTCGGAAGAGGGTTTGGCGGCTTAGCTTCAACCGGATTCAGCAACCCTACTTGCTTTAACCGGTGGAACGGACTAGTGTAAGACTCTCCAAGGAGTGAAAGTCTTTGGCCTCGGCGCTCTGTCGCCCCGGATGGCTGGTTCGGACGGAAACTCGCGCCGAGGGGTTCTGTAAGCTCTTGGGGGTGGATGATTGTTGTAGGGGTTTGGCGCACGCCACGGTGCATGAGCGGGAGGTGCGGAATAGGGCTGTGCATGGTGGACAGTAAAATGGGGATCAAGTGCGGGATAGTAATGTTGTGGGTGGCTATATGGGTTGTGAGAGTAATTTTGGTGGTGAGGTTGGGGTGGGCTATATTGTGGTGCGGGGCCTCTATTTCGGAACCATGCCCCGGACTCGACGGCCGCAACTTCCTCTCTCTTCTTCTTCCCCAGTACTCCTCCAGTACCGCTTTGGATAGCTCGAGTGGTGGCTTTCAACCTGAGTAACTCGTGATCTTGTTGGCCTTCAAACCTCCCTCGATCATACCCCCATTTTTATCACCTCGGTGAATGATTTGCCTACGGACGTTACCGGATGTCCGAAGTAGGTGGGCTCCAATGTCAAGAAGTAGTCCGCCGTCTCGCTTTCTCTCATCGGCGGATCTACCATGGCCCTGTTTCCTCCATCGGAAACCAAATTCACTGAAGCTTTCGGCGAGTGTCTTCTCTAGTTTTAGCAACGATAGGCGGTCGGGGATTATCTCGAGATTGTATTGGAACCGGCCGATAAAAGCTTGAGCCAAATCATCCCACGTAAACCATCTGCGGGATCCTGTCTAGTGTACCGCTCCAACGCCGATCCTCCGGGACTGCGGCCGAAGTAGGCTATCGAAGCTCGTCCGTCCTCCGGCCCCTCTCATTTTACTGCAAAACCCCCGCAGGTGGGCCGCTGGGTCACCATGCCCCTCGTATAGGTCGAATTTGGGCATTTTAAATCCTGCTGGCAACTGGACGTCCGGAAATGGACACAGATCCTTATAGGCGACGCTGACCTGGTTGCCTAGACCGTGCATGTTCCTGAAGGACTGCTCCAGGCTTTTAACTTTTCTGGCAACTTCCTCGTGTTCCGAACTTTGGAAGTGTTTTTCCGGTTCTGCCGGATTATCCCAATGAGGTGTATGTGATTGTGGTTCGGGAGCCCTGAAAGTAGGCTCTGGAGGATAGTAAGAGTTGTCATGGATCTGAACATATGGCTCGCTGGCCGGCCTTTGCGGAGGAGCAGGTGGAGGTGCTACAAAAACGGGGGTGACCGGAGGAGGATTTGGTTTGGCTGGTGGAATGTGGGTGGCATATGGGTTTTCCCCCTGAAAGTATGGATAGCTCGGGGCGCTTGTTGAAGGATCGATGGGCGGATGTTCCGGAGCTGAGGCGAGAGTAGGGCGGTTTGGTGAAGACTGTTCCCCGGCCCAGGCCAGGTGCATCTCTGTTATCTGTTGTTTTAACCGGTCTACCTCTTCTTTCATGATTTGTAGCTCGGACTTTTCTTCCTCGAGACTCTTGCCAGAACTAGACATGCTTACTGTAACCGGTCCTTTGGATCTAGTACGGTAGTGATGGCTGGCCAGTATATTCTGTCAAACCAACTGCTAAACTTTCTGGAATACGCAACAAACTTGTTAGTTCACCGAGTTTGACGGATATGTTATAGCACGTTGGATGCAATGCACCTAACCAAATAACCCTTTCTACGTGTACTCTTTAACATGCGTCATTCCGGCCCTTTTTCTTTTTCTTTCTTTCTTTTTCTTTTTCTCTTTTTTTTTTCTCTTTGCAAGCCTTATTGTTATTTAACCTTTGGATTCTTTTTCTTTCTTTTAGTGGTGGTCGAATCTTATGTGGATTGCCTACGTATCACGACCCCGCGTGAATCAGACCGAGCGTAGTTCTGGTAACAAGATTGCGGCAAAATTTTGTAACTTTTATATCAAATAAAACCGTGTAGTTACAAAACACGTCTTACAAAATCGTCAAAACAAAAAGAAAATGCTTGACTTGGAAAAGTAAAGAAAATGCCAACTAGCTTGACTCAACATTAAAATACATTTTCAATCAAAAATCTAATGCCCTAAAACTCCTGGGGGCCTGCGAGGCATCATTCGGCCTTGCCGCAGGCCTCGGTGTGAGGTCCTTGTGCAGTTCCCTCAACTCTTCCATGATCCGATGAACATAACCCATAATTGAAGCGAAAAGGTCGGCGCGGGGCAGTCGTTCACAAGCTAGGCACTTCATGGTGACATAGTGCCCGATTTCTCCAATTCTATCCTTGATCATGTCCCTTTCTCCGAGTAGCCGCTCTATTTGCTGGTTTTCGCCCCCAATCTTCGAGCATTGTTGGTGACTTGATCTAGGAGCCTATCCACTTGTCCTTGCAGTCGGGCCATCAAATTGTGGCAGCGGTCGAGGTCTGCTCCGGCATCTTGGGCTTGCTTGAAAACCCGCTCCCTAAGGACAACATTTGCTTCCCTCAGGTTAGTGATGATATCGGTGTAATCTTCTTCCACCCGCTTTAGGTGAAGTGCATGTTGATGTGCATCCTTTTTCCAGCTAGCGCGGATCCTCGTTATTTGGGCTTTTGACTCGTCCAATTCTCTTTGGACGTCGGTGACTTGGCTTTTCAAATCCCTTATCAATTTTTCGTCGGCCCGACTCCTCGGACTGTCTGTCAGCATCTCTTTTCATTTGTTGGATTTGAGCTCTCAAGAAGTCATTTTCTTGTACCAACTTCTTTTTATCTCCTTCGTCGGTGGCAGCTTGCATGTTCTTCTCGAATTGGAGGTCCCGGACCTGCTGTTCTATCCTGCCGATCTTCGTCCTGTACCCTTCCTCTTTTGCTAACCAATCCCATTGTTCCCGTGAATCTTCTGTGAATTGTTGGACATGGGCTCTTTTAGAACATTTCCGACGAATCTGAAATCTTTTCCCGAACCACACGTTGTACTTTGGATCCACCTCTCCCTTAGATAGTTCCCGGACCATGGTTTTAGGCTCAAGGAACCGACATTCGTGCCATAGCCTTCTAACCTTCTCTTCGGGGAATACGACTCCTGGGCTCAACTCAATGGCGTACTTCCTCAGGTCTTGATCGGTAGGAATAACCTGAAACCTTCCTAGTTGACGTAATACACGGTGAGGGACATATGGTTGGACACTGCGGATCCCCATCAGAAGGATATAACACTCCTCGGCTGCCATATATATTACTTCAATATCGGGTAACCACCCGAATGCCCATTCAATCTGATCGGCTTCTATTGAGCTCAGTCGTGCAAGCCATGCCTCGACGCCTTCAGGGAATACAGCACCCATCATCCGTTCTTCGAAACCCCTGATACAGTTTTTTCCGGTCAACCCGTGGTTCATGTATTGTGTTCGGTGATGGAGGTGTTCTTGCATCCATAATTGGAGTAACAGATTGCAACCTTGGAAGAAATTGCCCCCTTCTCGGCATACAGTCAAGGCTCGATAGATTTCGGACAAAACCAAAGGGACCGCCGTGCTGGTAGCCTTTTTGATTGCAACATCGGCTATTCCTACAAGACTTATCTCTATCTTCTTATCTTCACGCGGACAAATCACAACCCCCAAGAATGTCGTTAGGAATGCTAGAATTCGTCTGGCCTCCCACTTGGTTCTATTCCCTGCGTGAGTTAGTCCAAGGTTTGACTCTTCAAAACCCGAGGAGTGCCATACCGTTGGTATAAGAATTGGAGATCGCAACATCCTTCTAACAAATCATCATTTTTCACCTTCCGACTAATGCTCAGCAAATCCAGAAACCCATGTGGAGATACCGGTCTTGGTGAGAGCAGGTATTGCCCTCTTAATTTCCCATTAAGTCCTGCATAGCCCGCAATTTCCTCTAATGTGGGCGTCAATTCAAAGTCAACAAAACGGAACACATTGCGGGTCGGATCCCAGAAAGATACCAGTGCCTTGATGATGTCCTCCCTTGGCTCGATATTCAACAGATCAACCAAACCTCCCAAAATTCTCCCTATGACCTTTTTGCTACTGTCTTCCAAATCGTTCCACCATATACGGAGTTGCTGAGGGACCTCATTAAAGATTGAAAATGATTTATTCTGATTCGTGCTCATCCTGCACATTTATTAAGGTGATTTAAATAAGAAAACAACTTTGTTTTGCTAAATAATAAAAAAAAAAAAATAAAAAATCAGTTTTCAATCACGGCCTTTCAACGTCTCGGGGACGAAGGCTTTTAAGGCTGTGGGGTAAATTGATCGAAATCAAAATTGACCCAAAGGTGGCCGTTTATACGAAATTAGCCTTCGGCGTCCCTTTCGGGAACATTCGGCTATTTTTAAAAACAGCGTCACCGACTTATTTAGTACAAAAGTTAGTTTTTGATTTTTCGGCCATTTTTTCAAAAGGTGAAGTTGGACCCGATGGAGGTTGCCTACGTATCTCACATCCGATGAGAATCAAACCCCCGTAGTTCGGTTTTGACGAAACAAACGGCATTATTTATTTATTCACTTTACTAAAGGAAAACAAATAAGCTATTTCTATCTCAGGAGTAAAACACACACATTTTTTTTTTTTTTTTTTTTTTTTTTTTTTTAATCTCTAAAAGCCGGTCAGCATGCAAGTCTATAACGGATAAATGCGCAAGACAAACAGGATGCAGCAGGATAGTCTGTTCATTTCAGGTCACCTGTCCTAGACGGACCCAACCCCTGTGTTGAGTCCCCTAAGCCAAAATGCGACATGATGCAAATAAACGTTTCCTACTAGGGATCCGGCATGAAGCTTTGTTATTCTAGGTTTAAAAACCTGGGTTTATCTGTTCTAGACTTGGCTTACCCGAGCGGACGGCTCGAGCCGAGGAGGAGGCAGCAACCCGGGAATACAGAAGCTTCACCGGTTTTGCAACTTATCCAAACCTCGTTCTAAAATGGGAATTTAGACACTATACAGAAAAGAAGTCACACGAAGTGCACCCTTCTTCATGATTTAGAAGACTCAGAGAGGAGATTGGTTCCGGCACAATTTATATGTACAGTTCACACAATATCAAAGCAATAAAAACAACATTTTGCACATTGATGCCAACATGTAAAAAAATCAGATAATAAAATATGCCAAATACAACAGTTATTCCGAGCTCGAATTCTAAAGATAAGTCCCTAGCAGAGTCGCCAGAGCTGTCACACCCCTTTTTACGCACCCGCAAGGATGCAAAGAGTTTTTCCAATTAAAGGACAATCGAGATGGGATTTATTTTAATTATTTCAGAGTCGCCACTTGGGAGATTTATGGTGTCCCAAGTCACCGGTTAAATCCCGAATCGAGGAAAAGAATGACTCTATTTAACAGTTCGCGAACCAGAAATCCGGATAAGGAATTCTATTAACCCGGGAGAAGGTATTAGGCATTCCCGAATTCCGTGGTTCTAGCACGGTCGCTCAATTGTCGTGTTTGGCTTATCTATCTGCTTTTTACAATTATGTACTTAGTGCAAGTTAATACCCCTTTACCGCTTTTATTATTGGTTGTGATTTACGAAAGAGAAAGTTGCTTAAAAATATGCTTCCGAATCACGTCACATGAAATGCACCCGGATCCTCGACATATTCGTATTCAACATTCGGGGTTTGGATTTGGGTCACATGAAATGCACACCCGTATTTAAAAAGGTAAAACTAAAATATGCGCCTGGGTTGACTACTTATTTACATTTGTTGAGAAAGGCGTGATATTCGTTAAGAAACGACGCATCTCGAAACCTAAGTATTTATATGTACATTTATGACGGCTATGTGATTAATGTAACTATTGGGCGAGGTGTACCTTTGATTCAAATCTAAAGCGAACTACATCTCACTGTATCTTACTTAAGAGTTGATTCCAAATTACTTAAAACTTGCTACGAACCACATCACATGAAATGCGCCTGTGGTTCTCAACATGCTTTGTTTACTCTTGCCCGAAATTGGGGTCGGGTCACATGAAATGCACCCCGACTCTTTTTAATCTAACTACGTCATTCCGTTAAGTAACAACTCCTTAGCTAATCTTGCTCTTAACACAAGGTCTATCATTTAACAGGTTTGGAGATTACGCACATGAGTAGGGAAGATTGAATAGAGATACGAAGACTAATTCAGGTTTACATGCTTATCTAACGACAATGTAACTTTGGCCTAGCTACGCTTTTCCATAACCAAGGCTAACAATACAAGCTTAATTGGAGACTAACAGAATGTAATTGAACATAAGACGACTACATGTTTCAATAGACTTTATGCATAAGCTTCAAATTTCATTCTTGTCGAACCAAGGAATTACAATAAAAGAGGTGTGTACCTGGAATGCGGAAGAACAAGGAAGAGTGAGCAATGGTAATGCAGTGACAGTAGCAGGAACAGTAACAGCAACAGTAAACCAATAACCAATAGACCAGCAACCAAATAGACCAACAGCCAGCAAAATAATGAACTAACAGCACCAAATCAAACCAACAGTATCAAATGAACCAAGAAGAAACAATACTGGACCAACCTCACTTAGACCAAAACCAGTGACAAACTAATGAAACAACACCAACAACCAGCAGCAACCAAATAGACCAACCAGCCACACAATAGACCAAGTGCAACAAACTACTGACCAACGGCCTCAGTTGGACACCACAGCAACAACAATAAGGACTAACAGCTATCTTTGAACCAAGCAGTAACAACACACTGACCAACGGCCTCAATTGAACACCACAACAACAACAATAAGGACTAACAGCAGCAATTGAACCAAGCAGTAACAACAACACTGCCAGGCAGCAAACCAACAGACCAACCAGCAACCAAACCAAGCCAGCAATATCAATCGACCAAGGCAACAAACCACTGACCAACAGCAACACAGCAGTGTAATAACAACAACAACCAAACCAGTGCAGCAACCAAACGAATGCAACAACCAAACGACCACAACAACTCAGCTATTGAAATCAAAGCAATGAAACAGTAGCCAAGAGATTCGATGAAACGGTGACTCCAAACCAAGGAAAACAGTAGCCTTCCTCTGTATCTTCCTATATGTGTATCCTTGTATCTATTTCTCTTCAGGTGCTCTAGTTAATCTCAGGTATCCTCTCAAGTGTCTATATGTATCTATGAATATTTGCTCTCCCCGATCTGTTTTTGCTCTCCCAGATGCTCTCAAGTCTGTTTCTATAATGTGTGTCTGTGTATGCCTATCAATGTATCTATATCCATCCCTATACATGTATGAATATGCCCTATTTATAGCCAATAGTCCCTCCAGAACACCTGCCCCTAAGGTTACTATCACCCTGCCCACTCCCAACTCTGCCAGACCCATCAAATTCCCTGCAAACCCCACTAACTACTGTCCAAAGATGGGCTCAAGCCTTAAACAATAAGCCTGGCAGTGTTCAGTGGATACCCTGCTGTGCTCAGTTCCACTAGCCCTTTGTATGGGTGTGTGATTAAACAATTATACTATTAACTACACCCAATTATCCCTTTAATCTGAATCAAACAGTAACCAACCCTATACCAGTGAATTGCATCAGGCAGATTCAAGGGATTAATGTTACGAACTATTTGACGACTTTAATCACATTGGACTCATGATTCGTTTTAACTACTAAAACAGAAGAATTGGCCAAATAAAGGGCCTCGAATGAGAAGAAACAGACCAAACGGGTATGGGAAATTAAAAACATGAGAAACTGAAATAATGAATGAAACAAACACACATATTCACACCAATCGACTTAAAACGACCAAAGAAGGAGTGAATACCTCAAAAGAAGACTGCCGACCAAACTTCGAACTAAAACTCGGACTTATTGAAGCCAAACGGGCTTTAATCGGGATGTTCTCGATTGAGAACACCTAGACTAAAGTCCCTTGGACTTCAATTGTGGCTAAAACGGCTCGAATTGGATTTCTTCAAAATTAGGGTTCTTGGGCTCGGATTTGGGGCTTTTGTATTTTTGGTTAGATTCGAAGCAAACCAATGCCGGCGGGGGTACGAGGGAGGTGTGGGGAGACTGTGGTGTGAATTTGGGGTAATTTGGCATAGGTTCGAGTTTGACTCGAATCTTCAAATGAAGATTCGAGGAGCTCCGGCATGATTCGAGGTTAATGGAGGCCGGGATCGTGATGGGGGAGGTAAGGGGAAGGTTTTGGCGTTGGTTTGGGTTTGATTGGCCTACCGGAACCGCCGTGAGGCGATTTCCGGCAGGCGGAGGAGGGCGGCGTTACACCGGGTGTTTGAGAGCTCTGAGGGAGATGAAGGGAGAGGGGGGGTTCTGGCTTGGGGGGCGGGGTATGAAATGAGGAATATATACCAGAGATGAGATTGAATCCTGATCGTTGGATCATTTACGATCAACGATCAGGATCCCCTCACTTAAACCAAACGACGTCGTTTGGTTAAAGCATAGTCTGAGTGTATATTGGGATTAAATGATTAATCTGGGCCGTTGGATAATAAAATCCAACGGTCCGGATCAAGTGTTATACAGGCTGAGCTGGACGGGTATGGGATTCGTTTGGGCCTGGGTTGGAAGAAATCCGATTGGGCCTGGCTTTTAGACTGAATTTGGCCCAGCTCGGATCTTCATGCTATATTATATGCATATGTGTATATATATATATATATATATATGTATGTATACATATATATATATATATATACACACATATGTATATACCAACCTATAACACCGCTGCTTTTACTACAATTAACGCACACAATTACATATTACCCGAAAAATGTAAATCACATGACTTCGATATCAAACACTGAAAAATGCAAAGCCTAGCATATATTTTGTATTTTTAATTTAAATAAATAAACGTGCACACAAAAGATGAAATTAACACAAAATCACACAAATCATGCCCAACACGAAACTATTTTTTTTATTTTGAATTTTCTGGGAGTACTTCTCGAGTAAGGCAAAAATCACGTGCTCACAGCAACCCTCAAAATAGTCTTGTCCTTCTTGGCACCGAGTTAAGGCCCGGAAGATGTCTCCTAGTATCATCGGAAGAACAGTGTGTTCCTCGTTACTCCGTAGATATGAGACCACCGCAGCTAAACGGATTCTGATGCGTCCACCACGTTCGGGAAAAACCATGGTTCCCAAAAAAGCGATCATGAAAGCATAGATTCTTAAATCTCCCCAGGCGTCATAATTTAGCTGGTTAACAAATTCGACGTTTGAGAATTTCCCAAACCCTTCCTTATCGCCAAATCTGTCGTAGAGATAATCTAGTGGCACCCAACCGTTCTCCGGACAACCGAGGGGAACCCGCCGGAGACATAGCTTTTTCAAGAAGTTATTCACACTCATCTGCCTAGGAGCTGCAGGTCTCATCTTGTGCAAATCTCTTCCGAGCCCTGTGAGTCCGCCCAATTCTTCCAAAGTGGGTGTCATTTCACAATCCCGGAATTTGAACACATTGCTTGTTGAGTCCCAAAAACTCACTAAAGCTCTGATCACATTTTTATCCGGTTTTATCATCATGATGTCCGGAAGAAATTTGAGGTGCTTGTGAACTTGATTTCTTTCCCAAGCTGAAAAACTAGTCCACCATTTACGGAGCCGATCCGGGGTTTTGTCCTGGACCATGAACATAGGTGGCATTTCGTCTCTCACCCTTTTTTGGCCGATTCGTTGCGAGGAAGTCATGCTCATCCTAGAAAAGATAAAAAATGGATTTAAGATTTTTTTTTTTCAAAATTTTTATTTTTTATTTTTTATTATATATATTAAAAACGAATCTTGTTAATACGGCCTTTCAGCACTTGAAGAAGATTTGAAGGCTGTATAACAGGATACCAGTGTGATGTCTATATTCCGTTTTGCAAAATTAGTCCTCCGGCGCCCCTTTTGAGGCGTTTGGCTATTTTTGCAAAAATTCCTAACTCTTGACTAAGAACAAAAATCCTAATTCTAATATATATTTTTTATTATTTTTTTTTCTTTTTTTCTTTAAAAAAAATCGGTATTAGTTGAGCCCGATATGGGTTGCCTACGTATCTCATTTTGGTGAGAATCAAACTTGCGTAGTTCGAAAATAAAGCACTAAATCATTTTAAGAAAAGAAAACGAACTATTTTTAAACAGCATTTCTAAAACAAATTATTTTCAAAGGAACTAAGAAAATTTATTTGGAAATTTATTTTCAAAGAAACTAAACTATTTTTGTAAAATTAAGAAAATTTATTTGGAATTTTTTTTTGCATTTTTCAGAATTTATTTTTAAAGAACTAACTATTTTCGTAAAATTAAGAGAATTTATTTGGAAAATTTTTTTTTTTGCATTTTTCAGAAATTATTTTCAAAGAACTAACTATTTTCATAAAATTAAGAAAATTTATTTGAAATTTTTTTGCATTTTTCGAAATTATTTTCAAAGAACTAACTATTTTCATAAAATTAAGAAAATTTAGTTTGAATTTTTTTTTTTATTTTTTTTTTTTTTTTTTTTTTTTTGCATTTTTTTTTCAAAATTTATTTTCAAAGAACTAACTATTTTCATAAAATTATTTTAACTATATACCCTGACGTTTTCCACTTCTTCCTCTTTTTAACAAACCGGTCGGCATGTAAGATTGAAACAAATAAATGCACACAAAAAGATGCAACAAGTTGGTCTTTTTGTTTCAGGTACACCTGTCCTAGACAGGCCCAACCCCTGTGTTGAGCCTCCTAAGTCAAATATGCACATGATGCAAATAAACGTTCCTATCGGGGATCCGGCATAAGGTCTTGTTATTCTAAGTCATCATCCTGTTGGAAAAGTGTCTAGACCGGCTTTAACTCGAGCGGACAACTCGAGCCGAAGAGTGTCAGTGCACCGGTAGCATGGCTTTCCGGCTTAATTGACAAAACTCTCCGCCTAAACATGTGTGACTACAAAATCCTTCACCGGGTGCCAAGCACCACGACTATCTTGAGAAAAACGGGCTATGTCCAGCAAATGCCCGGTATTGTATTTCAGAAGACTCAAAAAAGAGAAAAAAAATGGGTATCGGCACAATTTATATACAGTTCACAAAATATCAAAGCGGTAAAGCAACATTTAGCATATAAAATATAAACATGTAATAAAATCAGATAATAAATAAGCCAAATAAAATAATTATTCAAAGCTCGAATTCTTAACCCCTGAACGAGTAGTTCTGGGTTTGCTATCCCCAGCAGAGTCGCCAGAGCTGTCACACCTCCTTTTGGCGCGCCCGCTACCCGGGGTAGGAGCGCGAGGGAGTTTTTCCAATTTAAGTGACAATGTTCGAAACGGGATTATTTTATTTATTTCAGAGTCGCCACTTGGAATAAATTAAGGTGTCCCAAGTCACCGATTTATTTAAATCCCGAATCGAGGAAAATTACGACTTTTCAAATGAAGTCTGCGAACCAGAAATTCTAAGTAAGGAATTCTGTTGACCCGAGGGAAGGTGTTAGGCACCCCGAATCCCGTGGTTCTAGCACGGTCGCTTCAATTATTATAAATGGCTAAAATATCCTGATTTTTATACATGCTTATAAATTATATGCTCTGATTGAACTTTAAACCGCTCTATTAATTTGAAATCATACCAAAAGAAAGATTAATTATAGTATAGACTCGGACTTTGACAGATAACATTCTCATAGAGGGGAATCTGATTAAAACACCCATGATATAACAAATATCAACAAATTAATGCCTAAAGATCTTCCAATTAACTAAGGAGTACGTAAATCCCACATTAGCGCATTTCCTAGGAAATAGAATTCTCTTAACTGTAGCCTTTTGTTCATTACCAATGCTGCCTAGAGGTATAGAAATTTAAATGTTGCTTTTCTCTTCCAGATTCAATCACATAGTACCATGCTTGTTTGGCATATACAACATGCAACAGATTAAGTATTCATTCATATGCCAATGATAAACACAGAGACATTCTTCTACGATCAAGGAGAAGTATTTTTCTTTATATAAATCAATTCTTAACTTGGGGCCGGCACAATTTTAAAACAAATGTGGAACTTGTTAATTTTTTATATTCAACCATACCAGCACTTACACATTTTGACAGATACTAAGACAAAAAAAATAATCCAAAACTTGTATATGTTTTAACAATCCATATCCATGACAGTTCGACTTATCGATCTAAAAGTGCAAAATAAATCAAAATAGGAATAATTGTTATGATAACCCAGATAGGCATGGCTTTCAAGAACAAACTGACTTTGTATGTTATTGCATTCCTACTTCACAAACTACACCACATCAGTTTCGAGAGAGTATACCTGGAAACAGAAAATCCAAAGGAAGAAGAAAGGGGTCAATAACAGCGATCCAACAGCAACAGCAAAGGCAGTCGACAATAGACAGCAACAAGAACCAGTAAAGAAGAAAATCAACCCCAATTTGGAATCCAGAAAACTAAAACCAGCTTTAATCGAACAGATCCCAACCAATTCAAACTAGACTTGATTTCAAATCCTTGTGAGTTCAGTTAACTAAACTCTATTCTGCCAGTGTGTCTATGTATTCCAGATTTTTAAAAAAAATCTCTTGCTCTCTCTGTGTGTATATGTCTTTATCCAGTGAGTGCTTTTCTCTGTTTCTTTTTAGTAAGTGTTCACTATCAGTGGTCTATCTGTGAGTGTGTGTATCAGAAGAGTATATCACTGTTTGTGTGTGTGTTTTTCTCTATCTGTGAATCTGTTTTCAGAGAGCCTGTAATGTCCTCTTTTATAACCTACAAATCCCAACCAACAGCCCTTCCTTTTCAGTTTCAGATCTGTCCAGCTATGTTATTCCCTCTTTTTTGCACTTTTCAACTTTTGATGCACTAAACAAAAATAAGAAACTAATTTTTTCCATGTTCAGCCCCTATCCAGCATAAAAGACTGCCAATTCTATTTAAAAACATCCCAAGCCAGACCTTTCCCTCTTTTTTTTATTAGAAACATTACTCTGAAGTTCAACATAATGCCTATCTTGCTGTACAACCAAATTCACTTTAAACCATGTGCATTGCACTCTTAGTTGCCTAGCTGTTGGCTTTCAAACTCTAAACTAAACAACTATCAGCAAATTAATAACTAACAGAATCAATCGACAAAATCAAGCAAACAAAAGAATAGTTCAATTCAAACAAACATGAACCAATCTGCCCGGGATTCTCAAACAATAAATTCGTGAATTTAAACAACAAACATTTGTTGAGTCGAATCATAATATGTGTGATTGACATTCAAACAAATGCAAACATAGTGAATCAGGGAATCTCGGCCAATGCCGGGGAATATCAAACCAATTGTTCGACGACGCTAATCGACGCGAACCCGTATTCAACAACATTGGTAATCAAATAGACAAAACAGAACTTTAGAATTGACAATTCACTAAAACAGTGTTCTCGGCCAAAGAAGAGAAAAGAAAAAAAATGAAGCTAACTAATCGACGACGCTAATCGACGCGAACACGTATTTGACAACATTCGATTACACAATTACGACATGTGCAATCGATAACCGATAATCGACAAACAGTGACAATACACATTCTCGGGCAGCACGTTGGATTTCAACATCAAACAAATCGACGATATTAACAACGAAGTGAATTCGATTTACAATTACATGTTAAAAACGAAGAATAACAAACAACAGATCGACCAAATAAAAAGGTCCCAAAGAGATGAGGAAAACGAGAATTGGCATCCGAATCACAATGAAATCAACAAAAATCGAAAACTACTAAAGCGACGGGTATAATTAAACAAAAACAGAGAAGAAAAATAAGAAATACCTTCGGAGCAAAAACAAAAATGGAGATTCGGCCGCTTGGATTCAAACTCGGGTTTTGGAATTTTTTGAGGCTAAACGGATTTAATCGGGTGTTCTCAAGTGAGAGCAACTCGATTAAAATCTGTTTAAACCTCCAAAATCTTCAAAACCGTCTTGAACATCTTCTAGGGTTCGTGGGGGGCTCGGATTGGGTCTCGAAGGCTGGGGCTTTGATTGCGAAGGGAGGCTGGGCGATGGCCGTTTGGTCGCTGGTCGTTGGGAGGGATTTGCCGGCGAGTTTGAGAGTGGAGGAGACGGCCGTGTGGCTGTCGTGACTGTGGCGGCTGGAGAGTGAGAGAAGAGAGAAGGAGAAATGAAGATGAATAATAGGGTTTGGGGGGTTTAGTATAATTAAATTAGGGATTTAATTAGGACCGTTGGATGGATGAAAACCAACGGTCCAGATTAAAACGGGAATGGGTCGGGTTGTATTGGCCGGGTCAGGGAGACGGATATGGGCTGGGGCGGCTGAGGCAAATTTTTTGGGCTCCATTTCAATTTTAAACATGGCCCAAATCAGATTTTTCTCTCAATTATTTCCTTTTCTCTTCTCTTTTAATTTTAATTCTCAATTTATTAAAACAAAAATTCTAATTATGCTACAAAATCCATTAAATTATAAGAAATACTAATTAAGTTATATTAACAATTAACACAATCAATTAAAACATCAATTAAATATAAATCATACAATTGGGACAATAAATACTAAAAAAGCAAAAAATACATATTTTTGTGATTTTATTTTGTAAAAATAAACTTAAATTACCCCTAATTGCAAAGTTAGATCAAAAAATGTAAATATGACCTATTTTTGTATTTTTTATTAATTTAAACACATATAATCATGCATATACAAATGCAAACAATTACCAAAAATAACACGAAAATTCACTAAAACACACATCGTAAAAAAAATAGACAATTTTTGTTTTGATTTTGTGGGAGTAATTCATGTTAGGCAAAAATCACGTGCTCACATAGACTGAACTACATTGTCACATGGCGCCTAAAACTCTAAACCGCTTCATGAAGATGAAACCAAATTCGTGAAGAATAGGACGAATCCAAGAAGGTTTTAGCTATAATATGAATAATAATCTTATATACTCAATCTTTATACAATTTCGAAACCGCGTGTTATTTCTTAGCACTCTAAGAGATAATATTGTAATCCTAAAATATCACAAAACAATAAGCAATCACTATTAGATTTGATAAAACATCACGTGAGAATAATTTATAAGCAATAATACAGTGTAAGTGCCTGAAAATGCACCTTGCATACTATATATTAGTAGTCTAAGAAGCACACATGAATTAGTAAACTAACATTTAGAGCATAAACATCATCAAGATAGATTACAATTAAATATTAAAATCACCCTACATACTCTTGGATTCAATGTGTTATGAACATAATTCCATCTAATGCAGAACCGATGCGAGAGGGAGAAGCGGGAATTGATAGCTTTCAAGAACCAGTGGATAAGAAAGACTTTTTTCCTGCATTCCTTCCTTTCCAGAAATATAAGTATATAAGAAGCAAATGGGGTATAAAGTGGCTTGTTAGTGTGCATGTGAAACTTAAGAAACACGTCAGAAAATATTTCTATAGAGATAAATCATGAGATGGAGAAACAACTTAACTTTCCATGCTATACGTACATCGAATCTAACAACGACACACGAGAGCCTAACCAACTTATTCAACCTCATTTTATTTATCTTGACCATCCCTCATATATAATCATTTACAGGAATATGCCATGACTCCAGTTCAATCCCTTCATCATCATCATCATGTTCTACATGAACATCCATTGCTAATATATTTTTAAGTCCAACCACCTTCTTCTACTGGATAATTTTTTCACACTTAAGAGCGTCTTTTACACACTTCAAACGATTGAGAAGGTCAGCAATCCTTGGATCTAGCAGATCATTATCCCATTCCCAAAATTGACACCTTTTACCCTATCAAATAAAATTGAAAAAATAATTTATTAGTAAAATTGAATCCCTACAATTAAAAAGAGGTGAATTTGTAAATTTATTTATCTTAGGTTTGGAACATTTTGAAAATTTTCTACTAGCATTCATCGGAGTTGTAGTTGTGAATTGGCTGGCAGCTATGCCGTAGTAACAATTCTTTCTCGACCCAAAGGATGCACTCGAACCTTGACTCATTTTTCTTCAATTGTTTGAGTATTTTTTTCGGAAGTAAAAATTGGTGTTGAAATGTGATCAATTTTATTTTGAGATGGTCGGTCAAATGGGTATTTTAAATGAGTCAAAACAAAATTTGGTTAGGATCGTCCACGTGGACATATTTTAATTCCTGAACAACACGAGTTATCTTCCATCAATCACTAGTCACTGATAAACCTCTTTAATGGTCTATAAATTTTGAACATTAACCCCAACCGTAATCTTGAACCCTAACCATGAACATTCAACAGAAATCAGTAGACTTCCTTAATGGAAGAGTGTCAACTTTAGGTTACGTCCTCAACTCTTATTGTGGTCGAGGATAAACTTATATTCGAGAATTCACTAAAATAAGAATTACACAAAGTTCGACCTTGGTTTTTATTTTTTATTTTATAGCGTTTAAACATCTTATTAATCATAAATGAGCATTTAAAGTTATTATATTTGACGGTGTATTTCATACCATTAATAGTTTGTCATTCTAGAATATGTAACAACTCAAGAAGCAAGACCTCTAAGTATAAGAGTGTTTTCTAGTAAAGTGTTGTCAACAAGTAATACCTCTACGTAGATGAATATTTTACATTGAATGTAATATTAGCATGTGTTGACATTAAGTAATGTTTTGATCTATTTTGAGGTGTTTGGATTGGATTATTTTAAGTGCTTATTATCTTTTAAGTACTTTTTAAATTTTTGTGGTATTTGACTATGATAAAAAGTACTTCAAATCACTTACTTTTAGGCATGAAAAGTATAAAAATAAGCCAAAAGTCAAAAGTTGGATATTACCAACTTATGGCTTTTGGCTTTTAGATTATCACTCTCTCCTTAACCTTTATTTCTTTTCTAAGTCTCGTATATCTAGCATCAACTGCTTAACAACTAGCATAAAAATAAATCACGTATTTTGAGTCCCATCAACAAATTTAATTGGTATTACAATTTATACGATAAACAAGTATTCTCAGATAAAAAAATACAAGGCAAAAAAAATAAATAAACAACAAGTAATAATTTTTTTTATTAATTATCTCTCATCACAGCAGCGTACATTTTTTTCTTAAACTTAAGAAAAAAAATTAAACTATAGGGGAGAAGGATCATGGGAGAAGAATTCGGAGGGCTAACATAGTGGTGAACACCAACCGTACGAAAGAGAATCTGCAACATGTGTGCGATGCAACAAATGTTCCTCTTTTGTCTCACCCTGTTTTCTTGGGTCTCTCGAATAAGCCTATCTAGTGATTCCCTAATAAAAATTGTGTCCATGTTTGGCCTTGACCTTTGAGGCATTTCTCTGTTAAGTTTCTTGCACTAATTTATTTGGAAGAATGATGAATAATTTTTTAAATAAAATATAGTGTATTTACAGGCAGAATATCACACTAAATTGTGTCGTTCCATATTATTTCTCGTAAATAACGTGATTGTTGAGAGTTTTGAGAAACAATTTGATGCTTTGAAACGGCATATTCGATGGATTGCAATTAATTAGACAAGTCTTTTTCATATTGGCTGCCAACGGTTGTTCACATTAGACATTAAAGTAATTACCTAAACCAATGGCTATCAATAAACTGCCTAAGCCAACACAACAAGTCTTGATTAACTTGAAAATATCGATGGAGATTGACAATATAACATTAGTTGACACGTGGTTGAAGATAGAATAAGGGGGTTGATCATAAAATAATAGTCTATGTGATAAGTTGGTCATTGACTCCTTATTAAAATATGGGTTGATTTTAGCTCATAGGTTTATAATACACAATATGGGTGCTTGATTATAAAACAGTAGTCTGTGGGAGAAGTTGGTCAAATGATTCTCTTAAAATAAGGGGGTTGATTCTAGATCATAGGTCTACAATAGACAATGTGGGTGATTGATTATAAAATAGTAGTCTATGTGACAGGTTAGTTATATGACTCCTTATTAAAATAAGAGGATTGACTCAATACCATAGGTCTCCAATGGACAATGTTGTTGGTTGACAATAAAATAATAGTCTATGATGTAATAATTGATTACAAACAAGAATATTAAAAGATTTAATTATTTTTATTATAAAACCAGCAGTTAAATGATAAAAAAGGAATACTGTAATAATACTTTACAAGTGATTTTCTTGTGGCCAAGTTCTTTGCAAATGGAATACTTATTTTGCCTTTTTCCTGCTGCCAGAAGAATCAGGTTCTAAAATGCTTGGCCATCTCTTAGTCTTTCTTCTATCGTTTGTAGGCTCGACATCGGGATAAGTATTTTTGTGCACTAAATATCATGAGACACCACAAATTTATCTTCTATAAGGATTATATGAATGGGTTCCTCATATGCAGCCAAATATATTGAAACCTTATAGACCAGAGAGGAGTGCTCGTAAATGGAGGAACCACATCCATCCCCAAAGCTCAATCGCAGAGCTGTCATTGTATGTGGACAAGGTATTTTTTTAATAGCAAACCGACAATAAGAAATTTGTTCACCTGCAGATCAATTACTAAACCATATCGTGACTGATGATGCTAAACTGGTTATTCTCTAATTGATGCATCCGGAGTGCATCGCCGACAATCCAATTATTCCTAATCTTATTTTCAGTAGAAGGAACAAAGATGGTCAATTTTTTTTATTTCAGTACGCCTCTCTTCGAACTTTTCTGCAAACCTTCGAACAATATGATTGAATAAGCAATTGACCGGGAAGTCTCTTTGATCCTTAAGCATTGCGTTAAGTGATTTTACAGTATTTGTTATCAACATGTCGTATCGATTTTCAGGAAAAAAAGCCCTGCTCCACTTTTGGAATCCAATTTCATTCGCGAGAAAGTCTATTACTTCCTGCTTTTATCACGCACTTGCTAAAAATGGTCAAAGAATTCTTCAGTATTATATGACCGTACGGCAGAAAAAATGCTTAATAAAATTTCCACAAACTTGTACATATTTTTAGCAATGTGACACAAGCAAAAATCATGATGGGCGACAGTAGAAACTTTTTTAAAGTCATTTCCAATAGACATATGTCGGTTAGAAATAACGAACAATTCATCATTGTCGTCAACAATGTGTCGCAGTTGTTCAGAAAAATAGGTTCAAGAATCATCTCATTGTTTATTGGCTACACAAAATGCAATTGGAAAATATGATTTCATGTATCTTGTGCAACCTCCATACATTCCACTCAAGAATGTTCATCAATAACATTAACCTTTTGTTATACCCCATTTTAACACGGGTCAAACTAGAGTATAACATATTGGTAATTCTGAAGGTTTAATTAGTTAAAAGAGTCGCCACCTAATTATTTTAAAGGTGAATTAGGACACCTATTTACTAAATAATGCTTAAAGTTAACTCTGTTTTATGGTCTGCTTAACTTTACGACTATGAGTAAGGGGTCTAATTAATCCTATAGGGAAGGTTATTAAGGCACCCTATATGATCCGCTAATTACGGTTAACCGGCCAAACTTAGGTTAATTAATCTAAAAAAAGGTGTGAGAATAATATAAAATACTTGATGTGAAGTGGTCAAAACCTTTTATAGTGATTGAAAAAGTGTAACTTAAAAGAAATTTCATTGTAGTAGGACGACTTTAAAAAAGAAGACATATTTTATACAATTTGAAAATTTTGTGGTAGCAAAATACGTTTAGATTTCAAAAAGTAGTCTAAAATGCTTTCATGACGAAATGGAAATTTTATTAAACTTATAACTTGAAGAATAAAAAAGAAGCCTTCATATGTACTTTAGAATATTACTTAACTGGACTTGAGCATCTTTTGCATACTAAAGTTTAATTCAACAAGTTTTGATGAAAAGTTTTGGAAGAGTCATTCGAAAAAGAAATATTAGGTTCATATATCTAAAGGCTACATTTTTATGTGATTAAGATAGTATCGAATCGACATTAAGAGTAAACATACTATGCTAACACAAATTCTAACATATAATCAGGGGCGGACGCAGGGGGGCGCAAGGGTGTTCACCCGAACACCCTTCGCCGAAAAATTACACTGTGTATATAAGGAAAAATCTATTTTTTATCTCTATATATTATGTTTTGAACACCCTTGACACAAAGCAAATGCTTAGCTCAGTGGTCAAGGGTGTTCAAAATTAGTATAGGATCACAGGTTCGATTCCCATGAGTTGCATTTCAAATTTTTTGAACACCCTTACTATAAATCCTCTGTCCGCCACTGCATATAATTCTAAAAATTGAGATAAGCGTAAATCACACAAGTAAATGTCAAATAGCATGAATGAAAGGCGCCATAGGCATCCCCAAGTATTTCGCTTGGTTTTCTTGCGATCCGGTGCTCTTGGTGATCTAACTAAGGAAGATGGTATGCAATGACTCCATGTGGTGGCAGCGTTGAGTCTCCATGAGACTCCACTGTAGGAGTCTCGAATTAAGACTCCATTTGCTCCAAAGTGTACATGCAAAGAAAGGGAAAAATAAAGAGAATTAGAGAAAAACTTAATTTTTAATATACGCGACGATGAAACATACAAGTCAAGAATGACAATTATCTCCTTAAATCTGAAAATATTCCACAAATTGGAACGAAACAGTGGTATACTACATATAAGCAATTTCATTTTAAGATAGCACTGTGAGTGCCCTTTTGAAAGTTTTTTTTTTCTCTTTTAGATTAACATAGCAAACAAAGTGGGATGTATGCTTCCTTGAGTGAGAGTAAACCAAGCTAATACCCTGAAACGTGTTTTTAAAATTCTTAGCTAAACATGGATCTTGAGATCATTTTTTTCTAAAGCAAATACAAGATCAGAAAATATGATGTCTAGCCAATTATAATTAGAAGGTGACCGAAATATCTAAACATGAGAAAGCCTAATGCATGATATCTTACATACACAAAGATTAGAAAGAAAGAAAAAACTTCCCAGAATGATTTATCAAACACAGGACGAGTTAAACAAAATAGTAGATGTTCTCTAATTCATGGACCATAAGATATGAATACAATTCTCACAATCACAAACACACATCCATGGGTGGGCATTCAACCTAAAAAAAGAACTGGTATCATAACTTTAAAAAGATAAAATTTAGATCATGGCTTCCCTGAAATGTAATAACTATAAGAGCTTGGTGAAATGCAAGATCTCAGCAAAAGGGTCCTAGACAGAATATACTTATGCATTTTATAACAGAGATTTCTCATGGTGTCTGGATTAGTATTCAAAATTTTCATGAATCTCGATAAATTAAATAGACAACATCAATCTATATATATTCGTTCAATCCACATAAAAGCAATAGATGTCAATATCCATGGATTCTAGAGGATAAACTTTGAGCGTGAATGCATACTACCTGAGAACTAAAGAAAGATTCTGAATCAAGGTCGCGATTTCATCCATCAACATAAAATATATACAACTTTCAACATCATGAAGCTTCTGGACATGATTTTTACATTATTACTCCTAAAATATGGTTTCTAGTAGATGAATAACAACAAAAAAAGTCATAGAACTTCTGCTAAAATACATAACACATGCTCATTGTATGCATCATTAAGGATCTACGGAGCAGTAAAGCTAAAACCTATTTTTTAGGATACACAAAATGTGAGTAGAAAACAACAACTATCATTATGACTAAAACAAATGCTAAATTGCAAACATACGATAAAACAATCAGAAACGAAATAAAAAGAAAGACACTCACCTTTTATGGTGCAGTGAACTAGGGCAAGGAGGCTTAAACGTTATTTCAGACCCTGACTCGGTTCCACTACGTCGGATAAACGTTAATCAATGGGATAAGCTAATAATATTGTAGTGAAGGTCAATAGAGACAGAGAAGAAATAGCTAAGTTAGTGAAAATCAAGCAATGAGCTTCTCTGGAGGTAAAAAAAAACACTGGTATTTATAGATGGAGCGGGATTTCAAAATCCAAACCATCAAAGAGCCGTTTTCAAAATGCAACAGAGAAATTGACCATTTGTATAGGCATATCTCTGGCAAAGATTAGAGAGGGGCGTCACGTGATCTGCTTCAGAAAATATCATAATTATTTGGCTTATGTGTTGACCAAATCTCGTTGCAGTCAAGAGAGAAGAAAAAGTCATGGGTTTTGAAAGGAAAATGGAGAGAGACGAACACTTACTCAAAATTGGAGGGGCAAGCTTCTGCCATTGTCAAAAGCAAGTTAAACTTTAATATAGAAGAGGCAAGAAGCGTTGAAAAGGGGGTGGTAGGAAGAGAAGGGGATTTAACAAAATCTAATTTTTTATCTCTAGGGTGAGATATTTGGGATTGCAGGTTTGGTCTTTGATTGATTGGGCTTGGAATTGGGCTGGTAGGAAGCTTAATTACTGGGTTAATTTAGCCAAAATTTTGGGCTGGAAATGGTCCTGAAATTTCTTTCTTCTAGTATTTCTTTAGGCTTTTAATTTAATTAACTCTTTCCAATGTATTATAGTAATACTAGTAATAATATTTAGTAAATAATAATAAGAATACCCATAGCAGCAATTGAAATAGTATATTAAAAATTGTAATACTAATAGTAATACCGCTAAAATAATAATTGTAATAGTAATTTTAATTTAATAATTGTAATGGTAGTTTTATTATTATTATTATTAATAATAATAATAATAATAATAATAATAGTTTATCTTGGGATAGCAATTGTAAATAATTATTCTTAAATAATAAGTAATATTAGAAGCTCAAGAAAATAATCTAGAAGAGGGGAGGGACAAAATTGGATGTCAACACCTTTCTCATATGCGTGAATCCCTTAATGAAAGCTCCAACATATAAGAAAAATATTAAAATGTGATTTATCATTAACCTTTAAATTAACAATACTTTCTTCATTATAGAAAAATATAATATGGCGATACACTTTCAATAAAGCATACTCAATTCATAAGAATCCCAGACCACAGCCTTAGCTATTTCACCTACCTTTCAACTCCTCCAATAAGTAAGATTTTGGTTAAAATATATAAAAATAACATCTTTCAGATCCGAGGTGGATGGGTATTTGCCATTAACATACTGTTCGTGGTAATATTCACCTAAAGTCTTCAAAGAACCGTTAGGATGACGGCTTGATATGTGGTGTAGTTCGCATGTGTGCTCGCCATGGTACTTGGTAGTAAAAAATCTATTAGAACTCTCGTACTTTAAAGTGCGTAAGTTTCACAGGCAACTCACATCTCGATATGTTATCGAATTTAATTTATTGGAACTTTTCTTCACATGAAATGTAAAATACATTTTCACATAAGCAACCTCCAACTGTTTCATTAGATCCAATTTGTTGCCGAAATATTTTTCAAGGATAAAACCTATACCATCATGGTGGCTTCATTGTGTAGCTAAAGACTCCAACAACCTTTATCTCCAGCTCTCCGACTGACACTATCTAGGAGCTCTGCCGCTCCATCTGCATCTTTCAGACCATACGCTATTTACCCGTAAAATGATATAGTTGAATTTATACGTGATTTCTAGACAAGTGAACTAATGTAATCCCGAAATAATAAAATAATCGAAGAATTATGCAATACTTAGTGGGCGTTTGGACATAAGAATTGTTAAAAACAGTGAAATTTTTAAAGTGAAAATGGTATTTGAAATTAGAGTTGTGTTTTGACAAGAATATAATTTTGGGTTGTTGAAGTTTTGTGAGCGATCTGAGTAAAAATTTTGAAAACTGCTTTCTGGAATTTATCAAATTTTCAAAAAATTTTAAAATGCATTTTTAAGTGAAAATAAAAATTTTTATGAACAAATGCTGATTTTAAAAAAATTTAAAAAAATCTTAAAAAAAGGAAAAAAAAATCTTATGTCCAAACGGGCTCTTAGTCTTAAAATGTTGATGAAACGACAGAATTAACAATTCCAAAAATAAGGTTTCTCGGGCACAACAGTAGTGAAATAGAGAAGCGAGAAAGCATGATTATATTAAGCTTTGTATATAATGTATTTTCTAGAAAATTTCTCCCTTTACAATGATAATTGAGCTCACTATTTATAGCTATATCTAGAAAAGGAGGTCCTAGGATGACCTTCTTTAATGTCAGTTATGAATGCTATTAATGAAGATGTAATGGTGAACATAATGCCAAATCCCCTATAACGACTTATCAGTCTTAATGCTGCAGAATATTCTTTATCTAATGCTATTGGGCACACAACGTTTAATACACCTTTATGAACATTATTTCTTCCGGTGACAAGGAAAACAATTGTGTTTGGTCTTTGGCCATGCTCGTCTTGGGTTCCACGTATCCTTCCTTTGGATGACCACGTGTCAATAACATATTTTTATCGCATACAACAAGTTTATTTTATTGTTATCAAAATTATGCAAGTCATGATTAAATCCATTGAAGCCATCTTTCACCATTCTTTCCTCTTCTACTTCTAAAATTGGTGGTTGTGTTGGTAGTGGTGGTGCAGCTACGGCATTTGAACTTTGATGAGACCTTTCAACTAGAATTTCAACCCCTACTTCAAACATATTTTCAACCACAAATATCTTAAAACAAGATCTCATACCATCAATTGTAACATCAAGGAGGTATAATTGTAAATCATTGTCCCTCTTCAGCACAGAGCTAAGCATATATGTAATATTTAAATGCCTTGGCAAACATGTTAATTTTCCGTGTGTAATAACGACATAAATAAATTCATAAAATATGCAATCTCTAGGTATACAGATAGGTACTGTAAATTTTTTATAGGAATTTTAATTCCACCCATTTGGCCCTAAACCCATTCATCAGAATATAGACCGTATACTAATATATAATCTCTTATCACTTTATTGTGAGGAGTGGTCTATTGTTCACATGGTCGAGCACTCTGCATATAAAATTTGCAGAGACCCAAGTTAACAATGACAAAGAAGATGATATGCAAACACTTACCATATGAAGGAGTTATACAATATACCACCAGGAAAGAATTATCAATCCAATGTACCGCCAATCTCATCCCCAAATTCGACAGATCCAAAAATCACCATTTTTTTTATTTTCTCCCCGTAAACGATAAATCGAACAAGGCTTTTAGATAAATGGAATAAGGGAGTTATGTGTGAGGAATGTAAGAAAAATAAGCTACAATGGAGGATTTAACCGCGAAAAATGGGGATTTCGATGATAGAAACAACGGGAAGAGTTAGGATTTTTTTTTTTAATTTGGAACTATTAGACATATATAGGTTGGGGCCAAAATATAATAAGTAAAATATTAGAGATAAATTTAAGCATGAAGGTTAATCCTACAATAATTAAAACTTGAACGTCACTTGGTCAATTGAAGTTTGAAAGTGGGTCATATGGCTAAGAGGCCCAAGTTACCCGTAAAATTTTATCGTAATTAGTATTTATAGCTGACAATATTAACTTACCATAGTGATTGACGATACAATTATGAGTGGGTTAACTTAATAATGGTGGGCGATTGCGATGGTAGTTAACAATGATGGACGTCATAAGCGACAACGATTACTGGGAAGAGTAGATGGAATAATGTGAAATGCTATATTTGTAGAAATTATTAAACGAATAGCGATAAATATAATACCTAAATGATATTAAGACTTTATCAAATATCTTAATCATTCGTATATATTCAGACCCATTAAATAATTTTTAACTTCAAAAAAATAAAGTTTAAGTACTTAATAATTGAAATTAAGTTTTAGACATTAACTACGAAATTACGAATTGTATTAACTTCCAATCCCATAAAGTTTAAGTGGTCTTTTTGAAATTCAAAACTAGTTTAAGGGTATTTATGTAAACTCTCAAAAAGGTAACTACAATAGATATGCATTACGTACATTCATATTTCGGATTATGAGTATCTTATATCCGGATATGCACTATCTATAAATTTCAAAAAGTGTTAGAATCCTACTAACTTCCCATCTAACGGCTGTAAAAGTCCACAACAGGACCACTACCTTCATCTACACCGTTAAAAGCAAAAAAATCAAAAAGAAAGCAGAAAAGAATTTTATTCAGAAAAAAGAAAAAATAATCTCAATTTTCTCAAATCCAAAAACCTCTCTCAAAATTCTCTATGGAGCCGAATCATGAAACTAGTGGACTCAGCTCTTACTTTCACCACCACCAACCACCACTACAACCACCGCAAAACCCTAACCCCACCACCAATGGAATTGTACAAAACAACTCCACTAACAATTCCGCCTCCGCTACCACCGCCGCCGCTTCTCACATGGTGTACACTGGTTCACTGCCGTCCGCTGCCGTGTCGCCGCCGATGGAGAGCGTGAAGAGAAAGCGAGGGAGGCCCAGAAAGTATAGCACGCCAGAACAAGCTGCAGCTGCTAAACGGCTCTCTTCGGCTTCGGCTCCGCCCAAAAAGAGGGATCATGCTTTGAGCCGTTGTGCTGGAGCTGACGCCGCTGGTGGTTCTTCTAAGAAATCCCAATTGGCCGTCCTGGGTGAGTCCCACTGTCTCTCACGCTCGTGCACGCGCCACCACGGAATTTTAAACATCTGTTCTTCGGTGTTTATATGCATCTGTTAGAATTTGGAATGTGTTTGAAAGTAATATAGTATACCGCATTATATGCGGGAGGGGCATATACTCACATGCTTATATCCGTATCTATGCTTTTCTATTTTTTTATTTCCTGCCATAGTTTATTGGATACTTTATTCTTGTGTTGGACCTCCTACTTCTCCACCTTTTTTTTCCCATTCCTTAAACTAAGGTTTTAAAAATGTGATGTTTGCATGGTTTGTTTGCAGTAGAAAAATATGTTACCTTGCCCATGTTACCCCGTTCTTATCAATAGCTTTGCTGGTTAATAGAGGAAAACATTAGCAATATTTTAATTAAAAATTAAGTGTAGAGGCAGAATACTGGGCACTGTATGCAGCCACCAGTGAAGTAATAAAGAAAGAGTCAATCTAAGAGATTTGCAAAGCATTACAAGTTTGTTGCCTTTTGTTTTATACATGCTCGTGCTCGAAGAGGGGGGGGGGGGTGATTGGAAGAGCTTAAATTAATTTTTTGCCTCGTATATATAATTATGTTCAGACTTTGAGCTAGTTGACTCTGTTGCCCAATGTTTAAAAGTCCTAGTTACTATTGATAAAGGCTGGGAAGGGGTCCAGTTTTACTCAAAATTTCTCCTATTGGTTTATGCAGGTAATGCTGGACAAGGTTTTTCACCTCATATCATCAATGTATCTACTGGAGAAGTATGTTCAGAAATTTTCTTCCAAATTCTCTGCTAACTCTTCTCATTATGCAAAGTTCACCGTGCTTGAATCAATGATAAATGATTCCTCTCGTATACTTTTATCTGTTTCTAATAGATACTTTCACTTTACATATCTAGTTAATCCTCAAAAACGTTCTTGAAGGAAAGAATGTTCTTGAGCAAATAAATTGGATAGGGGATCAAATAAATTGGAACAGATAAAACGGACAGTGAGCCCATAAATTGTACTGGGTGAAGTTATAAGGTGTTGGGGCTTTTGGATTTCTGGAAGATTGGAGCTATTATTTGAATATCCAACTGATGATATTTCTATTACACTTATGCACTTTCTAGATGGTCCAGCTTGATTATGTCCAATTATTTTTTATGACGTGCTTACACCCATTTTTTTATTTAGCTTGCCATCATTTCATTTTACTGTGGTAATCGTAGACATCATAATTGATGTTTTTAGGCTACATAAATTGGTTCCACTTAGGTCCATTTATTGTACCTCTAGGGAAGGGAAGATTTTATGTTAATAGATTATCCTTTATGCTCAAACTTTCCTCTTTTATTGATGCGTGGAGCATGTGACTCTTCTCATTTATGATTTTTGATACTACGGCTTTCTTGGCTAGTTACTTCGTTTCCTCTTTTATTCCAGCAGGGTTGTTCTTTTTTATTTCCTTTCGCATTTAAGATCTGAACTACATGGCTTGATTTGCTTATTCATTTAAGATGCTTGCATTAGTGTAGGTTGCCTACATCACACCCACGGGGGTGCGGCCCTTCCCCGGATCTTGCGTGAACGAGGGATGCTTTGTGCTCGGGCTGCCTTTTCATACAGAAACAATTATGGAATATGGATTATTTTCTCTAACATAGTTATTATTGGATGGATATTTTATATGATAGCATATACAATTATTTGTGTGCCAAGAATGAGGGATATTTTTGCATTTTGTGTAAGGTTAAAACTTGTTTAGTGTGAAGATACAAGCCAAAGAGGCAGTTAAATAGGTGACTCCAACTTTGTCTATGAGAAGTAAGGATTATATAAGTAAATGATATAATGCATTAAGAGTCATATGATTAAAACCATATATAATGGACGCCAATCAATTGTTGCGTGCCTGAGCTGTAAACTCCTTGTTGGTATATCTTTATAATGATGACAAGAATATTGTCCTAGGTATATTAGAAGTTTGGTTCTGATTGGAAAACTGAATTAGGTTTGTTTTTTTTAGGATTAGTTCTAATGTGTGCCTCGATATTTTTTAAAAGAAAATTACTTGATGTGTGCAAAATCTCAAGCTTAAAATTTCTCCCATATAACGTTGTTATAGCATTTAACTCAGATAAAATTGCCTATGGGAAAAATCAGCATCTCCTTCTAATTATGCCAACATTCAAGAAATTGGCAAATTCGGGATCTTGTGGCTACCAACTTAGATATAGAAAATTCAGCTAGGCACTTACCTATAACCTATCTAAAGTAGTAGCTTCACTCTTTTTATTTTTAAATCAAGAAAGTACTAGCTTCTCTTTTTTAGGATTCTTGGTGAAAAACTGAAAAGTGAATTTGAGCTATTGTGCACAGCCTCAGAAAGGAGAAAGGATAAACTGATTCTTCTGGTCTTCTGCTCTATTGATAGTCTGTGAAATTTGGAAAAGCACATATTTAACTTATTATCTTATTATAGTTATCACATAGCACAAAGTGAAGATAGCAAAACAGCTAGCCTTATAATCATCTATTCATTTTGTTATTAAAGGGAAGATCTGGTTTGTTTCTTTTTTTCCATTGTTAATTGCATATATTATAGAGGAGAGGGACCCATAAAAAGAATGTAATGGAAAAGAGAGATTGATGCTTTAAGAGAATTTTGTTTCTTCTTTTCTTGCTAACAACTACAACAACAACTATCTAGTAAAATCTCACGTAGTGGGGAAAAGACGCCGTTATCGAATATAATTTCTGTTTAAGTGCCTTTTGATTTGATCTAGTTGCTATGGCTCATGTTCTCTTCTTTTCTCTTGCTGCACTTATCATTACTCATGCCAATAGCAGCAACAACAAAAACTACCCAGTAAAAATCTCACATAGTGGGGTCGAGGGTAATGTGTACGCAGACCTTACCCCTGCCCCGGAAGGGCAGAGAGGCTGTTTCCGATAGACCTTCGTTCAGAACGACGGAAATAAAAGAAAGCATGGAAAACAAGAAAGGAAAGAGAAGAGAATTCATTAGTAATTCCAGTAAAAACTATTGTAGTATGCCAATAGCAATTTTGAAGATATCCCCATCTCCAAAATCTTTGGCGTACTATGTGTTCTCAGATATTTGCTGCGTTTTCCTGAGTCTTTGTGTTCCATGTTACTCTTGCAGTTCAACTGGAACTTTGGTTTATGTTCCTTCTGACCTCAGTAACTGGTTGTAATAAGAAATGTTTGCATTCCATTTTTCTGTCCGGGTTTACCAATTGATATTAAGTCAAAAGTGATGTTCCATTACAGTGTTTGCATGGCATCTGATCTATTTAGACGAAACTGCCCATGGTTAATTTCTTGTTGCACCAACTTAAATGGTGCCTTTAGTATCACCTCTTTCTGTATGCTGAGCATATCAAACTAATTTCTGTTTCTTTGTGATCAAATCCGTGATGTTGATGATTAGTTTTCACAGATATATGATTCAGGGTTTAGTCCTTTACTCATCCATTCATTATTCATCAGAATATGTAGTATTAGTTTTTCCTTAATATGCATGGCAGTTTCAATGGCACACCACCTTTCCTAATTAACTTCACTGCATTGGAGATGTACTTCTGACTACATATTGTACTTGTCTGCCATTTTATGCTTATGCTTTTTTCATAATTCACTTAACAGGATGTCGGTCAGAAAATCATGATGTTCATGCAACAAAGCAAATACGAACTATGCGTATTATCAGCATCTGGCTCAATCTCTAATGCCTCTCTGCGTCAGCCAGCAACATCTGGAGGAAGTATTACATATGAGGTAGAAAATTTCTTAGTAATGTGGTTGGCAATGGGAAGCACTGAGTTTGCAGACAAACGTAGGTCTAAAGCAGAATAAAGAAGATACAAGAATTAATCATAAAGTGAAGGAAATTTGCTGCTTTTCTGTTCTGCATGCTTTCAACTCTAATTCTATTGTTTTGGTTGTACATCATTGTTGATTGAATTTATCCAAAAAACTAGAGAAATTGTCCGCCCTTCGCGCGGTCGATATAAATGTCATTGAACAAAATTATTATTCCCTCCGGTCCAAAATAAGTGAATTTTTAATGTTTTCACACAGATTAAGAAATTTACCTTTTAGCATTAATTAGCAATAGAATTGACCGTATTAACCTTTACTATCTCACATAAACACTCCTAACCATATTCCAACACTATTTACTTGAACGACACTATAGGAAAAAAATAATTAATTTACACTTGAAATTTGGAAAAATCACTTATTTTCGACTGGATGAAGTATTATAAATTCAACTAGATATTGAAGATAACAATTTTTTATTTAAATGCATATAAGAAATTATTCTATATATTGATTAAGTTACAATGATAATATTCTTGTTAGAAATTGAGCTTAATGAATTTATCTTCTTATCAGATTTTTTTAATAAGAATTTTAAGAATATTTTAACACTTGATTTTTTATATACATGAACGTGTACTTAGATATGCATCTGATTTTTTTTTCTTTTCACTAAATAGTAAAACTTTTAATAAACATGAAATGAAGAGTAAAGAAACTAAATATATAAAAAATTCCATTTGTTAAACTTTTACACTTTTTCCTAATTCTTTTTCATTGATCTTGTTTTTCCTTCCTTCTCAATTCCCTGAACACTCTACTATTTTTTTTCTTTGCCTTATACTTCCTCTGCAACTTTTTATTCTTTCTTTCTCTTTCCTCTTTCAATTTGCCTTATTAAATCTGTTCTCTTGGCAATTATTACTATGTAAAAATCGGGAAGAGGGGAACCCTTTTTAAATTTCTTACCGCAGTCAATTAATTTTTGGAGTTACCATATGTACACCTTAAATAAAGGGAGGAAAAAGAATTAAAATTGTTATATACTTTTAATTGCGCAGATGCCAAAAACTGATAAAAATAATTGACGATTTTAGTTCTAGAAAAGTGCCACGTTATATCTCCATAAATCAAATAATTGGACAAAATAAGAGAAAAATGCCAGAAAGTGATAAAAATAATTGGTCATTAGTTTTGGAGAAGTGCCACATTATATCTCTTTAAATTAGATACATATTATTCTTCACACAATAGCCAATAATCTCCTAGTAAAACCCAATAAAGTATACGAACTTTTAGAATATATTTTCTACTCTATAAAAAATAAAATATCACTAAAATAATATTTTTATGACTACACGATCACCATTACAAGCTTCATGATGATCCATATATAATAGACACAAACAAAACAACAAAAACATTTAAAAGTGAATGTGAACTACAAAGTGATATTGAATCAAAATTCAGACAAAAGCTTTCTAAACTTCTTCACCGGCTCGTGGAATTTGATAGAAAGCAATTTCTAATATTATCACCACCATCATTGACTTTATCTTCTCCATATCTCAATATACATAAATATAGTATGACATGTATAAATGTGGATACATGAATAATTATTGAAATATTTGATTTTTGCTCTAATTTCAACATCTAATACAAAATATTATTAAGATAAAAAAGGAATTGAAAACTCACCACAATGTATTTGGTATGCAATCAGAGACCATTATATATAGTTGGATTAGAAATTAAATGGTCAAGCAGAGAATTGAAAGAACAACAAAGAAATATCAAATTAGATACTACTATTTACTACTCATAATTGTATCATTAATTCTAATGGCGGTTGGAAAAATAATACAAAGAGCTTTCATTGGATTGAAGAAAAATAAGAGGAGTGAGGATTCACCGGAGAAACCGTTTCTAATTTATAATACTATACTTCCTTACCAGCTTTAATTTATGCATTTACTTCTTCAAGTCATTAAACCTGCTTATTTTACCCAATTAAATTCAATCTCTTCCTCTCCCTTATTTAAGACTAATAATTAACATATGTAGGGGAAGATGTCATTCAATTCCAAAATTTCCTCCTCTTCCCTTGTTTAAGACCCGTGATAATTATTATGTACCGGGAATGGATTTTAAAAATTGAGATTGTATTGAAATAAGGATGAAAACTCAAAAAATCAGGAAAAAGGATAAATATAGATGTTGGGTTTTGGAGGTGCCACATCACTATTTCAATTCCCAATTTTATATTTATATAATGATTGACTGTTGTTGGAATCAGGATGACTTGCAAAAATATACTGATAATAGGACACATCAAATAGAGCGTGATATCGTCCCTGAATTTTGTATTCCCATGGGGTTCTTAATTGACTTCCACACATGTTTCACACACAGCTTAAATTTTCGTAATGTAACTGTAATCTAAGCCATTGTGTAGCTGTACTTTTTATGATATGGTTTTTGATTAAAAATGAGAGAGGGAAAGGTTCTTCCAGAAGTGTAAAGTCCGTCCCCAACAATGCTATCACCCCTAATACAAGCAAAGTAGTGGTACATCTACTATGTGTTTTATTTTTCTTTCGTTGGAGGTGAAACTTAGTTTAATATTAGTCCAACTTTCTTACCCTGTAACTCTTTCGCCTTACTTTTTTTTCTTTTCTTTTAGTAGTGTGAAACCTCTTTTCCGTTACTTTAACTCTTTGTTCCTCTTTTCGAGGAAGTAAGACTTAACTATTTGTTCCTATATAGCCCTATTTTCTCTTTTGCGGTTCAAGCACAATTATGTATTTTCTTATGGCAGCGGTCATAACTTGACCAAATACTTTATACTTATATTGAGATGCAACAATGAAAAATATATCAAGCATACCAGATATTCCAATAAAGAACAGAGGGCTAGCATTCTCTGGTCATTTTTCTGTTTTAGAGATAGTGGCCGGTCGTACTTCTAGGACCATAATTTCTTCACGATGCTCACCAAACAATAAGAGGAAGAGGATTTAATACTTCATATTTTTAATTTATATATGTCAACTGACACTTGAACACATCTACTATTTGCCCGATGTCCAAGAAAGACCAGCTTAATATTTGGTCTTTGTCTTTAGCATGTAAACAACACATTTTTGAGATGCCTAAATAGTATCCATGCTTTATCCATTGGATGTAGAACAGCCTAGCAGGGTTTCCCGTTACCCTTTCTGTTTTACAGTTATAGTAAGCTGCCATTAACATCACTCCAGCCTGTCATAAGAGAACATTATTCAAAATTCAATGTTCTTTTGTTGCATTTTTCCTGCCATTGAGTTATACAGCACAGTTATACAACTTTCTATTACTTCATGCCAGGGGCGATTTGACATTCTCACTCTTTCTGGATCTTATGTACGCACTGAAATTGGAGGCAGAACTGGTGGGCTTAGTGTGTGTCTGGCAAGTACAGATGGTCAAATTATTGGAGGCGGAGTTGGTGGTCCCTTGATAGCTGGAGGCCCAATTCAGGTTTTCTACTTTTAAGAATATTATAAGTTTTTATTATGATCTTAGACATCAACAAAATTAATCAAGATATTGATCTTCAGATTATCTTATCTGATATTAGAGAAAAAATCTGTTAACGGGACCGAGCTGGCTGAACAGTTGGCATGCTTTCTTACTGATAATTGCGTACCTAACTTGAGACTCATTCTGTTTCGTCATTTCTTCATGTTTTTATTTCCTTATGTTTTGTCCACCAATGAAGTAGTTGGTGAAGCATCTGTCCGTGTATAAGGTTGAAGTTTTCTCGTGGTAAACAAATCACAACTGGTATACTTATTAACGAAAAGTACAAATCACAACTAATAAGTACAAGTCCAGATGACCAAAATGTAATTGACTTTCTTGCAATAAAGGGAAAGTCCCATTTAGAAACAAGAAGTGGTGATACTTGTACAAAGAATTGGCAAGAAGCCAGTGATCAGTCTGTTTAATTTGCTTGTGAAATATAGAATCTTTTCCTTTTCTTTTGTGACTTTAAGTTCCGACTTTCTGACAGTTTGTTATTGACTGTGTTGATTAGGTGATTGTTGGCTCATTTTCAGTTGACTCAAAAGCTGGTGGAGTAAAGAATGATATTTCCCAGCAAATTGGTGGGTCACCAATGTCAAGTGTAGGCTTTCGCTCGGTGGTTGATTCTTCTCATCAAAATATGGGCGGAGGCCAATTTATGATGCAGTCTCGCGGCATGCAACCAATGCCTTTACATCAAACTGAATGGAGGGTTAGCACCGGTCAGGGCATGCACCAGTCTCCAGAAAATGGGGACTATGACCACCTTGAAGACTAGGCAAAAATTGTCGTGTTAGGAGTAGTGTGAAAAACATTCCTAAGTTATAGGTTCTTTCGGAAGAGAATATACAAACTCTTTACATTGTA
This sequence comes from Nicotiana noctiflora, assembly GCA_032618575.1. Taxonomy (NCBI): domain Eukaryota; kingdom Viridiplantae; phylum Streptophyta; class Magnoliopsida; order Solanales; family Solanaceae; genus Nicotiana; species Nicotiana noctiflora. The sequence continues at coordinate 71,797 of JASVEL010007696.1, forward strand.
CAGGTTAGCAACACCTCCTTTAGTTCTCTTTTTTTTTTTTTGCAGATGAAAACTGCTCCCAAATGCACTGATGTATGGACCTCAAGAATTTTTCCTGCATTTCTCTGGATTACCTTGCTGTCTTTGTGCTTTAGAGTTATCTAAATTTTTTGTTCATTGGGGATGTATAAAACTACGAGTTACTGACTTGTGTATACTGGTGAAAAAAGAGGTTGATTAGGTCTGAGTTACCTAGTTGCCTTAAACCTTAAAACTATATATCATACCAAGTCGGTACTTATTCTCACAAGGGAGTAGCGGGTGTGTCTCTTAACTTTTTGCCACTTGGTTACTTATTTGTCCAGTGAGTTTAGATGGCTGCATTATGTCCTTTGCTCGGATGGCTTGCTGTTATTCGGGCTTTATTAGCAGTTGGATTGAGCTAGCTTGCGCGCACCTGACGATTCCATCAGTTCTTACTACGATCTCACTATAACAGTTAGATCAAGCCGTAGACTTTGGATATTATTTATAAAATCAATATCCGTAGCTGTACCGATGCTTAGATTTCGGATGAGCTTTGTTGTGTGACAGTAGAGGCCGCTGACTATCATGTGGCAAATGGCAAACAAAGTCATATTTGTCAACGTGCTTATTTGCTCAAGTTCCAAATTGTGGTCAATTATCTCAATTTGCCTTGGAATATTATGCTCTCTGCATAGTAAAAGTTCTTGGACATTTCTCGTAAGGCCATTGGAATGAGGACCACACTTTAGGCATCTACTAAGCCCCCTAGTCTATATTGTTTATTACACAAATCTCAATGTGTATATTTAAGTTTTTATATTTCCATATTACTCTTGTACTTTTGTAAAATTTTATCAATTTAATTGGAAAATATAAATTATCAGTTAAAAAAGTCCCAGTTGTTAACAAATTCATTTGAAGTTTTGATTTTGTAATTAGTATCCCTTTGACATAAGAAAAGAGTATTTTTGGGGAATATGAACACGAGAAAGGAGGAGTATGGCCACAATAGTTTTTGACGAAAAGATCCAGAGAATTTAATATATAGTATATATATATAAAATAAAAAAGTTCATAGTGTATTTCTTTTCCTCAAAGGGGTGTTAATATAGCTCCGCCACTTATTACAATCTTAGTTGTGGTATTGTATTTTTGAATTTCTAACTCCACAACTGCTAGCAAGTGTCATGTTCCAGTCTTGATGGCTCCTGGACCGAGCACTTGCTGTCTTGGGTTTCTTTTAAAAAATTATTTTTATTAGGAATTTGTACATAATTATACTATGAAACTATATTACCATTCTTACTCAAGTTTTATTATAATTACATTTTATATATTCAGTTACAATTTATGTACATTTTAAGGGAATTAGTAATAATAATTAGTGTCCTAAAATTACTCTAACATATCGTCCACTCCTCCACGTTTCTCTCCCCCCATCCCACTCCTACCCCATGTATCTTGCACCCAACCACGATTCCACCATTTAAAAAATTAAAATGTTTTGAACCTTTAAATTTGAATTTGAGTTTTCAAAAAATATTATCTGTTTGAATAGGATGTTGTTGCAAAGAATTGGGAATTCTCTCTACGTCTCTCTCTATTTCTCAATCCCTAATTTCGGTAATGTAAAGCAAAGGAAAAGATAGCAGCAAATTCC
>JASVEL010007697.1:0-95000 GCA_032618575.1 Nicotiana noctiflora
TTTCCCCAAAGTAAGCTATTAACAATTCTTCATTTCTTCCGAGACTCCTTAGTTGATTGCAATACCTTTTCAAATGGGCTATGGGATGTCCATGTCCATCGTACTTTTCAAATTTGGGAATCTTGAAACCAGGTGGCAAGTGGACATCGGGAAAGAAGCATAGATCTTTGAAAGCAACACTCTTTTGACCTGCCAACCCGTGCATGTTCTTCAACCGATGTTCTAAGCTTTTCAATCTTTGGGTTATTTCCTCCTGTACCATCCTTCGGGGATCTTGCGTTGTCCGCTTGTCACAAACCAACCACCTTCTACTTACTTTACAATTCAAGACAAAACATGTTAGAATGGACTTAGACAGTCCTTATCAAATTTTTTATTTTTTTTTATTTTTTTATTTTATATTATATATATACATATACAGTTGTGGTCGAATCTTATGGAGATTGCCTACGTATCATGACCCCGCATGAATCAGACCGAGCGTAGTTCTTGCAAATTAATGCAAGAAATAAAGAGATGTTTATTTGATTGTTTTTTTCTTTTTTCGAAGAAAAATTGTAGAAGCCGACTCCAACTACAAACTCTGATGAAAAACTTTTACACCTTGTGCCAGAGATAAGAATAAGAATATTTTTAGCGCCAATTATGACTATTTCCACAAAATTAGCCATGCAATGGCTTATTTGGCAAAAATGGCTATTTTTGCAAAAATTTATTTAATACAAAAGATGAACTTGAAAAACAATTTCCTCTTATGGCTCATGGGGGCATCGTTCGGCATCGCCATAAGCCAATACAAGACTGAGAAGTTTCTAATGTCAATTGACTATTTTTACAAAATTGGCAATGTAATGACTTATTTGACAAAGCGGCTATTTTTGCATAATTTTATTTAAGAGACTACAAATTCAAAATTTTTCATCTTAGGGCCCATGGGGCATCGTTCAGCACCGACACAGGCCAACACAAGACTGAGAAAGTTTAAATGCCAAATGTGGCCATTTCAGTAAAATCATATGTTGTTTTTTTTTTTGCAAAGTTGAGTGATGACTCAAACTTAATTTTGCGGATACGGACTTTCAACATTTCCACGAGGAAATATTTCAAGGTTGTGCCCAAAAATTATTTACAAAGACTCAAAGTGGCTATTCTTGCAAAAATAGCCTTCTGGCGTCCTTTTGGGGAACATTCGACTTATTTTAAACAAGAATAGCATCACCCGATTTATTTATAATAAAATCAAAAATTTGACACATTTTTTTGGTTATTTTTGCAAAAGGGGTGTTAACCCGAACTTGATTTTGCGGCTGTGGCCTTGCAACATTTCCACAAGGAATATTTCAAGGCTATGCTCGTAAATTATCTAAAATGACTCAAAGCGGCTATTTTTGCAAAAACAGCCTTCCGGCGTCCTTTCGGAACATTCGGCTATTTTCAAAAATGACATCACTTTGATTTTATTGACAAAATTAAACACACATTGTTTTTTGATTTTTTTTTTAAAAGGGGTGGTAACCCAAACTTTATTTTGAGGCTACGGCCTTTCAACATTTCCACATGGAATATTTCAAGGCTATTATTCAAAAAGAAAAAGAAAAGACTTCAAAGTGGCCATTTTTGCAAAAACAGCCTTCCGGTGTCCTTTCGGAACATTCGGCTATTTTCAAAAACAGCATTACTTTGATTTTATTGAAAACTAAAACTTCGACATTTTTTTTTAATTTTTTGAAGGGGTGGTTGGACCCGATGAGGGTTGCCTACGTATCCCACTTAATGGCGAGAATCAAACCTGCGTAGTTCGGTCAGATTACTTGACCGATTATTTGAACAAAATTGTTCTTCCTATTTTTTCACATTTTTCTTTTCAAAATTTTCACCAGCGTTTCGTCAATATTTTGATATTTTTCTATTCCAAAATTCTATTTCTTTTTGTTTTCAGGAATTTAACCAATTATCATAATAATACAGGACAAATAAATGCAGCATATAATATGCTCGGTTTTTTATTACCGGGTCACCTGTCCTAGACAGACCCAACCCTTGTGTTGAGTCCCCTAAGTCAGATATGATGCAAATAAGCGTGTCCTACTAGGGATCCGGCATGAAGTTATGTTATTCTAAGCTCAAAACCTCGGTATGTGATCTAGACTGTGTACCCAAGCGGACAACTCGGGTTGAGGAAGGAGCTCCTTTCCGGGAACCAAAAGGCCAGCCGGCTTAGAAACTTTCCGAGCCTCTTTGTTATTTCGGGGTATGACACTAACAGAATAAGGAGTCTCAACCAGTGAGCACATCCCCAGGAGTGAGAAAAAGAAGGACTCGGCGCAGTTTGTATATACAGTTCAGATAATATCAAGGCGGTAAACATATAGCAGTTTGTATATACAGTTCAGATAGTATCAAAGCGGTAAACATATAGCACATTAATTAAACATATAATAAAATCAGATATAGACAAAAACAGCAATTTAACTGAGCTCGAATTCTTAAACCCTGAACCGAAGTTCTGGTTTCAATCCCCAGCAGAGTCGCCAGAGCTGTCACACCTCCGTTTTTCACACATGCACATAACACGTAAATAACGTAAATGTGCCACTGTTTAATACTACACCCCGAGAAGGGATATAATAATAATCAATGAAGGAGTTTTTCCACTTAAAGGACAGTCGGAACGGGATCAATTTATTTAATTTTTTCAGAGTCGCCACTTGGAAAAATAATGGTGTCCCAAGTCACCGATTTAATCCCGAACCGAGGAAATTTATGACTCTGTATACAGTCTGCGAAACTAGAAACTTGGATAAGGAATTCTGTTAACCCGGGAGAAGGTGTTAGGCACTCCTGGATTCCGTGGTTTTAGCACGGTCGCTCAACTGCAATTTTTACTTTTATCTGATTTCTTTATATATTTTAATTATGTGCTTTTAATGTTCCGCTTTTCAATTTTAGAAGAATTGCGACGTCACGAAAATACATTTCGAGTCACACCGCAACCAGTACGCCTGTGACTTTAACGTATTTCAGTTTCGTCGAGAGTAAGATTTGGGTCACATAAATGCGCACCCGTGATTAGGAAGGTATTATTATTAACTAACACGCCTAAAGTAATTTCGTGTTTGTACTTTGCTGGGCCATGAAATTTTCTAAATGGCACGCCTCGAATTCTAAGGACAAAACAAGATTAATCAAATGAGGGCCATGCAATTGTCATTTTGTTAGACACGACGCACATTGATTTTATCTACATTCATAAACACAAAATCAACCAATAATTAATGTACCAAATCAAATTTAAACATCTTAAAATTTTCACATACATCACAACTACCAAATTCGCCACCATTTTGCTGCTCAAGCCGAGATCAGATGGTGACATACAATTTTTCTATGTAACTACCAAGAGAAGGAAAGAACAACTAATTGGCAACGTTTTTAAACAACGCACATTTTCAGAAGCTTTGGCATAACCCATGTCATAATTGAAAGCAAATCTAGTAAAATTCCACTTCTATTTTAACTCACTCTTTCCCTTTGTTTAACTGGTTAAAAGAACACTAAAAAAATCTCATGCCATTTCAAATTAAATACACACAGGGAGTGCTCAATTTTACCAAGATTAATCTAACACTCCAATGTAAACTTAACATATTAACAATGCCAAACATAGATTCAAACAATTCACAGTATAGACAAATCGATGATAGACTAAGTATATAGCTACCAAAGAAGAATGCTTGAACTCGTCTCAAATGGCCACGTTTCCCAATTGATTAATAGCTGAAATAGATCATGTAATTAATGACAAATGGACTGATTTATTTCCAGAACCGTAAAAGCCAACTGACTCTCATGTCGTACTCTAACTTATTCAACTCTTAATATCAGGAATTACATAAGACAACAGAAGAAATCAGATTCATTATAGGCTAGATTTATCATTTGAATCACATGCTATAACAACATAAACGAAAGCATACCAGACAATCAGTTGAGTATGGACATATGAAGTCAAGAATGCCTACAGCAGGCTTTTCACCTCCTCATTAACACATTTAAAGATAAATACAAGGAGGATTTCAACGTACCAAGAAGCACACCCAAGAGCTAAAATTCGACAAATCAGAGGAAAGGAAAATGAAACCCCAGCCAACAAACAACAATGAACTCAAAGTCTAACCTTTCCCGCAGCTTTAAAGCTATTCCGAGTCCCAAGTCTCCACTGATTCACTCCGTGAACCTCGGACGGCAACGAACCAAAACCTCGATCTCGGTAGTATATCAGTCACAATTTCAAAAGATAATGAATGGACAACAACTGAAAGCCAAGTAAAGCTTGAAACAGATTCAAGCTCCTCTCGTGCTAACAAAATTCCACTGATTCGCTGCTGTCATTTCTCGTTTTTGTGCGTGTTTATGGTTATGTGTAAGTATTTTCCGGCGAGCTGTTAGTTCCGGCAGGATTCATTGATTGGGTTTTGGAGAGGATGAACCGAAGGGGAAGGGTCGTTTGGTTGGAGAGGAGCTGCTGGTCGTTGCTGGTTCGTGGTTGATGGTCAGCGACTATGGAGGTCATATGGAGGAGACGTGAAGCAGCATGCAACAACGGCTGGTAGTTCACGGTGGTCGTTGATAGTTGACGACTATGTGTGTATGTGTTATTGTGAGGGACTGATGGAAAGGACGATGGAGGCGTGGGTTGTTGATGGTTTTTCACTGAAGAAAAGTTCGAACAGTATAGTATATGTGTCTGTTTTCTTCAGCTGATGTGTACGCCTGTGTTTTGCGGCTGAAATCGTGAAGAAGAAAGAAATTTTTTCTGGGGAAAGGGTCTGTTAGCGTTTTTCTGTTAAAGGGGGCAGCCGTGTACCAGTCCTTCACCCCTCTTTTTTCTTGTTGTGTGTAGAAGATGATATTGGGGTGACGGCTGGGAGCTTTGCCTATGTGTGTATATCTTTTTAAAAATCACGAACCAAATGAGCAGTGTCCTCTCCTCTTTGTATTGTGTGCTTTTCAGTCATATATAAAAGCCCCCTCCCCCCCCCCTTCCTTTGTTTTTGTTTTGTTCCTTTAAAAAATGTTGAAAACCCCATCCTTTGTCCGTTGGTAATTCTGAAGATTCCCACGTGAGAGACCAAGAGTCATGGGTCTCCACGTGGGTTTCAAGTGTTATGGGCTTCGTCTCGTGCTCCGTCCGTATCCCCCACGTGTGGTGAGCTCGGATTATTATGGGCTAGGTCCGAAAATTATAAAACCGGGTAGTTTGAACCCGAGTATTATTCTTTGCCCGGAACCGAGAATGAGAACACGGTGTTATTAATTAATCCTACGTAAGCAAAATAACTATAAGACTAATAATTAAAACAAAGTTATTTTTTATATTTTTCTTTCAAAATTAAAGTAACTACAAAATGTTAATGCAACTATTTTTATTATTTTCGTTTTTATAAAAAGATAAAAATATAAAGTACTATTTTTGTATTTTTCAAGTTTAAAAATGACTACGAAACATTAATAAAACTATATTTTTGTTATTTTTCATTTTAAGGTAAAAGTAAAGTAAAAGAGTCAAAATTAGCTAAGATATCTATATTAGGCCTAAACTAAATATTTTACGCTAAAAATATAAAAAAATCTCGGGTAGGGGCAAAATCACGCATCTACAACAGCGTTATCTAGTAGCTTAGAAAATCCATTATTCGCTTTAGCACATTTACGGCCATGTGCTCATCCTGAATTCATGAATATTTACAAGATCAACCCTTTAAATCTTGCTAGAAGCGGCACCACTTCAATATTCATATAGGTGGAATTAGTTACTATGTCCCTGTTACTCCAGACATTAATAATTCCATTGAGATTAATCAACCTCTTCATGTAACAGTATGCACTTTGGAGTTTGTCTTTATGCCCATGATATAACAAGCATTTAACAACTCCTTAACTCCTCCCATAATAGTAAGTAGTACAATAGAATTAGGGCTCCTAAAGAGGAGATCAATGCTTAAACAATACAAGAAACTTGTTATTACCCATTAAACTTATATTGTTAGAATGTATACTAACTCAAAGTGGGGTTCCCATTCCTTGCATTTAATTTAAGGGTCACAGCCCCTTCCCTTTACAAGTTTGTTGTACTACGTCTCTACCTAATGGCTTCGTAAGTGGATCAGCCAAATTCTTATTTGATCTCACATATATTATAGCTATAGCTCCATTTGTAATTAATTCTCTTAAATAAGCATGTCTCAAGCTTATATGTCTCAATTTCCCTTTGTATATTTTATTGTGAGCAACACACATTGTAGTCTCACTATCACAGAATATGAAAATGGCTTGCATAGGTTATGGACACAACTTTATATCAAATAACATATTCCTCAGTCATTCTGCTTCTTTTCCAGCAACATCTGCCGCAACATGGTTTTCGATCAAGACTTGTTCAGAATCCTGCACTTCCGCATATGTCTTGAACATCTTCTTGTCATAACAGACATGAATAGTAGCACCCGAATCTAGCCACCAGTCTTGAGTATTTGTAGCAGCGGTAGCCATATTTAATTCGATGACCATACCGATTTGCATTGCAGAAACCATGGCAACCAGTCCTTGGACAGAATTTTCCACTACGTTTGCCTCTTCAGAATTTCCAGATTTTTCAATCTTTCCAGACTTTTCGGTATTTCCTGCATTGATATTTATTCGTGCCTTTCTATATCTACAATTCCGAATCATATGGCCTTTTTTTCCACAGTTATGACAACTAAAGTTCTTTCTTTTTTAAAAGAAGACTTTTTGGAAACTTTTAGATGTTTGTTCCCACTTCCTGAACCATTCTGACTTACAAAATTGACTGCGGAACTCGAGGGCTGACTAATAGCATCACGAGCACGAGTCTCACTTTCAATTTGAATGTGAGTCCGAAATTGCTCCACAGTCATTTTATCCATTGAATGTAGGATTTTCTTTCTATAGTCATTCCAGGAGGAAGGCAATTTCGAAAGAATATCACCTATTTGAAATGCATCAGGAATTTTAACTTCAAGATCACTTAGCTTTGATATCAAGATTTGCAGTTCATGAATCTGATCCATTATAGGCCTAGTATTGTCACGACCCGGATTTTCCCCCAACATCGGGATCGTGATGGCGCCTACTCGTGGTAGCTAGGCAAGCCACTGTATTCATACTATCCTGTTTTTAACACAATTTTTAATTAAATAAATGCGGAATACTTTATCGAAATAGAAATAACTAATTACAAGATGAAAATCATACTGAAATCCTCTACCCAAGACGTGGAGTCACCAACTCACGAACTACTACTAAAAACTACACATAAGAGTTTGAAAGAAATATAACATAATTCTGTTTGTCTCGGAACAAAGAGACTACAGCTAGTAACATAAATAAAGAGAGAGAGACGCCGGGCTTGCGGACGTCTGCAAGCTACCTCGGTCTCAAATGTGATCAACTCCCACGCAATCGATTTACTGCTGCTGCTCCTGATCGTAACCTGGACCTGTGCAAAAACGCACAGAAGTGTAGCATCAGCACAACCGACCCCATGTGCTGGTAAGTGCCTGGCCTATCCCGGCGAAGTAGTGACAAGCCTAGGACCAGACACCCACATAAACCTGTGCAGTTGCAATATATATATATATATATGTACATAAACATTTATAAGGAAATACTCTGCCCTGCAATAACAGCCAATAACTCATAATATCCAGATTAATCTAATCAACATAATTAAGTCTTACTTTCGTGTCTCAATTCTTTACTTTTCTTTTTTTTATCTCGTGGTAGGCGTACCACCCGCTCCCAAATATATCAATAGGCTACCGGCAACTATGGCCAATGCCAAGATTCAAATCACTTTGTGGTCGGCGTGCCACACGATCCCATTTCTTATCATAAAAGTGGTCGGCGCGCCACACGATCCCAATTCTTTAATATATATATATATATTACCACAATTAACAAGAATTAACCAAGTAATAACACAATAAGGAATATCTCAAAAGAACTCAACAATTAACAACGGTTAATAAGTTCACAAGGAAAACAAAGTATAATGGAAACACAAGTAATATCAATTCAAGGAATAGCAAATAGTTGCACGACATCACCCAAATAAAATATAATGGAAAAACAAGTAATATCAAGTCAAGGAATGGCAAATAGTTGCACGGCATCACCCTTCGTGCTTTTACTCTCATCCTCACCAAATAAGTAAATAAAGTGTACGGCATCACCCTTCGTACTTTTACTCTCATCCTCACATCCATGGTACGGCATGATCCTTCGTACATGGTTCAATAACAAGGCACGGCATGATCCTTCGTGCATAATCAATAAAACATGGCACGGCATTAACCTTCGTGCATAAATAATAAATCAAGGCACGGCATCACCCTTCGTGCATTATCAATCTTCCTCACCCAAACAACAATCACAATTAAGGGCAGAGAAAGAAACAGTAATTCATAAACCGTCCCAACAAGGGCAATCAATAATTATCTTCACAACAAGTCCCGACAAGGGAAAACAATAACAATTCTACAACCTGGCAAAGGTTCAACAATTCATCTGTAAATATATCTCAAAATAAGCATTTTCAACGACTCACGGTCATACTAGACGCCAGTGTATGGATGCTTGTCACCACAGCCCATACACCGCACTCGATCACATAACACATAGCACATAATCATATTCCCTCAAGCTAGGATAGAACAAACACTTACCTCGAATGTTTATGAACAATTCAATCCGTGGCAACGCCTTTTCCTTTCAAATTTGGCTCCAATCCAATCGTATCTATACACAATTGATTTAATATCATCAATACTACTCAACAAACTAATTCATAAGGCTAATTACAACTTTTACAACATTCGGCCCGGAATAGTGAATTTCGACCCCGGGCCCACATGGTCGGAACTCGGGGTTCGGACCAAAATCCGGCTACCCATCCCCCACGAGTTCATGTATATGATTTGTTTCAAAATCGGATCTCAATTCGAGGTCCAATTCCCCAATTTATGAAAAACCCTATTTTCTAACAAAAACAAGAATTCTACCATGAAAACCTTTGATTTTTAATGAAAAACATGTTTAATGATGTTAGGAATTGAAAGAATTAAGTAAAAAGTGACTTACAATTGTTTTGATGAAGAAGGAATCCGTGAAGAATTGCAAATGAGTGTTTTTGTTTTGTAAAAAGTGAAGAAATGAACTTAAAATCATGTTTTACAGGTCTCTGTGTTCGCATTTGCGAACATGGGTTCGCAATTGCGAACCCCGACCAATTTCTGGAGTTTGAAAAATAAGCTAAAGCTGGGAAGTTCGCATTTGCGAACATTTGTTCGCATTTGCGAACACTGGCAGACAAAGGGACTGTTCGCATTTGCGAACTAATGTTCGCATTTGCGAACATAGGCTGTATAGGGCAGTGTTCGCATTTGCGAACAATGGTTCGCATTTGCGAACCAAGGCAATATAGGGAATGTTCGCATTTGCGAACTTTTGTTCGCATTTGCGAACATAGGCAGGCCCTGGGGACTTTCGCAAATGCGAACAATTGTTCGCATTTGCGAACAAGGCTGGGTCAATGGTGCTTCGCATTTGCGATCAGGGTTCGCATTTGCGAGCCCTGCCTTGTACTACCCCTTCGCAATTGCGAGAAATACTTCGCAATTGCGAAGCCAACAGCTGGGTGAAAAACCAGCAGTGCAAAAATTCAGAATTTAATCCAACGGCCTATCAAATCTTTACCCGAGCCCCGGGCTCCAAACCAAACATGTACACAACCTCAAAAACACATTATGAACTTGCTCGTGCGATCACATCGCCAATATCACCTCGTTTTCATCAAATCAAGCCTCAAATTCATGATTTTCATACCTTTGGTTTTCAAAACTTTCAAACTTGGGACTCAAGGTCCAAAACATCTCAAACGACATCCGAATGTCACCAAACTTTACAAAAATCACATATATAATATTTAAGACTTGTATCGGGCGTCGGAACCAAAATACGAGCCCGATACCAAGGTCAATCAATTCATTTCCTTTAACAATTACATCAAAAATAATTTTATAGAAAAATTCATAACTTGGGCTCTAGGCCTCAGAATTCAACTCCGGACGCATGTCCAAGTCCCATATTTTCCTACGAACCTCTCGGGACCATCCAATATCGGGTCCGGATCCGTTTACCAAAAATGTTGACCGAAGTCAACCATATCAATATTAATATCATTTTTATTCAAATTTCTCATAAAATTCATATTTTCTATCACAAAAATCTTTCCGGCTACAAGCTCGGATCGTGCACGTAAATCGAGGCAACATGGAATGAGGTTTTCAAGGCCTCGGAATCTCGAAATGATTAATAAAATAAGTGATGACCCTTTGGGTCGTTTAATTATATCAAATAATAACTGTTCATCCTCGAACGGACAAGAGAAGGAAGTACCTGAGTCGGGGAACAAATGAGGGTAATGGCTCCGCATATCGGACTCGGACTCCGAGGTCGATGCCTTAGGAGGATGACCTCTCCACTAAACATGCACAGAAGGAAAACTCTTTGACCTCAACTGTAGAATGGCCACCGGCTCCTCCTCGTAAGATAGATCATTGTCCAATTTGACAGTACTGAAGTCTAACACATGTGTGGGATCGCCGTGGTATCTCCGAAGCATAGATATGTGAAAAAAACTGGGTGCACGGCTGATAAGCTAGGCGGCAAAGCTAATCTGTAAGCCACCCCTCCCACTCTATCTAGAATCTCAAATGGACCAATATACCTAGGGCTGAGCTTGCCCTTCTTCCCGAACCTCATTACGCCCTTCATAGGCGACACTCGGTGCAATACTCGCTCCCCAATCATGAAAGCTATATCTCGAACCTTGCGATCTGCATAGCTCTTTTGTCTAGACTGAGCCGTGCGAAGCCTATCTTGAATAATCTTGACCTTATCTAAGGCCTCCTAAAATAAATCTGTACCGAATAACCGAGTTTCTCCCGGTTCAAACCATCCAACCGGAGAACGACACCGCTTACCATAAAACGCTTCATGAGGAGCCATCTGGATGCTTGATTGATAACTATTATTATAAGCAAACTCCGCCAAAGGCAGGAATTGATCACATCACCATCTAAGGTGACCTGATTAGCACCTCCTCGCTGAACCGTGTCTCTAAGGTCACATAAATAGGAATCATTATATTGTTGATCGCGGATATGCTCCAATAATGAAGAGCGAGCGATCGCACAAGCTAGTGCTCGACTAGGCTCAGAAATATCCAACCTCACAAATCGATTGGCCAAGGACTGAACATCCAAAGCAATTGGCCTCTAATTGACTGGAATATAAACAAGACTGCCCATACTGGCTGACTTCCTACTCAAAGCGTCAGCCACCACGTTTGCTTTTTCCCTGATGATATAAAAAGGTGACATCATAATTTTTCCGCAATACCAGCCACCTTCTCTGCCTCAAATTCAACTCTTTTGTTTAAACAAATATCGAAGACTCTTATGATCGGTGTATACTTCACATACTACACCATACAAATATTGCCTCCAGATCTTCAATGCGTGAATAATCGCCGCAAATTCTAGATCATGCACTGGGTAATTCTTTTCATGCATCTTCAACTGCCTCGAAGCATAGGCAATAACCTTGCCATCCTGCATTAACACTGCACCAAGTCCAATACGGGAAGCATCACAATAAACAGTATAAGGTCCCGTACTTGTGGGTAAAACCAATACCGGTGATGTGGTCAAGGCTGTCTTGAGCTTTTGAAAGCTCGCCTCACATTCATCAGACCATTCAAATTGAACACCTTTCTGGGTCAATCTGGTCAGTGGGGTTGGAATAGATGAAAATCCCTCTACGAATCGGCGATAATAACCCGCTAATCCCAAGAAACTCCAAATCTCTGTGGCTGATGTTAGTCTAGGTCAGTCCTTGACTGCCTCAATCTTCTTCGGATCAACCTGAATACCTGCTGCCGTCACAATATGACCCAGGAATGTAACTGAACTTAGTCAAAATTCACACTTCGAAATTTTTGCATATAGTTGGCTATCTTTCAGAGTCTGCAAAGTCACTCTGAGATGTTGCGCATGCTCCTCATGACCGCAGGAGTATGTCAATATGGAAACAATGAAGACTACAACGAACAAGTCTAAATAAGGCACGAACACACTCATGTGTATGCACATATCCATGACTCTGAAGTCTGGCCATAGGAGTTATTCTTAAATTACAACATTGTCAATTAACCCTGTTATCAAATACCTTATTCTACAAATCCCACTTTACTCAGAATGAGGTATGGTGACCTCGCGATTATTTTCCCGAATTAATGCGTCATATTTATCCTTACCTGGTGCTCGTCTCAAAGGCTAAGCTCAATGGTTTCAAGATAGAAATGGCTAAATATGAATAGAAACTATACAAGAATTGTCAAATAGTCCTAACGGACATGACTCTTATTTACGAATGCGATACGAAAGTATTAATTCATAAAAGAAGAATTTTAAACACATAAACTCTTACTACCAGGACCCAGTCCTCATGTGATATCCACCGCAGCTTGAAGATCGGCTTAGAAATATTTCACATTATGCCAAAAATTGGAGGATCTCATCCTCAACTCTGAATCACAGTACTTGCACATCATATAATCTGAAATTTTTCATTTCCTTTCTTTCTTCCTTTCAATAATTGTCCGTCAAAGATAATCACGACATAAAATGAACCCTCATACCGATAGGGCACACAATTAACGATTAAAATTAGTTATTCCGAGAATTATATCAAAACATATTGTAATAAGTAATATAAAGTCACTCTTAGTCTCATGGATATTTAGTAACTAACACCTAATAATAGGGATGTCTATCCTCATGTAATATCTCAACGGGAGTATTTCCCTAAGTAGTATGATTACGATGCTCGCTCATGAATGGAGCATGTTAAACAGACTTGCCTAAATTTTCTTTCAAAAACCAAATCAAATTAAGGGAAAATTATTCTGTTTATAACAATCTGAATTATACACGTGATGACACCATCCGGTGTAATGACCTCCCTCATACCATAAAAAGTATATCAATGGTTGGGTCTCCACCTCTAGGATTTTCACCTCCACCTCTAACATCCTGACCTATACATCTGGCTGGCCATGTAGGATAAATATTAACCGCAATGGAGCGTGTAGCCTGAGTGCTTTCCTAAAATTATATTTCTCCAAAAATTCCACATTCACAGCAATTCCTTTAAGGCTCAGTTAACTTGTTGTTCATGACAATATATATTCGGACACGGTCATTGTGACCTGGTACAACCGTTCAGATCGCATATACTACATATTGCAGAGAATCTCGGGGTGACGTCTTCATAACATTTTCTAAAAATAGAGTTTAGTAGATAGCGTTGCATTGGCCGGCTTGCCCTCTTGGTAATCTTGTCACAAACATTGATGGCCAATTTCCTCTTTTGCTATGTTGGCTTAACACTGCTCAGCTACCCCGTTTACTCACAAACTCTTCGTTATTCTCCTGGGGCGATTTCTTACCCCATGAAAGGAACCAACCTTAAATATGTATAAATTATTTAGAGAACCTTTCTATACCATATATATACAGTCCAATAACTCACCATATTTGTCCTTCACAACTCCAACACATCGACCGGACGTCAAGGTCCGTTGAAACCCAACACGATTTATTAGGTGATCTCCTGATATAATTGCACCTTCCGTTGGGACCATAACTGGTGTGGTAAATACATTATCTTCCCACTATTTCTGTGTGCCTTCTGTAGCACAGTAAAATGAACTCCTCGCATTCGACTATTCCCACGTTCTGTAATTCCTCATAAGAACTGTCAAGCACAATCTCGTGGGTTCTCAAAAGATGCACCGCTGAAGGTGGTAGCGAAGACTTTGGTGAAACCTATCTGTCCTCCGTAAAACTTTTGAAGGCATAGTTGATCTATCACCAGCCTGTGCCATTGTTCGGCTGGATAAGCAGTACGTGACTACGCCATTCATGGGAAGACAAGAGTGGAAATTTAACATAACACTTTGAAGAACAAATTCGCACGATAAGAAAGAACAAATGAGAGACTCTTTCCTAACTCAATAGACTCTGGAGGACAAGTACAGACGTCTCCATACCTACCTCTCAAACTCTACTAAGCTTGTTCGTGAGTGGTGAGACCTATGTAACCTAGAGCTCTGATACCAACTTGTCACGACCCGGATTTTCCCCCAACATCGGGATCGTGATGGCGCCTACTCGTGGTAGCTAGGCAAGCCACCGTATTCATACTATCCTGTTTTTAACACAATTTTAATTAAATAAATGCGGAATACTTTATCGAAATAGAAATAACTAATTACAAGATGAAAATCATACTGAAATCCTCTACCCAAGACGTGGAGTCACCAACTCACGAACTACTACTAAAAACTACACATAAGAGTTTGAAAGAAATATAACATAATTCTGTTTGTCTCGGAACAAAGAGACTACAGCTAGTAACATAAATAAAGAGAGAGAGACGCCGGGCTTGCGGACGTCTGCAAGCTACCTCGGTCTCAAATGTGATCAACTCCCACGCAATCGATTTACTGCTGCTGCTCCTGATCGTAACCTGGACCTGTGCAAAAACGCACGAAGTGTAGTATCAGCACAACCGACCCCATGTGCTGGTAAGTGCCTGGCCTATCCCGGCGAAGTAGTGACAAGCATAGGACCAGACACCCACATAAACCTGTGTAATTGCAATATATATATATATATATATATATGTACATAAACATTTATAAGGAAATACTCTGCTCTGCAATAACAACCAATAACTCATAATATCCAGATTAATCTAATCAACATAATTAAGTCTTACTTTCGTGTCTCAATTCTTTACTTTTCTTTTTTTATCTCGTGGTAGGCGTACCACCCGCTCCCAAATATATCAATAGGCTACCGGCAACTATGGCCAATGCCAAGATTCAAATCACTTTGTGGTCGGCGTGCCACACGATCCCATTTCTTATCATAAAAGTGGTCGGCGCGCCACACGATCCCAATTCTTTAATATATATATATATATTACCACAATTAACAAGAATTAACCAAGTAATAACACAATAAGGAATATCTCAAAAGAACTCAACAATTAACAACGGTTAATAAGTTCACAAGGAAAACAAAGTATAATGGAAACACAAGTAATATCAATTCAAGGAATAGCAAATAGTTGCACGGCATCACCCAAATAAAATATAATGGAAAAAAGAGTAATATCAAGTCAAGGAATAGCAAATAGTTGCACGACATCACCCAAATAAAATATAATGGAAAAACAAGTAATATCAAGTCAAGGAATGGCAAATAGTTGCACGGCATCACCCTTCGTGCTTTTACTCTCATCCTCACCAAATAAGTAAATAAAGTGTACGGCATCACCCTTCGTACTTTTACTCTCATCCTCACATCCATGGTACGGCATGATCCTTCGTACATGGTTCAATAACAAGGCACGGCATGATCCTTCGTGCATAATCAATAAAACATGGCACGGCATTAACCTTCGTGCATAAATAATAAATCAAGGCACGGCATCACCCTTCGTGCATTATCAATCTTCCTCACCCAAACAACAATCACAATTAAGGGCAGAGAAAGAAACAGTAATTCATAAACCGTCCCAACAAGGGCAATCAATAATTATCTTCACAACAAGTCCCGACAAGGGAAAACAATAACAATTCTACAACCTGGCAAAGGTTCAACAATTCATCTGTAAATATATCTCAAAATAAGCATTTTCAACGACTCACGGTCATACTAGACGCCGGTGTATGGATGCTCGTCACCACAGCCCATACACCGCACTCGATCACATAACACATAGCACATAATCATATTCCCTCAAGCTAGGATAGAACAAACACTTACCTCGAATGTTTATGAACAATTCAATCCGTGGCAACGCCTTTTCCTTTCAAATTTGGCTCCAATCCAATCGTATCTATACACAATTGATTTAATATCATCAATACTACTCAACAAACTAATTCATAAGGCTAATTACAACTTTTACAACATTCGGCCCGGAATAGTGAATTTCGACCCCGGGCCCACATGGTCGGAACTCGGGGTTCGGACCAAAATCCGGCTACCCATCCCCCCACGAGTTCATGTATATGATTTGTTTCAAAATCGGATCTCAATTCGAGGTCCAATTCCCCAATTTATGAAAAACCCTATTTTCTAACAAAAACAAGAATTCTACCATGAAAACCTTTGATTTTTAATGAAAACCATGTTTAATGATGTTAGGAATTGAAAGAATTAAGTAAAAAGTGACTTACAATTGTTTTGATGAAGAAGGAATCCGTGAAGAATCGCAAATGAGTGTTTTTGTTTTGTAAAAAGTGAAGAAATGAACTTAAAATCGTGTTTTACAGGTCTCTGTGTTCGCATTTGCGAACATGGGTTCGCAATTGTGAACCCCGACCAATTTCTGGAGTTTGAAAAATAAGCTAAAGTTGGGAAGTTCGCATTTGCGAACATTTGTTCGCATTTGCGAAGTCTAGGCAGTTACTGGGGATTTCGCATTTGCGAAATAAGGTTCGCATTTGCGAACCAGCAGGCTTCTGGGCTTCTTCGCATTTGCAAACAATGGTTTGCATTTGCGAACACAGGCAGTATAGGGAATGTTCGCATTTGCGAACTTTTGTTCGCATTTGCGAACATAGGCGGGCCCTGGGGACTTTTGCATTTGCGAACAATTGTTCGCATTTGCGAACAAGGCTGGGTTATGAGGCGTTCGCATTTGCGATCAGGGTTCGCATTTGCGAGCCCTGCCTTGTACTACCCCCTTCGCAATTGCGAGAAATACTTCGCAATTGCGAAGCCAACAGCTGGGTGAAAAACCAGCAGTGCAACATTTCAGAATTTAATCCAACGGCCTATCAAATCTTTACCCGAGCCCCCCGGGCTCCAAACCAAACATGTACACAACCTCAAAAACACATTATGAACTTGCTCGTGCGATCACATCGCCAATATCACCTCGTTTTCATCAAATCAAGCCTCAAATTCATGATTTTCATACCTTTGGTTTTCAAAACTTTCAAACTTGGGACTCAAGGTCCAAAACATCTCAAACGACATCCGAATGTCACCAAACTTTACAAAAATCACATATATAATATTTAAGACTTGTATCGGGCGTCGGAACCAAAATACGAGCCCGATACCAAGGTCAATTAATTCATTTCCTTTAACAATTACATCAAAAACAATTTTATAGAAAAATTCATAACTTAGGCTCTAGGCCTCAGAATTCAACTCCGGACGCATGTCCAAGTCCCATATTTTCCTACGAACCTCTCGGGACCATCCAATATCGGGTCCGGATCCGTTTACCAAAAATGTTGACCGAAGTCAACCATATCAATATTAATATCATTTTTATTCAAATTTCTCATAAAATTCATATTTTCTATCACAAAAATCTTTCCGGCTACAAGCTCGGATCGTGCACGTAAATCGAGGCAACATGGAATGAGGTTTTCAAGGCCTCAGAAGCTCGAAATGATTAATAAAATAAGTGATGACCCTTTGGGTCGTCACAAGTATCGAATATTTCAAATTCAAAATACTGCAAAGCTAAGAATTTGTCGATACCTCATTTTTCATTCTGGTATGCAGTTCGTAGAGCAGTCCAAATCTCTCTTGGTGACTTCAGATTGCGGTAGAGATCATAGAGTCGATCCGTCGAGGTATTCAGAATATGGCCGCGACACAACAGTTCATCATGTTCTCGTTTCTTCCTTTCTTCCTTGATTGCGTCAGAATCTTCTGTTGTGGGCTCAGGTATCGCAGGCAAGGCAGAATCAAGAACATAGTAGATATTGAGAGCAGATAGTAAGAATATCATCTTGTCTCTCCAGCGGGTAAAGTTCGTTCCATCAAAGCGATCAAGTTTGATGAACTCCTTCGGATTCTCAACAATGGACATCAATTTCTCCATAACAGAATAACTCGATTGTTAGAAAATAATAAACAAGAATGGCTTTGAGGCGTGAAAATTGATTGTCCTTAAAGAGTTATCGCCTCTATACTAATTTAGGGAAATACAAAACGATTCTCTTCAGGATACAACAAAGCCTGAAATAATACTTCTGATTTTTCTATACTGCTTCGTTGAAAATTCTTGTGTATTTATAGGCAATCAACAAACCTTTTCAGAAAAGATGTCTTGTTTCACAAACAGACATATTCGGTTGAATCCTTTCATAACAGACACAACTATTCAACAAACCTTTTCAGAAAAGATGTCTTGTTTCACAAACAGACATATTCGGTTAAATCCTTTCATAACAGACACAACTATTCAATAAACATTTTCAGAAAAAATGTTTTTTCTCTTCGGATGTGGGAACTACCCATTTTCCAACATGTGAAATAACAAAATATCCTACACAATCTTGGAAATGTTAGGTAAGGGTTTAAAATATTAGTATTGATTAGAACCGGTATACACATTGGATTACTTTTTGAGGGGCGGCCTTTTCCCAATATTATCTATAATTCTCTCCACTCAAGAAATTTTAGGTATTGAAATTGGTTCAATGATTGGAGCGTCTATTTACTTGTACCAACGTCCAACTTCCCAACATCCCATGTGACTGCTTTTGGGACAAAACAATGAAGGAGTATGAAGTGGCAATGTAATTGTCCACAAACTCACAAGTAGCAAGACAAGACCCCTACATTCATATTTGGAGACAAGCCACTTTTTATTTGTATGAAGAAAACATGCATATACACCCCACCCTCACCTTCCAAACAAAAGATGAATTTTCTTCTACAAAATTGTCGTTCTTGCTACAGCTGCAGGAAAATAGGTTCACGAAATAAAATAAAATATCCAACCGAAAACCTAATTCAATGCGGCTACTCTCGTTGATAGGCAAAATATGGTAGCAAATTTCCACAGAAAATAACTAACACGGATTCATAGACATCACATCTTGATACGGAGTGAAATAAAGAACCTTGCCGAAAGTTGTATATCGCGTTGTTCAGCTGAGACGTAGGGTGTGTTTGGTACGAAGGAAAATATTTTCTGGAAAATGTTTTCCAATTTTCCCATGTTTGGTTGGCTTAAATGTTTTGGAAAACATTTTTCTTATCAATTCATTTTCCTCCAATTGGAGGAAAATGTTTTCCTTATCAAAAGAAGGGAAAACATTTTCCAAAGCTCCTTCTCAACCATTCTCACCCTCACCAACCCACCCCACCCCCTCTCCAAAAAACAGTTTTTTTTTAGAAAAATTTCAGTTTTTCCGTTACCATCCACCCTACTACACCTCAACCCCACCCCGCAAAAAAAAAATTCTTTTAACTTAATTTTTTTTTCTATAATTTTAAATTTCTGTTTTCTTATTTTTTTTCACCACCCACCCCCACCCCCCCCCCCACCCCCCACCCTCCGAAAAAAAATTTAAAAAATATTTTTCAGTTTTTAATTTTATTATTTATCATTTAAAGACTCAATATTTTACAAGTTCCAAAATTATGAGTTCGGAAGTTTACGGGTTTAGAAATTATAAATTTACCGATTCAAAAATACGCGATTTTTGCGTTAAAAAGTAAAGCATCACATTAGTTCCTTTAGATTGTGTCAATTTTTAGGGGGTAAGAGAGTTGCAAAAAAAATATTTTTCTGAATAAACTATTTTTTACTCTCTAACCAAACATAGAAAATATTTTTCGGAAAATGTTTTCCACTTACCAACCAAACAAGAGAAAATAAGTGATAAAATCACTCATTTTCCATGAAAATATTTTCTAGGAAAACATTTTCCATGGAAAACATTTTCCTTCATACCAAACACACCCGTAATGATCAATTAGTTAGGATTTATGAGTACGGAAAAGGTTCAAATATGCCTGTGAACTATGCGAAATAGGACAAATATGCCCGTCGTTTATAGTTCGGCCCACATATGCTCATTCCGTCCAATAGTTGGGCATATATGCCCTTGTTTGATGGAAACTTGATTTTATTTTCTTTTTTTAATTTATTGATATCAAATTAACCAAACCCAACTTAAAAATAACCCACCCAACCCATGTCCTATTTCGATGGGCATTTTTTTCCTATTTCGCATAGTTCACGGGTATATTTGTGCTATTTCGCATAGTTCACGGGCATATTTGTGCTATTTCGTTAGTTCACGGGCATATTTGTCCTATTTTGCATAATTGGGTGTCACTGGGCCAAGGCCTCAAGGTTCCTGTTGCTTATCATCTCACTCACAAACAGTTTGCGAATTGTAAATAACCTTATGTTATTTGGTAAACTTCAAACAAAACAACGTAGCTACTAGTTTGTAGCCATCTATGTGATCTTCAAAACTAATAGTCACAACTTCAAAACAAAACAACTGTTGTAAGCTAACTGAGAGGAAATTATGACCAAATCAATACAACTTCAAAATAGAGATAATCAGTAACCACAAATGTAAGCTAACAGTCACAAAAATAACGAGTTAACATCTAGTATTACACTAACATCAACAGCAGCACTACTGAATAAATAGTTAAACCAAGATAGCATTCACCAAAAATGTTAACTATTTATTCAGTAGTGTTGTTGTTGATGTTAGCATAATACTAGATGTTAACTCGTTATTTTGTGACTGTTTTGATTTGGTCATAATTTCCTCTCAGTTAGCTTACAACAGGTTTTTTGTTTTGAAGTTGTGACTATTAGTTTTGAAGATCACATAGGTGGCTACAAACTAGTAGCTTGTTTTGTTTTGAAGTTTACCAAATAACAGAAGGTTATTTACAATTCGCAAATTATTTGTGAGTGAGATGATAAGCAACAGGAACATTGAGGCCTTAGGCCCAGTGACACCCAACTATGCAAAATAGGACAATATGCCAGTGAACTATGCAAAATAGTACAAATATGCCCGTGAACTATAGCACAAATATGCCCGTAAACTATGCGAAATAGGACAAAAATACCCGTCAAAATAGGACATGGGTCGAGTCGGGTGGGTTATTTTTAAGTTGGGTTTGGTTAATTTGGTATCAATAAATTAAAAAAAAATTAGGTTTCCGTCAAATAAGGGCATATATGCCCAACTATTGGACGGAATGGGCATACTTGGGCCGAACTATAAACGACGGGCATATTTGTCCTATTTCGCATAGTTCACGGGCATATTTGGACCTTTTCCGTCCCTTACCTTTTAAATTAGAAGTTTCCTATATTACACATTGACCTCTTAATTTCCCTTGTCCTATACCAATTAGGTCCTGCCCAAAGCTGTATTGAGATGGCAAATTTAGCATATTATCTAGCTGTAATTCTTGGGTCATTCTCATGAATTTACACTATATATAGATTGTAATTATCCTCTTTAAGGTTATGAATGAAAAGACACTTTACTTTTTGCCCTATTTTATCTTGCATTCTCTTTTCTTTCCCTTTTCTTTTTCATTTCCGTCACTGTTCCATTGCCATGTGTACCACTGTGTATGACCATGGCTGATAGTAATAGTAACATTATGGAGGTGCTCAAGAAAATTTCACTTGATATGTCAAGCTTCACAGCTAGACAAGATCTATTTGAAGCAAACCAAAAGCAGAGCAACAAGAATCCGGAAGAAGCTTTGAGTAAGCTCAGAGAAGTGCTCAACGAAGTTATCCATGGAAGAAAGAGGCCAGAACATGACAAATCTGTAACTCAAAGTGGATGTGAGATCTACTCTTCGAATGATAAACATGATAAACCCTTTGATTTTCGTGTTTAGCTTCCTCTAGTTTCCATGGAGCTAGTACATCTACAATGACTGTGAACCCCCATGCTACTAGCTCATCCTCTTTTAGCCCTCAAGCTCACTTGAACCCCAACCTAACAACCTCAGCTCCTCCAGACTCCATAAACCCTAACCCTCCTCTGCACATTTAATATCTGAAAACCTCTCAGATACAATCTTCTACTCCCCGAGTTATGGGGTTACATACCTTCCAAAATCCTTTTCCTAGAACAACTGCTCAGTTAGAACCTCACTTCCCTAGTCAGCAAGGAAGGTATTATCCAAACCCACAACCTTAAAGCTCACCACTATTACCACCACCTTTATACAACCAGACCTATAATCAACCCAGCCAATTTCCCTATGCATATTATAATCGAGACACCCATATGCCCCCATCCTTATATCACCAGACTACATATGTATCAACTCTGTACCCTTATCAAATAGTTTCCACCACCATCCAATTCCACAGCTCAAACATTCACAATGTGACATTGCCCAACATTCCCTTTACCAAGTACCACAAGGTTGAATTTCCCAAGTTTAATGATGAGGATCTCAGGACATGGTTGTACAAAGTAAAGCAGTTTTTTATTCAATGAAGACCTTACTATACAGCAGAAAACGAAGCTAGTGTCTATGTATTTTGAAGGGGATGCTCTACAATTGCACTTGGGTTATATGAGGAGTAGGGGACAAATGTCACTCCCTACTTGGGATGAATATTTGTGTGATAGTTTTGGAGCTGAATACTCTGATCCTATGACTGAGGTTATGAACATCAAGCATACTGGAAGTGTGAAGGATTACAAAAAGGCTTTCAACAATGCAATGTCTAGGATGAATCTATCGGTTGAACATGTTGTTACAATATTTCTGAACAACCTTAAACCTGAAATCAGCAATGCTGTAAGAATTGGAAATCCTACCAGCTTACCACAAGCTTACTACTTGGCTAGGCTGCATAAGGCCAGCTTTATTGCATAGAGTAAGGAAATCAAAGCAGCTTCTACAGTGCATCAACACTCTGATGTAAAGACATCTCAAGGACAAGTCTCCATTGGGTAGGCAAAGTTTACTACCCCTACTTACAGACCACCTTTCACTACCACTTAGATGGTTTCAGAGAGAGAAGACTGACTCCAACTGAGATGGATGAAAAAAGGGCCCAAGGCCTATGCTTTTTCTATGATGACAAGTTCACACCAGGGCATAAGTGTAAGGCAAAAAGGCATCTATACTCTATGGAAATAAATCCTGAAGAGTTGAAAGATAATGAGGAGACAGAGGTGGAATTGAGGATATTGAGGAACCTCAGGAATTAGCAGACATTGTTGAGAATTGTGAGATTTCTCTACAAGCCTTGAATGGTACTAAAGGCTACAGAACCCTCAGAATACAAGGTTTCTCTTAACAAAATCCTATCAATGTTCTCATTGATTGTGGTTCCACCCACAATTTCATCAATGAGAAGGCTGCTAAGAGAATAGGTTGCACAATCAATCAAATACAACCTCGGGATGTATCTGTAGCTGATGGCAAGATCATTCAATATGTTAAGGGAAGTAAAGGCTTCAAATGGCTCATGCAATGGGTCCTTTTCCAAGATGATTTTCTAGTGCTCCTTATAGGCAGATGTGATGTGTTGGGAATTCAATGGTTGTGCAAGTTAGGAGACATTAAGGTCATCTTTGAGAAGCTTTTCATGCACTTTCTCTATCATAGGAAGGTTGTCACCTTACAGGGCATTTACCCTTCATTTAAAACTATTGACACAAAAGCTTTGCATAATATCTCTGTTGATACTGCCTAGATCTTCATGATCAAGGTCTGTTCTTGTAATGAGCCAATTGGTCGTATTAAGATCTAGCGTGTCGTTTGATAGTTTGAGGCCATGAGCAGCTTTACTTCAGGTACTTTAACTTGTACGCATGGTCTGAATTGAATTTCAAGAAGTTCGGAGTTGATTTGGAAAGAGAATTCTCATTTCAGAAGCTTTAAGCTGAAAGAATTGACTAAGATTAGATTTTTTAGTAAATGATCGCAGAATCTAGATTTGAAGGTTCCAGTAGGTTCGTATGATAATTTTGGACTTGGGCGTATGTCCAAATCAGGTTTTGGATGACCTGGGAGCATTTTGGCGCCTATTATGGAAGTTAGAATTTTAGCAGAAATTTCATAAGTTTGGGTTGAAGTGCATTTCAGTGTTATCGATGTCCATTTAGGATTCCGAGTCTGAGAGTAGCTCCATATGGTGATTCTGGAGTTGGGAGCGCAATCGAAAGTGAATTCGAAGATCCGTAGGTCATTTTGAAGTCATTTGGCTAAAAACAGAAATTTGAAGGTTTTTGAGAAGTTTGACTGGAAGTGGAATTTATGATATCGGGGCCTAATTCCGATTTCGGAAGTTGGAGTAAGTCTGTAAGGTTGAATATGACTTATGAGTAAAATATGAGGTCAATCGAACGTGATTTAATGGATTTCAGCATCGAATGTAGAAGTTTAAAATTTTAAAGTTCATAAAGCTTGAATTGGAGTATGATTCATGGTTTTAGCATTGTTTGATATGATTTGAGGCCTCGAGCAAGTTTGTATATGTGTTATGAGACTGGTTTGTGTGATTGGACAAGGCCCTGGGGGCCTCGGGTGTGTTTCGGGTGGTTTGGGATCATTTCGGCCGGTTTTAAAATAGTTGATGCTGGTGTATGATTTTATATCTTAAAATCTAAAAGGAATTGGGGGATGACCAAAACAAGAGAGTTGTAGATATTGGTGTCTAGTTTTCAAAACATTAAATCATTTATTATTTGGAGTTTTATACAAAAAGTTATGACCATTATATTATAGGTTGTCTGAGAAGAGTTTCGAAAATAGTTTTTGGAAATTTTCTTCTTCGTGAACGTGATGGGGATCCCGCTGTCACGCCCCAAATCGAGGAACATGACCGGCGCCTGACCGAGTTGCCCCAGTCAAGCGGACCTGGGTGCCTTTCATTCCCACGCGTTACCCCTGTGATGACCGTTTCTCATTAACCAAATATATTACTAATCATAATTGATTTCACATTAAACAAATAAAACGATACGAGTGATTCATTAACAAGATTTCAATTTTTACAACGCCCGACATAACATAATGAGTACATAATACTGGAGTCCCACAGTTTACATGTCTATGGAGCCTCTAGGATACAAAAAGGGAAATACAATACTTGCGGTAACAAGGCTCCGGCTATACCTTACAAAACCAAAATGAAATCTAAACCGAGTGGCATGAACCACACAAGGCCCCGAGGAAGAAAGGGGCTCACCAAAAACGGGCAGTGGAGGATGAAAGATACTACTGCCGATGAGCTGAAGTGCCTGCTACTGATCCACCTACAATCATGACACGAATGTAGCGCCACCGGCAAAAGGGACGTCAGTACACTTGAATTGTACTGGTATGTATGGACAAACTTTGTCCCAAGTAAACTCAAGCCATTAAATTACATCAACAATTAATTAAGCCAACCAACCATGTTTCCACATTTTCCTCATTTCAAATAATTCTCACACAAAGCACTTTCTACAATCAACCAATTTAACAATAACCAATCAATCACGTAAAGCACAAGTAGTCAAACAAAGGGGCAATCGGTGCCCCACAGGTTGCAAACTCTCCTGTTGTCTCCTTTCACAATTTCACATTATTGATTTTTGTATCAATTTTCAATGGCGATTTCGATCGCTTTCCATCCTTATTGCCCCTGACCACCCTTATTACCTCGGCCACCCTTATCACCCCAACCCACACCTTATTTCACCACGTTGCGGCGCGCAACATGACCCCGCCTTACAGTTGAAAACACAACAATTTCAAACAGCAGATAAGGTACTACACACAATTTCAACAAGTTCAAATAAGCAACTTACACATTGGTTCATGTTCTCAATTTCTTCTCAATGCAATATCACAACCATGTTACAATATTTCCACAATTCAAGTGTTTCATCTCTTTCCACAATAAACCAACTCTCAAGTGTTTCGTTTGTTTTCCACAAGGTGCCATATAGGCCATCATAGTCATTATTCACAATTCTTTTGCCAAATTAAACTCTCATTTTACATCACTCATAGCTCAACAACAAACTTTGAATATCCAACAACAACATCAAGAATTTCACACAATTTGTCAATTTAACACGAAACAAACAAACTTCACACATATAGGCGATTTTACAAGAATCAAAATTAGCCATACATACCTGGTGATGATTTTTCCTCCTACTTTATGCTTACACAAGATATCCTACTCTTGCCAACCTTGTTCTTGAAGACTCTTACTTCTACTCACTTCTTTTTACTTAAAAAGATTGGGGATGTTGAATCTTTGCCCTAGAATCCTTGGAATTAAGTAGTTGGAACAATCTTTGAAGATGAAGAACTTCTCTCTCTAAAAACCCTCTCTTCTCTCTCTAATTTTGGTGAGATGATATGATAAAATGAAGAAGAAAGGTGTTATATTAAAGAAGAGATCAGGTCAAAATGTTACAAAAATCTGGGCCGGGGTCAATTATGCGGTGCACTATGCGACCGCAGAATCAACATGCGGTCCGCATAGTGACCGCAGAATTGCCCCAAATTTTATACAGGTTCTTGTTAAGGAATGCGGTCACTATGCGGACCGCATGTTGATTCTGCGGTCGCAAAAGTGCACCGCAGATTTGACATGCGATCGCATATCGACCGCACTTTTGACACGATTTTGGGCAACTCTCTGGAACGTTTTGCGGCAAGAATGCGGTCCGCATGTCAGGTTTGGGGTCGCATTCTTGACCGCATATTTGACATTTTTCGGAAAAATTAATTCTCTACATTTTTGAAACTTAAATCACTACCAAGGGTCCGAACCGCGGCTCGCAAGCTCGCCACGAAGAATTCTACGCATTCCGAACACATTATTCGGACCATGACACCACAGCTACTAGGTTTTATGCACAAAAATTTTACGGGGCCTTACATCCTCCCCCCCCTTAAGATCATTCGTCCTCGAATGAGGATTTTGAAATAAATGAGTTGGTTTTGAAAGACATGATATGCAACCATCAAAATTTTGACTAACTCTTATATTTTAGAAAAATTTCGCCAGAGTTTCCTTTGTATTATGGGCATATCCACCTGTCAGAGGGCCCCCGAAACACATTACCAAACAACAATATACAACTACAACACTTTTCACAACTGGTATACACTTTCTTACCTCAACGAATGCACATAAACTAGTCACTTCAATGAATTCTTACCTTATTTAACCATTTTAACACACCATGTACACTTAACAAACCATTACCAATCTAAACTTACTATTAGTCGTTTATTAAACACGTAAATCTTTATAAGGCTTTCATTTATCAAGAACGGTTCAAGTGACCCAAGGTAACAACACATTTAACTCATTACAAGATGAAGGGGACTTTACTAATACTAAGAGGGAAACAACTTAGACAAGATGACAATTACTAGGAGTAGGAGGGTCACCTAATTTCTTCTAGGCTTGATCAAACAAATGGGGGTACTTTTCTTTCATCTCTTTTTCCGCTTCCCATGTGGCCTCCTCAACTTGTTGACTTCGCCACAATACTTTAACAGAGGCAACTTCCTTATTTCTCAACTTACGGACTTGCCTATCAAGAATGGCAACTGGAACTTCTTCATATGACAAATCTTCATTAACCTCTATAGCTTCGACCGGCATGATGGTGGATGGATCTCCAATCACTTTCTTCAACATGGACACATGGAATATCGGGTGCACTGATGACATCTCGGGAGGCAACTCTAGCCTATAAGCAACTTGACCAATCCTTTGAACGATCCGATATGGCCCGACATACCTAGGACTCAATTTCCCTTTCTTTCCGAATCGCATGACTCCCTTCATAGGAGATACCCTCAAGAACACCCAATCATCGACTTGAAACTCCAAATCCCTTCGACGAACGTCCGCATAGGACTTTTGACGACTCTGTGCTGTTTTCATTCTCTCCTGAATAACCTTGACCTTTTCCATAGCTTCGTACACCATATCCGGCCCTAGCAATTCCGCTTCACCTACCTCAAACCACCCGATTGGCGATCTACATCTTCTCCCGTACAATGCCTCAAACGGGGCCATTTGAATGCTAGCATGATAGCTGTTATTGTAAGCAAATTCTATCAGTGGCAAGTTTTCATCCCAATTACTTTTAAAATCTAAGACACAAGCCCGTAACATATCTTCAAGCGTCTGAATGGTCCGCTCGGCCTGTCCATCGGTCTGTGGATGGAAAGCTGTGCTGAGATTCACCCGAGTTCCCAAACCTTGCTGAAACTTCTTCCAAAAGTTAGCGGTGAACTGAGCCCCGCGATCTGAGATGATAGAAAGTGGAGTGCCATGAAGCCTTACTATCTCTTTGATGTACAATCTTGCATATTGCTCCGCGGTATCAGTGGACTTGACAGGCAGGAAGTGAGCTGATTTGGTGAGTCGATCTACTATCACCCATACTGAATCGAACTTACGCCGAGTGCGAGGTAACCCCACCACGAAATCCATATTGATCATCTCCCATTTCCACCTTGGTATTTCTATAAGCTGAGTTAATCCACCAGGCCGTTGATGCTCGGCCTTCACTTGTTGACAGTTCGGACATTTAGCTACAAAGCCCGCCACATCCCTTTTCATACCGTTCCACCAATAAATCTCCTTGAGATCGTGATACATTTTCGTTGAACCAGGGTGCACAGAATACCTGGAAGTATGAGCCTCTGCCATCACTCTTTCCCGAAGCTCGTCCACATCCGGAACACATAGCCTATCTTGATACCGCAATACACCATCTTTGCTGCTGAGTACAAATGCTGAGGTTTTGTCATTCATGACTGCTTCCTTCACCCGAACCAATGCTGGATCCATGAACTGTTTTTCCTTGATTTCCGCGACCAATGATGATTCTGCTCCATTATGCACCAAAATATCCCCCTCGTCTGCCGCCGAAATACGAACCCCCAAGCTGGCTAATTGGTAGACCTCTCGAGCCGGAGGTCTCTGATCCACGCCCAAATGAGCCAAACTACCCATGGATTTCCGACTAAGAGCGTCAGCTACCACATTTGCCTTCCCTGGATGGTACAACATGTCCATATCATAGTCCTTGAGTAGTTCTAACCACCGCCGCTGTCTCAGATTCAGCTCTTTCTGCTTGAACAAATACTGGAGGCTCTTGTGGTCCGAAAACACATCTACATGAACCCCATAAAGATAGTGTCGCCATATTTTCAAGGCAAACACAACAGCTGCAAGTTCCAAATCATGCGTCGGATAATTCTTCTCATGGTTCTTGAGTTGTCTGGAAGCATAAGCTATAACCTTTCCGTGCTGCATCAATACACATCCCAAACCGACTCCGGAGGCATCACAATAGACTACAAATCCCTCTGTGCCTTCTGGCAAGGCCAATACTGGTGCCGAGGTCAATCTTGACTTCAATTCTTGGAAACTTTTCTCACATGCTTCGGACCACTGGAACTTAACTGCTTTCCGCGTCAATTTAGTCAATGGGGAGGCGAGGGTTGAGAATCCCTCTACAAACCTCCGATAGTACCCTGCCAGACCCAAAAAGCTGCGAATCTCTGTCGGGGTCGTGGGTCTAGGCCAATCTTTCACTGCCGCAATCTTCCGAGGATCCACCATAATTCCCTCACTGGAAATAACATGCCCTAGAAAAGCTACGGACTCCAACCAAAACTCACATTTTGAGAACTTGGCATACAATTGATGCTGAAGAAGGGTCTGCAATGCTGCTCTGAGGTGAACGGCATGATCTTCCCCGCTCCGAGAGTAGATGAGAATATCGTCAATGAATACAATCACAAAGGAATCTAGGAATGGCTTGAAAACCCGATTCATAAGGTCCATGAAAGCTGCTGGGGCATTGGTTAGCCCAAAAGACATGACCAAAAACTCGAAGTGACCATAACGAGTTCGGACCATGACACCACAGCTACTAGGTTTTATGCACAAAAATTTTACAGGGCCTTACATCCATGGACGAACTTTGCTCCCTGCAATTGGTCAAACAGATCATCCACTCGAGGCAAAGGATATTTATTCTTGATGGTGACTTTGTTGAGCCGCCGATAATCAATACACATTCGAAGTGACCCATCCTTCTTTCTGCTGACAAAGAGAACCGGAGCACCCCACGGCGACACACTCGGTCGTATGAACCCTTTCTCTAATAAATCCCTCGACTGCTCCTTTAACTCCCTTAACTCTGCTGGCGCCATTCTGTATGGTGGAATGGATATTGGCTGAGTATCCGGCAATACATCAATTCCGAAATCAATCTCCCTATCCGGCGGGATGCCCGGAAGCTCATCTGGAAACACTTCAGGAAATTCATTCACAATTGGCACGGACTCGAGGGTAGGCACCTCTGAGGTGGTGTCCGTTACCCGAACCAGGTGATAGATACACCCCTTCTTAATCATCTTCGAAGCCTTAAGGTAGGAAATAAACCTACCCCTTGGCACTACACCATTTCCTCTCCATTCAATAATTGGCTCGTTAGGGAACTCGAGCCTCATAACTCTCGTTCGACAGTCAAGTTTGGCAAAGCACGAATAGAGCCAATCCATCCCCATAATTACATCAAAATCTACCATCCCAAGCTCAATAAGATCGGCTGTGGTATCACGACCACCCACCGTAACAACACAATTCCTATAGACTCGTGAGGCTGTAATAGAATCACCAACTGGAGTCGACACAGAGAACGACTCATGAAGCTGTTCGGGTTCTATCCCAAAACTTGAAGCAATGAATGGAGTAACATAAGACAAGGAGGACCCCGGATCAATAAGGGCATAGCAATCAATAGTCTGAACAGACAGGATACCTGTAACAACATCTGGAGAAGCCTCGGCATTCTGGCGGCCACTCAATGCATAGAATCGGCTAGGTCCACCCCTACCCCGAGCTCCACCCCTAGCTGCACCACGCCCCGCTGATGCTGGAGTACGCGCTGATGATGTAGCAGCTGAAGAACCGGATGACTGAGCAGATCCCCTACCTATATCCTGACGGGGTGCACGACAGTCCCGCTGAATGTGACCTCTCACCCCGCACCCGAAGCACACTGGAAGGTCAAGGTAGCAAGTCTCTATATGAAATCTCCCACACTTGGGGCATGTAGGTCTCCCCTGCTGCTGGGATCTCACCCCAGGACGACCAGACTGACGAGACCTCCTGCTGTCTGAACCAGGTCTCGAGTAACTGCCCTGCTGATGACTGTGCACGGATGGCGGTGCACTCGCGGAGGACTGAGCATATGACTGGGATGGCCCTGATGACCCCTTCCCTGGAAGTGATCTCCCTGAACGACCCATTGACCGGGCCCTGCTGCTACTTTCTCTTTCTGCACGAATCTTCATTTCCTGGCCTCTGTGGCCTGAGCAAACCCCACAATCCTCCCATAGTTCATGTCTGAGTGCAAAGCTGCTGTGGCGGCCTCATTCACCACCAAAGGGCTAAGGCCCTGAACAAACCGTCGAACCCGGGCATCCATGGTCGACACTAAATGAGGAGCATACTTGGACAACCTTACGAACTCCATGTGATACTCCCAAACACTCATACTGCCCTGCTTGAGGACCTCGAACTCCGTGGCGCGGGCTGCCATCACCTCGGCAAGCAAGAAGTGGTCCATAAATGCATCTACGAACTCATCCCATCTGGCCGGAGGGCTCCCTTCCTCACGGGAATCCTCCCACATTTCGAACCATGAACGTGCCGCTCCCTTTAGCCTATAAGAGGCCAACTCTACCCCTTCTATATCTGTAGCCTTCATTACTCTGAGGGTCTTGTATATCTCATCAAGGAATTCCTGTGGGTCAGCCTCTG
Source organism: Nicotiana noctiflora (assembly GCA_032618575.1). NCBI lineage: Eukaryota > Viridiplantae > Streptophyta > Magnoliopsida > Solanales > Solanaceae > Nicotiana > Nicotiana noctiflora. The sequence continues at coordinate 31,804 of JASVEL010007697.1, forward strand.
GATCGGTGCCTGAAAATTCCGGAGGGGCCAATCGCAAGAATTGATGGACTCTGGAGCCAAAGGAATCTCCCTGTCCGCTGGAGGATGCAGGGGCATCATGGGATCTCTGGGCCTGGGCGGCCACTAACCGTGTTAACATATGGATGGCTCCCCTAAGTTCTTCATTAGAGATACCAGAGCCCGAAGCGGGAACTGTATCTGAGTCAGGAACACCGGCAGGAGGAATGGTGGCATCCTCTGCCGCAGCTGGAATAGGGACACTTGGGTTTTGAACAGATGGGCCAGGCAAATTCGGGACTGGTGGGTCATTCTCTCCCACGGCATCGGGTACATGATTAACAGCTGCACTTGGGTCGGCATTGGCCCTAAGGCCGAGTCTAGCCTTCTTCTTAGGTGCCATATTCTGAAAATTTGGGAACAAGGCACGAATTAGACACGGATATCTCCACATTGCACTTTACCGCACGATATAGATTATCAAAGAAGTAGGTAAATTCCTAAATGCCCGTGTAGCCCCCTACTTATATGATGTGGTCGACAACACACCTATAAGAAGTGCACTACTAGACACGGCTCCGAGACATCCTAGGACACTTTAAAACCTTAAGCTCTGATACCAAGTTTGTCACACCCCAAATCGAGGAACATGACCGGCGCCTGACCGGGTTGCCCCAGTCAAGCGGACCTGGGTGCCTTTCATTCCCACGCGTTACCCCTGTGATGACTGTTTCTCATTAACCAAATATATTACTAATCATAATTGATTTCACATTAAACAAATAAAATGATACGAGTGATTCATTAACAAGATTTCAATTTTTACAACGCCCGACATAACATAATGTGTACATAATACTGGAGTCCCACAGTTTACATGTCTACAGAGCCTCTAGGATACAAAAGGGAAATACAATACTTGCCGGTAACAAGGCTCCGGCTATACCTTACAAAACCAAAATGAAATCTAAACCGAGTGGCATGAACCACACAAGGCCCCGAGGAAGAAAGGGGCTCACCAAAAACGGCAGTGGAGGATGAAAGATACTACTGCCGATGAGCTGAAGTGCCTGCTACTGATCCACCTACAATCATGACACGAATGTAGCGCCCCCGGCAAAAGGGACGTCAGTACACTTGAATTGTACCGGTATGTATGGACAAACTTTGTCCCAAGTAAACTCAAGCCATTAAATTACATCAACAATTAATTAAGCCAACCAACCATGTTTCCACATTTTCCTCATTTCAAATAATTCTCACACAAAGCACTTTCTACAATCAACCAATTTAACAATAACCAATCAATCACGTAAAGCACAAGTAGTCAAACAAAGGGTCAATCAGTGCCCCACAGGTTGCAAACTCTCCTGCTGTCTCCTTTCACAATTTCACATTATTGATTTTTGTATCAATTTTCAATGGCGATTTCGATCGCTTTCCATCCTTATTGCCCCTGACCACCCTTATTACCTCGGCCACCCTTATCACCCCAACCCACACCTTATTTCACCACGTTGCGGCGCGCAACACGACCCCGCCTTACACTTGAAAACACAACAATTTCAAACAGCAGATAAGGTACTACACACAATTTCAACAAGTTCAAATAAGCAACTTACACATTGGTTCATGTTCTCAATTTCTTCTCAATGCAATATCACAACCATGTTACAATATTTCCACAATTCAAGTGTTTCATCTCTTTCCACAATAAACCAATTCTCAAGTGTTTCGTTTGTTTTCCACAAGGTGCCATATAGGCCATCATAGTCATTATTCACAATTCTTTTGCCAAATTAAACTCTCATTTTACATCACTCATAGCTCAACAACAAACTTTGAATATCCAACAACAACATCAAGAATTTCACACAATTTGTCAATTTAACACGAAACAAACAAACTTCACACATATAGGCGATTTCACAAGAATCAAAATTAGCCATACATACCTGGTGATGATTTTTCCTCCTACTTTATGCTTAGACAAGATATCCTACTCTTGCCAACCTTGTTCTTGAAGACTCTTACTTCTACTCACTTCTTTTTACTTAAAAAGATTGGGGATGTTGAATCTTTGCCCTAGAATCCTTGGAATTAAGTAGTTGGAACAATCTTTGAAGATGAAGAACTTCTCTCTCAAAAACCCTCTCTTCTCTCTCTAATTTTGGTGAGATGATATGATAAAATGAAGAAGAAAGGTGTTATATTAAAGAAGAGATCGGGTCAAAATGTTACAAAAATCTGGGTCGGGGTGAATTATGCGGTGCACTATGCGACCGCAGAATCAACATGCGGTCCGCATAGTGACCGCAGAATTGCCCCAAATTTTATACAGGTTCTTGTTAAGGAATGCGGTCACTATGCGGACCGCATGTTGATTCTGCGGTCGGTCGCAAAGTGCACCGCAGATTTGACATGCGATCGCATATCGACCGCACTTTTGACACGATTTTGGGCAACTCTCCGGAACGTTTTGCGGCAAGAATGCGGTCCGCATGTCAGGTTTGCGGTCGCATTCTTGACCGCATATTTGACATTTTTCGGAAAAATTAATTCTCTACATTTTTGAAACTTAAATCACTACCAAGGGCTACGCATTCCGAACACATTATTCGGACCATGACACCACAGCTACGAGGTTTTATGCACAAAAATTTTACGGGGCCTTACACCCGCGAATGCAAAGACGAGTCGTATGGGCAGTGTATAAGTGTAAAGAAATGGATTTTGCTCATTTCATCTCATTTCCTCCATGGGAACTAACCTAGGAGTGATTTTAGAGCTCCATTTTCATCATCCATGTCAAGGTAAGTGATTCCCACCTATTGCAAGTAAATTACTTGGATTATATCTAGATTTTAATATGGAAAATCATGTAAATTTGGTAGAAATTTTGTTATTTGAAGAAAACCTAGGAAATTTGTATTCTTGGATTTTAACCATGATTATGGACATGAAATTGAGAGCAAACTATATATTTGAGTTCATGAGGCTATGGGAAAATTTTATCTTCGTTAAAAATTTAGGAATTTGGGCACGTGAGCCCAAGGGTAATTTTTTAACTTTCTGATCGGGGTTAGGAATTGTTATAAATTGGATTTTAATGAGTAATTGGGCATATATTAATGGAATTGCATAATTGTTGGCTAGCTTTGGAGCATTTAGCATCTATTCGAGTCTTCGGAAGGGTGTAGAATGATGGTTATGAATCTTCGGAGCGAGGTGAGTCTCCATTCTAACGTTATAAGAGGAAATTATCCCCATAGGTGAGTTAACTGGGTATGTGCTCCTATTTCAGGGGCTACGTACGCACGGTGACTGAAGTCCATGCGTAGCTACTTATTATGTTATTGTCCGGGTAGTCTAGGATCCAAAAGCATACTGTATTTAGAATATTTGTAATGTTAATGACAATTTGAATTTCTTAAATCCTATCAAATTGGTAAATGGATTTCTAAAAGGATGAAACTTTATTTTCTTAAATCTTTAAAAGAGAATGGCTTTCGTTTGGATAAATATTCTCTAATAAATTATTAATTTGTTGTTTGAGCATGTATTTCATGTGTACCTGCATTGTTATCACCGCCGTCTCAACTCTACACAATGGTAGGAGGAGCGGGTAGCAACAGATTTTACCTGAATAGTGGTTCTGGATCGAATTTCCAAAGAGAGCTTGGAGTGAAGTTGTATTGCCTGTTTAGCCTAGAATTGTGTTTGTACTTCTAATTGCACTCCTAATATTTTTGGGGTTTTTATACTTAAAACTATTGTTGTAATCTAGATTAAAGATAAATTATTCTAAGGAGAATATTTTTGTAAGTTGTACTAAATATGGAGAAAAGTACTAGGGTCATGACACTACCTAGGTAGCTAGCTAACGAGTAGAAGTTACTAAGAAGAGATTGATATATTTGGGGCTTATGTTAATAGATAGGCGGAAAGGCTTTACACAAGACCACAGAGCGACAGAGAGAGCCTTCGCTTACCTGCTTAACCGCACCCTCCTATCGTACCTATATAGCCTTTTCTTCAGTTATATCCAGGTTCAGTTCTGCTTCCAACTACCGATGGGAGAAGGCTTGGACGTATAGCAACATTAAATAAGTGGTATTGCATACGGGAATTATATATTAAATGAAAGGTTGAAAATAGAGCTGGAGATGAGCGCTAGCTAGAACAAAATGGACATATGAGCGATCAATTACGAGAGCTCGACCAATCAGACCGGGAAGAAGAGAAAGAAAGGTCAATCTCTGAAAAGCCTTCGCAGAGCTGAGCTTTAGGGGGGAATACTTTTTGTGCTCTTGCACATGGAAAAGTCAAGTATTCTACGCACGCTTGATTTACCGAATTCTCACACCTCTACGTAGAGAGAACGATTTTTCCCAATTGAATCTCTCGAGACCGGTTGAGTAGGCCAATTTGATCAAGCAACTAGGGTTCAAGTAGGGTAATTACTCTCTCAAGGTTTAACCCGTTAATTGGGACAATCATTCTCATGGGTCCATCCCAATTCCTTGTTGGGTCAACTTTTAGGGTCATAGACTCTCTTTCTCAACAAGGGTTAAACCCACAAAGCTTGAATATGTGTTTACAACAACAAATTCTAAATTGAAACACAAAATTAACCCAAATAACAAACACACAATCTCAATCTCACCCTAGAATGCAACACCCATTAACTACCCATACTAGGGTTGAGACACAACCCTAGCTAATGGGTTTAGCGAGAATGATTAGAGAAGAAATAGAAGAAATAGATGATGAACTAAACACATTAATAGATTACTAAGTAGAATCTACAATATGAAGAGTAAAATTTTCAACAATGGCAACAATATTAAGTCTCACGAGCGCAGCTCTTGTTCATAACATAAAACTTAACCTAAAAATAGTACAATGTCCTATCTATACGGGGCTGGAAAAAATGGACAAAAACACCCCTGTAGGGTCAGCGCGGACCGCGCAAAAAAATCACGCGGCCGCGTTGACTCGTGGACTCTTAACATCTCATCTATGAAGTTGGAATCACGGACTGTCACACCTCCTTTTTACATCTCATTCATATATGCTTTCTCACAATGCCCTGTTTTGGTTTTACTACACCCCTAGAAAGGGATATAATGACCAAATGGAAGGAGTTTTTCCACTTAAAGGACAGTCGGAACGGGATTTATTTATTAAAATTTCAGAGTCGCCACTTGGGAAAATAATAGTGTCCCAAGTCACTGGTTTAATCCCGAACCGAGGAAATTACAACTCTGTTACAGTCCGCGAATTAGAAATTCGGATAAGGAATTATGTTAACCCGGGAGAAGGTGTTAGGCACTCCCGAATTCTGTGGTTCTAGCACGGTCGCTCAACTGTTGTCTTTATTTTTACCTGATTTCTTCATATGTTTTGTTTTTATGCCTTATTAGTGTTCCGCTTTGTCATTTTTAGAACAATTGCAACGTCGCGAAAATGTCCTTCGAGTCACACCGTACCAGTACGCCTGTGACTTTGGTATATTTCAACTTTGCCGAGATTTGAATTTGGTTCACATAAATGTGCACCCGTATTAGGAATGTATAATTATTACAAATCGTGCCTAAAGTATCTACGTCTTGTTAACTTTTGGATATACCATGAAAATTGCTAAACGACCTTTCCGATTTTCTATATCTTCCAATTGATATTAGTGGAGGGCCCCATAATTAAGCATTTATGGTTTGGTGAGACTCATCTCCCTTTTTATTAAGGTTCATCCTAAGTATACTACATTTTCAATTTTTTGTTTTTCATCCTAATGTAACTGTTACAGTTTAATTTTACAGCATTGTGTATAAGAGTCCAAGCCATATTTTATCATTGGGCCTAGACTTCAGACTATCACAACTGACTGCAGCCAAATACAACTGGGTCTCTAAGGCCCAGTATCCATCTCCCTTTCGGTCTATAGACTTTATTTCCATTTCATTTTGATCAGGGCCTGAATTCATAATTGGGCCCAAACCCTTCACATTCAAAGCGAAACAAGAACTAATTATTATTTTATCAACACTTAATGAATATAACAACCAACAGTTTTCTACAAACATTAATCTGTATTCAATCAATATCAAATTAATTCAGACTCCTAACATAACATTTATATCGATATTATTATTCAACTGCAAAATCCGCTTATTCAGAATGACACTAATTGTAGAATCATTTTTATCACTTTTTGCTCGAAATTAAAGAAAAACAATATTCAAATTTTAACTAGGCAGATTCGAATTATTATTGCCAAATTGCAAGATCTCAAAATAAATTTACAACCAAATCAGCTTAAGTGAAGATAGACAATATACAACTACTTATACTTTTGTAATTATCTAATCCAGATTCAGAACTAAATTGATAGAACATCCAGATATTAATACTTCACATCTCATTTGTGATAGTTTTAAGTCTAAGTGATTTAACTGCGTCTATACCAATTTTAAATTTTAGATTTAGGTGATCATTTTACCTAGACTATTTAGCCCATCATTTATATCGCTATCATTACTACTAAATCTAAAAGTATAGTTGTTCAATTTATTACTTATTACAACTCAGTCCTAAATGAATTACAGAAATCTAAACAACTTAAACTACATAATGAAATGAAGCATATAAAACTGATTTATCTAAAACAAAGTTATCATTTTTATTTCTTCAACAGCAACTCAGATACAGCTCCAGGTCATAGTAGTGTACCTGATTCAAATAACAAATTGATGAGTTCTAGGCTTGGAGAAGATGGAAAATCAGCAACAGCAACGATGTTATAGCAACAGCAAACAGGAATGAATCAACGCAGCAAAATCCCAAAATCCAGCAGATAAACCAGCAAATAAACCCGAGCAAATTGTAAACCCAGCAAAGTCGAAGTAAACCAGTAGAGAAACGACCAGCAGAGATTCCCAAAAGTAACACTCGAATTATCAGCTAAGTAGAAGACCAGCAGCACTTCAGTATATAAGTTTCAGAACTTTGGTAATTCTGAATTTTTTGAACTCCTCTATGAATTTTCCAATTTATAAATTTCAGAACTCAAAAATTTCTAAACCTAAAAATTTCTGAACCCCCTAAACTTAGGCCTGAGACAGCCTATTTATAGAGTGAATTGGGAGGAAAATTTGAATTAATTATTCATATTTCTCACCCCTACTCTTTTTCAATTATTTCAGTTAAGTATAGGGTGTTTTTAATAAAAAAGCACTTGAACCCCTGCTAGAAGGTTCCAGGTTATTCTTTAGTATTCTATTGGGCGGAAATGACTTAGCTTCCCTCACTTGCTAAGAATTATTACCTATCTACCTTTTAACTATGCCTAGTTATTATTCATATATTTACAGTAAAACCAGGCCACATTGTCATTTATGCCCTCATTACTTCTATATTATTCTCAGAAATACCAATTCCCATTCCTCTTTTACACCTTATACTTATATATATTTACCCGACCTGCCCTTAGGTCTGTTAAGACCTGTGGTATTCAGCCTTGTATTAAAGATATAACCACACACTAAACTTTATTTTTAACCAATTTTTAGACTTAATTGAGATTTACAGAACTAACCGCTTTCAGAAAGAGCCACAAATGGCCTTAACAGTCAAATTTCACACTATTGCAACAATAACCCATATCATTTGCACATATAACCCTACTGTAACTAAGTGTTCAAAGTTCAAAAAAACCATACATATAAATCATATTGCAAAACTAACCCATTTCATGTAATTTATATAATCCTAATTTCAACTATTTTAACTAATCAGAATTCAGAGAGACAATAGATAATGGTTGAATCCTAATTAATCAAACCCTTAATCGAAACAGGTTCTATTATACAAAACAATCAAACAGCTAATTAGCATGTGATTTAACAGGATAGCTTTAACTAGAACAAAGCACTTAATTATCACGGAGATATCATGCAAAGGTTTAGGCTTTAAACAACATAGAAGAAGAAGCACAAAAAACGAAGATGGTTCAGATATACTTAGCTTTTGGGGGTTTCTTTTCCTTTTCTTTCTTTCTCTTTTCTTTCTTTCTTATTTTCTTTCTTTTCTTTCTTCTTTTCTTCATTTTTCTTGGTTCTCCGATAATTAAGAGACTCTAGGTCTTTTTCTTACAGTAGATCTTCCAGACAGACTATCGGAGTCTGGTTTGGATGTGAAAGGATGTATTTGGAGACTAGGGTTGTGGTTTTAAAAGGTTTTGGATTTGGATGTCCGCCGGAGTAGGGTTCCGGCGAGACATTTTTGAAGATTCGAGGAGTATGGCTAATATTTGAAGGACAAGACTCAGGTAGGGTGAAAGAGGAGTCTCTGGTGGTTATGGGGTATAATTTTTGGGGGGCTGGTTCATATTTGAGTGGTCGCTAGCTAGGGTTCCGGCGACGAAAAATCAATAACCTTGGGGGAAATGGTTTGATATTTGGGTGAGGTTAAGGGTAGACTAGTGTAAAGGGAAGAGGGGTGTTCAGGGGAGGTGGCCTGAGCCGGAGAGGGTGAACGAAGGCAGACCACCGGTAGGTTTCCGATGGTATATGGAGAGGAGGAAGAAGAGAACAAGGGCGGCTAGGGTTTTGGTATGTAAAGGGTGTGTGTGTAATGAATATGAAATGAACGAGGGGGATATCTATTAAACTTAGGTCATTAATTGTCAGCCGTTAGATTAGCTGAGATGAACGGCTAGGATTACTTCCCCCTTTAAACGGAACCGTTTGGTTTTAGTGAAACTTTCTTCTTGTCTATTAGATTAATTGATTGAACGGCTGTGATAGCTTCACCTAGACGGTGTCGTTTGGGTTAAATGAGACCCTTTTTATATCCGTTAGATCCATTAGATGGACGGTCCTGATGGCTTAACATAACGGCGTCGTTTCATTTTCAAGACAATCGTTCATTTTGGTCAATTTGATTGGATATTTCAATGGTCCAGATTTGTTTTGCCCTAAACGTTGTCATTTGGCCTTTTACACAGGCTGACCGGTTCAAATTAATTTTGGCCTGGTCTGTTTGTGTGTTGATTTGGGCTACTTTTGTGCATTTGGCCCAAATACCTTGTAATTTTGTATTTTCTTGTATTTATCTTTTTTTTTTGTATTTTTCAAATTGCTTTTATTTACTTAATTTCTGTATTTTCCTTGTATTTTGTAACTATTTTTCTTAGTATTATTTCTCGTGTATCTTTCCTCTCATTTTTGTATTTTTCTTAGATTTTCTAATTTCTTAGTTATTACCTTACATTTTGGTATTTCCTAATTAATTTCATTTTGCATTTTTGCTTTAATTTTTTTCTCCTTATTTTCAACAATTAATACATACACCAATATTTCCTATATAATAATCAACCAATTTCAATCAAAATCACTTTTATATTTTTATTTGGAATTAATTGATTGGGGCAAAAATCACGTGCTCACACGGACCACGTAGAAATGTAACGCGGTCGCGGTGGATATAGGTGCTCCCACAAGAGCTCACGAACGGGCACATGAAATTAATTTCCCAAACATCAAAAATATCCACCTCGAGAATTATATTGAGAGGAATTTTATCCCTCTTTAAATCCCGCCAGCTCTTTGGCATGCATAACATCTCTTCACCAAGTCACTAGCATCTTTAAACAACGTCGGCCAATACAAGCCGCAACTTAAAATCTTTGAAGTCGTCCTCACCCATCTCCTACATGATGGCCACCATAGGGAGAAGAGTGACAAGCCTCCAATATGTTCATTTGTTCACTTTCCTATAAATATCTTCTTATCACCCCATCCGTACAAATTTAAACAAATACGGATCATCCCAATAAAAATCCAAGTTATCCTACTTGAGTTTCTTCCTATGGTTGGAAGAGAGCTCACGCTGGACATTACCGGTCACAATAAAGTTGGCGATGTCCGCAAACCAAGGCATATCACACATAGAAACGAAAAGAAGGTGCTCAACGGGGAATGTGTCATTTATCTCAACACCGTCACATGGTCTCCCCTCTTCCTCTAGCGGGGACAAATGGTTCGCAACTTGATTATCGCTTCCCTTTCTATCCACAATCTCTATGTCAAATTCCTGAATGAGTAGCACCCACCTCATCAGTCTTGCTTTTGTATCCTTCTTTGTCATAAAATACCATATGGTTGCATGATCCGTGTGTATGATCACCTTTGCCCTCATAAGATAAGGTCAAAATTTATCCATCGCAAACATAATAGATATTAGCTCTTTTTCTGTCACCGTGTAGTTTCTTTGGCCCCCATTCATCATTTTTCTAGCATAATACTCAGAATGGAACATCTTGTTGATCTGTTGGCCTAGCACCGCACCTACCGCCACATCACTTGCATCGCACATAAGTTCAAAGGGCAATTCTCAATTAGGTGCAGTGATGATAGAAGTTGTGGTCAACTTATGTTTAAATAGCTCAAAAGAATCCATGCACTTCTAATCAAAGATAAAATTGACATATTTATCCAACAATTTTCAAAGCGGGTTCACAATTTTTTAGAAGTCTTTAATGAATTGCCAGTAGAAACCGGCATGACCAAGAAAACTCCTCACCCCTTTGACAGAAGTAGGGGAGGGAGCCTTGAGATAACCTTAATTTTTGCCTTATCAACTTCAATTCCATGTTTTGAGATTTTATGACCCAATACAATACCCTCTTGCACCATAGAGTGACATTTTTCCTAGTTGATCACAGGGTTGGTTTCTTCACATCTTTCCAACATCCTATCCAAGTTACCAAACATTCCTCAAATGAATCCCCCACCATGCTAAAATCGTCCATGAAGACCTCCAAGATATCCTCCACTATATCGGTGAAAATTACCATCATACACCTTTGGAAGGTCGCCGGGGCATTACATAATCCAAATGGCATTCTCGAGAAAGCGAACATGTCATAGGGACATGTAAAGGTTGTCTTCTCCAGATCCTCTGGGTCAATGAGAATTTGATTGTACCTCGAGTAGCCATCTAGAAAACAATAAAAAGCCCGGCCCGCAAGACGATCGAGCATTTGGTCCAAGAATGGTAGTGGGAAATGATCTTTTCTTGTCACCTTGTTAAGCTTTCTATAGTCCATACACACTCTCCAACTCGCAATCGCCCGAGTAGGAATCAACTCATTGTTGGCAATGGTCACTACCATCGTTCCACCCTTCTTTGGCACACATTGTACCGAAGAGGTCCATGAACTCTCCGAGATCGGGCAAACCACACCGACATCTAGCCAATTGATAACCACTTTCTTAACAACTTTTTGCATTGCCTCATCTAATCTTCTTTGATGTTCAAGAGAAGGCCTTGCATCCTCCTCCAAAATGATCTTGTGCATGCAAAATGTGAGGCTTATTCCCCAAATATCGGCCAATGTCCATCAAATCGCTCTTTTGCACTTTTGAAGAACCGCCAACGTGGCGTCAACCTGCATGTTAGTTAAGCTAGAGGACAGAATAATAGGTAAAGTACAATTTGAGCCCAAGAATTCATACCTGAGGTGAGGAGGAAGTGGTTTCAACTCCAACACTGGTGGCTCCTCAATAGATGGCATAGTTGGTGGAGTTTTGTGATTTTCAAGGTCCAATGATGATTTTCTAGGCTCATATGATTATGAACCCATGCCATGCAATGCATTCATGCACTCCACTCTTCTAGCATCCTCATTGACATCCATATCTAGAAGAACGGCCTCAAGTGGATCTTCAACATTAATCATCACGCTTGTGTCATCCACTATCACCGAAGTGACAATGTTCACAAATGAGCACACATCGGTGCTATTTGGTTGCCTCATAGACATGCGCACATGGAATACCACCTTCTCATCACCAACGAAAGGTCAACTCTCCAGCTTCAACATCTACCAATGCCTTCCTTGTATCTAGGAAAGGTCTTCCAAGAATAATTGGCACCTCAAAATCCATCTCGCAGTCCAATATCACAAAATCCACCGGCAATATGAACTTATCAACACGAATAAGGACATCATCAATTATTCCCAAGGGATGCTTCATTGATCAGTTCACCATTTTATGTCTCATGGAGGTTGGTCTAGGTTGACCAATCCCCAAGGTCTTGAAAACCGAATAGGGTATCAAGTTAATACTAGCCCCTAAGTCACACGAGGCTTTAGTAAACTCCGCACTACCAATAGTGCAAGGGATAGTGAAAGCTCCGGGATCCTCGAGCTTATGGGCCATAGAATTAACAATAGAACTCACTTGATGCATCATTTTAATTGTTTCACACTCCATTGACCTCTTCTTGGTAACCAAATCATTCATACATTTTGCGTACCCCGGTATTGTTCAAGGGCTTCCACCAATGGCACATTTATAGTAGGACTCTTCATCATTTCAATGAACTTCTTGAATGTATTTCCTACTTTTTGCTTTTCTAGCCTTTGAGGGTAAGGTGGATGCAGCCTAGGCATGGGTGCCTTGGCCTTGGGAACTGCTGGCTCGGGTATATCAATAATGTGTTCCCTAGATGGGTTCACGGCATCTTGAGTCTCTACCCCGGCCTCATCATCAATATCAATTGCACATCATTTGTCACACTTGGTTCAACCACATTTTCATCATTCAAAGGCACATCATCATCATGCAACTCAACTTCGTCATCTGCAACCCGATTTTCATTTGAGGCATGAACATCACTGCCTCTTCCGCTTCTCGTTGTCACGTCCATCACATGGTTATTCCCTCCCTTCGAGTTCACTACCGTGTCACTTGGTAGAGCACCCTTAGGTCAAGTATTTAATGATTGCAAAAATTTTCCTGTTTGCACCTCTAAGTTCCAGATAGATGTATTATGAGAAGCCAATTGAGCATCGGAATCTTAATTCTTCTTCATCATTTGCTCAAACATCATCTTTATTCTACCCATATCACTTCCAGACGAACTAGCACCTTGAGACTGAAAGGGGGGTGGATTATTTGGTTGTTGGTACATGGAAGGCCTTTGAAAGCCTTGCCCCCGGTTGCCTTGATTGCCACTATTATTCCACCCTCCTTGATTATTGTTGTTCCAACTTCTATTGTTCTCATTCCAATTTCCACTATTGTTACCTTGATTACCCCAATTCTTGTTTTGATTGTTCTCGTTCTAATTTCCACCACTTTGTTGTTGATTGTTGTTATTCCAATTTCCGTTTCCTTGTTGATTGCCCCAATTATTTTGGGGACGCCATTGTTGATTCCCTTGATTTCCTCTATAGTTATTAATATATTGACAATCTTTACTTTGCTCATCATAGCACTCGTTCGAATAACCACCACCGTCATCATAGTTATCACAGTTTCCTTGAGGTTGTTGCCCTATTTGCCTTCTTTTCATCCTATTCACTCCTTCTATGGCATTGACTTGGCATGGGGTTTTGAACTTGCTGCAACTGCGCCTTCACCAATTGATTCATTGTTGTTGTGAGTTCGGAAATGGCTTGGTCATGATCATGCAACTCCTTATGCAAGTGTATGGCATTAGGGCCACCTTGAGGAACGTTTGCCAGACTTTGCCATGCCGAAGAAGTATCGGCCATTTCCTATAACACATCACAAGCTTCATTGTAAGGGAGCTTCATAAAATTGCCTCACTCCAATTGGTTCATAATACATTGGTTGGTTGTGTTGATGTCCTTATATAATGTTTGTTGAATCATCACATCATTCATATCATTATTTGGACACTCTTTAACCATAGTTCTAAATCTCTACCATATTTCGTGCAAATATTCCATTGGCTCTTGTTTGAAAGCCAAAATTTCATTACGGAGCGCTGCCATATGACTTAGAGAATAGAAATTGGAAATAAACTTGTCCGCCAATTCATCCCACGTTATGATGGAATGATTTGGAAGCCTTTCTAACCAATCAAATGCTTTACCCCAAATAGAGAACGGGAAAAGCCTCAATCTTAATGCATCCTCTGACACGTTTGTTTGTTTACTCCCCATGCAAGTATCTACACCTTCAAGTGCTTGCATGCATTTTGGTCAGAGGCGCCCATAAAATACCCTCTTTGCTCGAGTAGAGTCAACATAACATTGGTGATTTGAACATTCCCCGCCCGGATTCAAGGAGGAACTATGGCACTTGCATAACCCTGGTTAGGAAGGACTCTTGGTGAAACTTTGGGCGGTGGCGGAGAAGAGTCTGGGATTTGGTCATTTAGATTTGCATTGCCATTTCTACCTCTCTGTGGTACTTGAGGTACCGGAAGCTCATCTTGATTAACATCTTCAACCTCCTCCCCCGCCAAGGCATTGCCAAGAGGGTCATTTTCGTTTAGAGCCATATGTACCTGATTAATCGACACAAACAAGATTAGTAAACAAGAAGGAAAGAGAAGCAAAACACAAAACTAGCTACACAGATAGTCAACACCGTAAGTATCCCCAGAAACGGCACCAAAAAGTGATCACATCCATCTCAACTCTACACAATGGTAGGAAGAGCGGGTAGCAACAGCTTTTTACCCGAATAGTAGTTCGGGATTGAATTTCCACAGGGAGCTTGGAGTGGAGTTGTATTTCCTGTTTTTCATAGAATTGCATTTGTACTTCTAATTGCACTCCTAACATTTTTGGGGTTTCTATACTTAAAACTACTATTGTAATCTAGGATTAAAGATAAATTATGCTAAGGAGAATATTGCTAAGTTATATTTTATATGGAGAAAAGCACTAGGGTCGTGACACTACATAGATGGCTAGCTAACGTGTAGAAGTTACTAAGAAGAGATTGATGTATTTGGGGATTATGTTATAACCGCTGCACAATTGTATTCATTCTCATACCTCTCGGTAGAGAGAACAATTTTTCCCAATTGATTCTCTTGAGACCGATTGAGTAGGCCAATTTGACCAAGCAACTAGGGTTCAAGTAGGGTAATTACTCTCCCGAGGTTTAACCCGTTAATTGGGACTACCATTCTCATGGGTCCATCCCAATTCCTTGTTGGGTCAACTTTAGGGTCATAGACTCTCTTTCTCAAGAAGGATTAGATCCACAAAGCTTGCTGTGTTTGCAACCACAAATTCTAAATTAAAACACAAAATTAACCCAAATACAAACGCCCAATCTCAATCTCACCCTAGAATGCAACACTCATTAAGTACCCAGACTAGGGTTGAGCCATAACCCTAGCTAATTGGTTTAGCTAGACATAATTAGAGAAGAAACAGAAGAAATAGATGATGAACTAAATATATTAATCAATTACTAAGTAGAATCTACAATATGAAGAGCAAGTGCCAAAAATGGCAACAATATTGAGTCTCACGGGCGCATCTCTTGTTCAGAACAAAAAACTTAACCTAAAAATGGTAAAATGTCCTATTTATACCGGGCTGGAAAAACTTGACAAAAATACCCCTATGGGGTCAGCGCGGACCGCGCAAAATGATCGCATGGTCGCTTTGGCTCTTGGACTCTTAACATATCATCTCTGAAGTTGGGACCGCCGACCGCACAGAAATATAGCACGGCCGCGATAGAAGACGGGCGCATATCGCGTAGAAAGCCAGCGTGGCTGCGTGGCTAGATGGACAAATCTCTAGTTCTCTGAATCTCATCCACGCAGAACACACTAATATGTAGCGCGGCTGCGTGGGACTTTTTCTTGTATTTTTGAGTCTCTGAACCTTATTGGCATGGACCACGCATAAGTGGGGCGCGGCCACGCGGCAAGCACTTAAATTAACCATCCTTTGAATCTCATGGCGCGGCCGCGTGGCATATCAATGCGGTCCGCGCTAGGTCTTCCTGTTCCTCACTTCAGTTGGTCTTTTACACTTGGCAGGTTTCACTCTGTTTTGAGCCGATCTTTGACATTTGTCTCTTGTCGCTCAAACCTACAATCAAGTGCAACTTGTAAGCATTTTGGGACTATTTTATGGCAATTTATAACAAAAGAAATTGCAAGTAGGGGTATAATCATGTTAAAATCCTAACTTATCTCATTGCATGTAAGGTTCATGAACAGGATGATTCTTTATTTAAATTTGACCGCGTCGTATGAATGGTTCGTGAACGGGGCAATAGATGCATCTATGGTTCACGTCGTTCGACCCTCTGCAGTGCACATTTTACATTTATGTTTGATCGGGTCGTACGACCTCGGCATGAGTTGCGTATGCTTGTATTGCTTGTCTTGAACTTAATAAAGTTGTTATTACCTCTTCTTGGCTTGAAAATATTTGTATAAAGTACTTAAAGATATTTGAAAATTTCCTATAAAAGAAATAATTATTTACTTGCTTCATTTCGTTGAATTACAATTATGTCTATAAAAATCCACGATTTTATGTATTATTGATAATATCATTATTGGACCACTAGTAAGTGTCGAAGTCGACTTCTCGCCTCTAATTCATCAAGATTAGACGCGATACTTACTGAGTGCATGTTGTTTTCGAACTCATGCTACACTTGTTGTGGATTTTTATTACACGGGAACATGTACTTCTAGTGGCCTACTGTGTGTAGAAGCATGGATGATATGGGGACTAGGTGAGCTTTATTACTCGAGGCGACCCGCAGCTAGTATAGTCTCTTTCAGTGTATTGTAGTTACTTTCTGTCCAATTTTTATTATGGACGGATGTAGTATCTTATTGTTACTTAGAAGTAGCTCATGCACTTGAGACACCGGGTTCTGGGGATGTCTTTGGATTTATTCAAAAAATTTAAAAGTTGTTAAATGTTTCATTATTTATTCAGAGGAATTTACTATATATTATTAAACGTATAAAAGAGGTGATTTCAAAAATGTTTAAAACGAGATTAAGTATTTTGGTTAGCTTGCCTAACAGCAGTGCCCAGTGTCATCGCAACCCTTAGTAGATTTTGGGTTGTGACAGTTCTATTCCCATAACCTCAACTGCAAATTCTCAGCAACAAGAAGAAATCCCTGCTCCCATCCATACATTACTCATTGAATATAGCCTACTCTTCCAAGAGCCTGAACACTTGCCTCCTTCAAGAGAGGTGTTTGACTATCATATTCCCTTGGTTGAAGACAGTGCTCCTATCAGTTCTAGACCCAATAGACAATCCCCAATACAAAAAGATGTAATAGAAGACATGGTGAAAGAGATGATGGCCATAGGGATCATCTAGTATAGCTCTAGCTCTTATGCCTCACTAGTGTTCTTAGTTGGGAAAAGGATGGTTCATGGAGGTCTTGTGTGGATTATAGGGCTTTAAACAAGGTCACTATAAAGGATAAAGTTTCCATACCAATCATTGAGGAGTTATTAGATGAACTTGGAGGGTCAGAAATTCACTCAAAGATAGATCTCAGGGCAGGCTATCATCAAATCAGAATGACACCTTCTGATGTGCACAAAATAGCTTCTAAGACACACTCAGGGCACTATGAATACTTGGTCATGCCCTTTGGGTTGACCAATGCTCCCTATAGTTTTCAAGGACTTATGAACCATATTATGAACCATATTTTTTGGGAATATTTAAGAAAGTTCATCCTAGTATTCTTTGATGATATTCTAGTGTTCAGTAAAACACTAGATGATCATGAACATCACCTCAGACTTACCTTTGAGTTATTGGTGCAACATCAACTTTTTTGCAAACAGGAGTAAGTGTGTGTTTGTAGTAACTAGGATTGGTTACTTGGGATATTATATTTCTGCTGAAGGACTGACAACTGACCCCAAGAAAATTGAGTCAATACAAGGATGTCCTGAACCTACTAATATCAAACAGCTAAGGGGTTTTTTAGACCTAGCTGGGTACTATAGAAGGTTCATCAGGGGTTATAGAGTTATTAGCAAATCACTTACGGATTTACTCAAGAAGGATAGTTTCAAATGGTCTCCTCAAGCTACTTCAGCCTTTAAAAATCGAAAAGGAGCTCTCACTTCTACTCTAGTGCTAGTATTACCTGATTTCTCTACACCTTTTTGTAGTAGAAACTAATGCTTGCAGCAATGGCATTGGTGTGGTTTGATGCAAAATGGTCAACCAATAGCTAACTTGAGTAAGGGTCTCTCACCTCATCACCAAACACTATCAGTGTACGACAAAGAGCTCTTGGCATTGGTTATGGATGTAACAAAATAGATTCAATACCTGACTGGCAAGCCTTTCATAGTGAAGACTGACCAAAAGGCTCTAAAGTTCCTTCTCGGACAGAAATTGCATACATGCTCACAATTGAAATGGATAGCAAATCTGATGTAGTATGATTTCATCGTTGAATACAAGAAGGGTAAATAAAACAAGGTGGCTGATGTCTTGTCTAGATTGTCAGCAACTGAGCTAGCTGCCCTTACCTTATCTTCTGTTCAAATTGACTTGCTTAGCTTAATTACTCAGAGTTGGAACTTAGACCTAGACTTGGCTACTTTAATTCAGTCCCTGAAGGGAGGTACAAAGGTACAAGGCTACACCTTCATTCATGAGCAACTCAAAAGGCATGGCAAGTTGGTGATTGGTCTAGACCCTACCTTGAAGAAGAACATTTTGCGGTTGTGGCATGACTCCCCCATGGGAGGACACTTTGGGATTGAACAAACTTACAGGAGGATAACATCACTATTCTACTGGAAAGGTTTGAGAGAAGATGTTCATACTTATGTCAATGGTTGTGACATTTTCAAAAGGCAAAAGTATGACAGGTCCCCGTACCCGGGACTCATACAGCCCTTGAAATTGCCAGTCACAGCTTGGAGTAGCATCAGCATGGACTTCAATGAGGGACTACTTAAATCAAAGAGCAAAACTGTGATTCTAATAGTAGTTGATAGACTCAATAAGTATGCATGTTTCCTGAGTCTCTCTCACCCTTATTCAACATCAGATGTGGCAAAATTATTCATGGAACAGATTCACAAACTTCATGGCATGACTGAAGACATAGTGAGCGACAAGGACCCCATATTCACCAGTAAAATTTGGCAGGAATTGTTCTCTATGCATGGGGTGACACTCAATACATCCGCAACATACCATCCCCAAACTGATGGCCAAACAGAGGTCATCAATCGATGCCTTGAAACATATCTCAGATGTTTCTGTTTTGATTCACAATCTGACTGGTGCTCCAACCTTCCTTCTGTTGAATGGTGGTATAACACTAACTTTCACTCCTCCATACTATACCATATGAGGCTTTGTATGGTCAGCCGCCCCCTTCCATTTACACTATGTAGCAGGTGACTCAGCTATTGAAGAAGTGGATAGAAGTCTCCTGGCCAGCGAATTCAACTGCAGCTCCTCAAACATCACCTTCAACGAGCACAATAGAGAGTGCATGCTCAAGCTAACAAGCATCGCTCAGATAGACAATTCAAAATGGGAGACTGGGTTTATCTCAAAATCCAACCCTATAGACAAGTGACATTGTCAGGTTCCCACTTCCCAAAGCTCTCAGCTAAATGCTATGGACCATACCAAAATCTTACATAAAATTGGCTTTGTAGCATACAAATTATCTCTCCCACCATAGTTACTTCTCCATCCCACCTTCCATGTCTCTCAACTCAAATTGTGTCACAACTTACCTACCAATATATCCCATCCTCATGTCCTTGACATCTCCAATCCCTACTAATCCAAATCCTCTGAAAATCCTTGATCAACGTATGGTCCAAAAAGGGAACAAGGCAGTCACGCAGGTTCTGATACAATGGGATCACAGCTTTCTCCTGAGCAGGCCAGGCCACCTGGGAAGATTATCACTCCCTCAGGGTTCGATTTCCCTCCTTCCTTCCTTGAGGACAAGGAAGATTTTGAGAAGGGGGATCTGATACGGAGTGAAACAGAGAAGCTTGCGGAAGTTGTACATCGTGATGATCAGCTGAGACATAATTTAGTTAGGATATCTGAGTTTTAGAAATGTTTATTTCAATCCCTTAACTTTTAAATTAGAAGTTTCATATATTACACATTGACCCCTTAATTTCCTTTGTCCTATACCAATTAGATCCTGCCCAAAGTTGTAAAGATAGCAGATTTAGCATATTATCCAGCTATAATTCTTAGGTCATTCTCATGAATTTACACTATATATAGGTTGTAATTATCCTCTTTAAGGTTATGAATTAAAAGCTACTTTATTTTTTGCCCTATTTTATCTTGCATTCTCTTTTCTTTCCCTTTTCTTTTTCATTTTCGTCACTGTTCCATTGCCCTGTGTATCACATATGTATAATTGTGGTCCATCCGGCAATATAAATGTTACATTGGAAACGGCTCAAAATGGGTCCTACTAGCTGCTTAAAAGTAAATATTACTAATCCATATAGCTATCGTCTCAACTCTCAAGTGATGACTTGAGATCATAACTCATCTTTAGTCATTCATATTAGCATTCCTAAATCCTAATTTAAATGAGTAAGTTCTCACCTACTGTTTACCCGAAAAGCTGCAGTTAAAGTTAGTTAAAACAATCAACCATGTCAGAGGCCACATGAGTAACTTCATGGTATGTAAAGAAGGCAGGAATTTAAGATGATATCATCTCAATATCAGTATTCTCCTCTGAATCAGGTACATCTCGAGGAAGGAGGCCAAGTAGCGGTAAAGGCAACAGAGAGCTGAGATTGCAGACAATTATTAGGAGAGCCAAGTTATCAAATCTGTCCTTGGTGACTCCAAAGATCTGCGTTAGACCGGCACCGAGTAGGCCCCCAAGGGTACTTCCTCCATTGGCTATAGACATAAGGGTTGCAAAGAAAGTTGCTTCCATTCCCAGTGGACATATTCTTGCAGCTAATACAAGAACAGGCATGAAAAAAGCCTGAAAGATGTATAAGTTAGACAGTTGTGAAATAGTTGCCCCGTGACAGAATACCTTAATTCTATACTCAAAAGAATCATTTCAAGACAGAAGATTACCTGACCAAGAACAGATAGGATCAACAAATCCCCAATTGAAAACCACTCATCACTAATGCCAAAATGCCGGTTCAACCCGGTTACCAGTAGAACCTATCAAGATACCAGTTACACTTGAGTCAATCTGAAGCTTTAGGGCCAACAGGGAAGACACAACACAGACCTGAAGCACAGAAGATATTTTGGGACAAATACCTGAGTCATCCCAAGAGCTGAACCAGTAATAGTCGTCACAAGGAATATTTTCCTTAAAGGGACTTTCTTTAAGAAACTGTTATACAGCGCAACACCAATCAGTGATGCAACTGAAGTAACCAGCTTAACGCGGCCTAAGAATTCTGGAGTGAAACCAAGTTTATTTGTTCTACAATCAACAAACTTCAGTTAAAAACTTGCATCTTGCATGTAATAGTTATTTGGAAATGGAAATCTAAACCTGGATTGGGCATACATGAAATAAAACATAGCAGAACCTGACTGTGGTGTTGCCTGAAATAGGAAAATAAATAGCGTGGGAAGAAGAACATTAGGCTGCTTAACAGCTCCCCATAACTGGAAAATGCTACTTTTTGAACTCTCAAAGAAGCCATTGCCTAAAGAAAGACCCCTTGCTGGGCCATGTACAGGCTCCTCTTTCACAAGTACAGATACTGCAGATGTTATCAACGGAAGTAACGCTGTTACACCAAAAACGGACCTGGAGTAACCAAAAGATAATTAACTAACAGACTCTTGACGTTGCTCAGACCAATACAGGCATACAATATATCAAAAGAATGACTATCCTACCTCACACCATAAGAATCCACAAGGGAGCCACTGAAGTAAGAACTGACAATTCCCCCAAATGCTGAAGAACCCCAGCATAATGATTGAAGAGATCCTGACATGCTTTGAGACTCACCACGTGCCCGCTCAACAACCATGGAGTCTACGACCTACATCATACCTAATCTTATATTCTGCAGCAAGAGGAACACTTCAAGCAAAAAAAGATAAGCTACATTCCATTTGCCAGCAAATATTTCATATAGGTATATGTAACAACTAAAACTCAAGCTCATGAACCTCGTCCCTGGTATGTAAGAGGGATGATGATAGAGGGGTCTGGCAATGAGTGGCGCAATGGCCTGTGATCCAGCTAACCCTTAAAATGGTGATACAAAGATTATTTAGTTTATCCAACTTACATCCTCGAAATTTGCACTGAAAATCCATGTGATGTGTTATTCCATTTCAAACCGATAATAGCTCACTCTAAGCTATGCTGTTGTGCTATTATTTCCAGAATATAAGAAGCAGCAGTCATAGCCTTCTACTTCCTTATGGTTCTGAATTGAAAATTCATCATTCAACAACAAAGACATACCATGTTTCTCAGGAGGAAAGAGTCCTATTAGCAGATGCCACCGACATTAGCAGTGAGAAAAAACACATGATTTTAAAAGATACAAAATTTGCTTGAGGTGTCAATAGTCCACAGAAATTCATAAAAGTAGAAAAGGTAACCTGGCAGGTTGGAAAAGTAATTTGTTATAAGTAGTTAGCTCTCTGTGACAAGGTTAACATTAAGGAAGCAACTTATAGGTTTAGGAAACCAAGATCAAGTCATTTGCCTACTTCAGTCAGCAATATCCCAAAGACTAAAATGGACAATGCATGTTCGTATGATCATTCTCTTGATTCTCTTTCATACTTCTTCAGAGTGTAAATAATAACAACCCATAGTCCATAGATAGTGAGAGATAAAACAGATTATAGGCATCTACACTTCATTTAGATAGTTTGTGTATGTTCCAATTGCAACTTGGACCAAACACTGCCTAAACCTTGTTCAGCACACCATAGGAGTCCTTTTTAAAAAAAAAAAAATATAAGGACACACCATAGGAATTAACATAGTCTATGTAGAAGATACAGATTAAAGAAGCAATTTCACATTCGTATACATCTTTTCTTAAGACATACACAATTGAAAAAAGTGGGCGCTTTAAATGAGGCTATGACACAATAAAATATGGCACAGGAGAGGTCCCGGTTTCCAGTCTCACTGCCAACTTTATCAAGAAATTTCACGTGCTTGGTCTATAGAAAAGAACATTGACTGCACGTGAAAGGACGGAGCGTTAAAGGCATACATAAGTCAAATATACCCTCTCTGTAGGTGTTATTCAAATAGAAAACAATAGACTTAAAGAGGAAAAGAAGAGATATATTTTATTAAGCTGAAAGAAGCTGCTTAAACACACCAGATATCCAAACTGAATAGCAGTAAAAAGCTGAAACTGAAACTTCCTAATATGATGGAACTAATCCACCAACTTCTTCATGCCTAAAGACTAGGGAAATCACAACCGAAAAATCTTAAGACAAGGAAGTCTACAACTAATAATATCCAGAAAATATCTAAGTTATTCTCTGCAATTTAAAGGACACATCAGCAGCTTAGTCATCATGCCAACTCAGCGTCAAACTAACAGCTCATGAGGCATAATTCAACACTCTCTAACAGTTTAAATATTTGGACGAGGTGGTCACACAATTCAATAATTGAGCTTTTGAACATTTATCAGAATATCTTTCTATTTCAACACAACTGTTTATAGACTTTTTACTTCAGATCATGCCTCAGATCTTAGTCTCTCTCCCTTTTTGCCAGAGATGCATCTGAGAGACTTCGTTCAGTATTTCAATAGGCAAAAAGTTACTTTATCCAGGTCCAGCTTAGGTGTAATTAGCAAGAACTTATGAATTTGATGAATTAGAATAATGTAGGGCAATGATCTTAGGGCACTTAGTTTTTATACAAGCTGGTTTCTGTTTCACAACCTCCTAACCCATACTGAAGGTTCAAAGCCCAAAAAGACTGCTGTCAATCTCTTGATCCAAGTCAAAAACAGTTAAGATAAACAATGTAGCGAATAGGCTTGCATCTCGTAACAAACTCATCATGAGACTCAAATAACTGAAACCAACTAGTAACAAAAAGGAACTTACAACATCTGAGAAAGCAACAGAAAGAGAACCAATAAGTATGCAGGAAGCAGCACCGTACTTGGTGTCAACAAAGGTGGCCATAAAAAACCATGAGAGTGCTCCAAGGAGTCCTGATAATACCAAGTACGATCTTCTTCGGTAACCAAAGAGTGGGAAGGAATCACTACAAGACCGAAATTCAAGTAATAAAGAATTAGTTGCTGGGAATAACTAGTAGATAAATAAGGATGAAATGCAAATTGAATCCAACCTGATGAATCCATATAAGGGCTTTATAAGCCATGGCAATGATGAGAAACCAGATATTACAGCTGTCTAGTTAGACACAGAAGTGTCAGTCCTTGTACTCAATCAAAGGAAGAAGGTGCTAATGACAAATAAATATGACACCTCATCAAACAGTTCCAGTTTAAAATGCGCTCTATCAAATGAAGACAGAAATGCTTAGGCAACGGTTCATAAATTGGCAATGCCTCGTACTCAATATCTTTGCGGAAAAAACTATGAATTTATTTCAAAAATCCATGTCTAATTTCGTGGTTAGAGGCCCTAGATGAGGATCAGTAATATGCCAATAGGTTGACACTACATTGTTCAATCAGTTCTATTTAGTGTTCAACCTGATATGAAATAGATAAATGCTGTTAAATTGACATACGATAAGCATGGTATACGATGGGTGAAAGTTCTATAATAAAGAAGAGGAAGATGAGGATGATAGGGTGTGGCTAAATTAACGTAAATAAGTAATAAGTTCATATATTTACATGACTATTAAAGATAAACAAAAGCAATTGTAACCAGACACCTTCATGATAATATAAGTGGATGAAAGAAGACAGAAAAAGTACATAAAATAGTGTCTAACATTTACACTGTATTAGTTGAAGTTAGAAAAATCTGAAATTCTGATGTCGCATTTCAGAAAAATCTGTAAAATTTAAATTTGAGAACAACTATGCATCAGTCCCAAACAAGTTGGATTGGCTATATGAATCCTAACATACCATATTTCTCCAATTAAATTCATCTCAGGCCAACATAAAATATCCTCTGAATTTTGTTACACAAAGAGAGATACAGTGGGACAGGAGGAGAAGAATGAACAGTACTTATGAGATGAACCAAGGAAAGTGAAGATTTCATTTCAATAAGCTTGTATTTCGAATAACATACTAGAATGTACCCTAAATTCAAAGTCCATTGGTCAATTCAAGCTATGTAATTAGTTTTCCAACTCGAATGTGCAATTTGGATGAAATATGAAGATTTATCTGCTGAAAATTCTTGTATTATATTGTGGAAGCTCAACCAACAATGTAACAAAGTATTCAAGATGAGGATGACATACCTCTGCAGGGTCTAGGTGCAGGTTGTCCTTCAAATAAAAGCTAACAGCAAGATCTGAAAGGCCTAAGATACCTTGAACAAAATATACCATGGCAATTGCAATGTTATCAGGGGTTAGGTCCACCCCAAAGCATCTGACTGAACTAATAGAATATCTGTTCCCATGAGGGCCAATTTTATTGGATGAACCAGAATCTTCCTCGACAGAGATTGTCAGCAGATCCTCCTTTCCTGCACATTTATTGATAAGGAATTCGAATATGAGCATCATAATACCACAATTATTGGAACCAATACCAGCTTTTAGGAACATAAATGTTGTTGAAATGTGTGACCATAGAGTACACTGTTAGTTACTTAAAGTTTTTATGTCTCAACACGCCCCTTCAGATCCTAGTACAAGTATCGCCTAAATGCACAGATCCGGAGTCTGCAGTTGGTTTCACAACCTACAAGAAATTAAGGTTGATAGAGCCATTTCTACGACGAAGTTGTAGTTATACTGTTAATTTCATGATAAGGTGCATGTTACTGCTTAGCAATAGCCAATACTAATTACTCCTACTAAACACTTTGAAAGAGTTAAAGATCGTTCTCTCAGTATCACTCTCTCCGTTAAAGATCGTTCTCTCAGTATCACTCTCTCCTCTACTTTTGCAAAGGTTTTATCAATGGTCTCCTCAGTATGATACTTCAAAGCACCACGGAAAACTTCAAGAAGTTTCCCCACCAGTAATGGACTTGATTGAATATTACATGAGCAAAAATGTTCCGCAAATTTTTTTAGCATCTAATTGTGTTGTCGTGATTAATGAATTGGTAGGACAACTATGAGGACTCAGGTTCAAATCATAGTGGAAGAAAGAAAAGAAAAAAAAACACGAGGTGATTCCTCTAGCATGGCAATATGGATTTACGTCACAAAGCATATTGATTAGGAGCTCTATATTCACAAGCTGACAATTTCAGCTGTCGATTATCAAACTTGAAATTGTAATAACGAACTAGCCAATATCTGAGATTGCTAACAGGTTCTTACACTATTTAACTTGTGTCTTTTCCTTTCCTAGAAAATGAGCTAAGAAAATATAATAACTATAGTAAATTAATCTCATATACAAAATTTGAAATAAAATTGCGCAATAAAGACATATCCGTAATTATGTATGCGTAACTTACGATTTATAGAATCAAGCAACGGTTCGGCGTCGTTGTCTCGTTCGACGGTGGTTTCCGACATTTCGACTGCGACTGACATCTTAATGTCAGGTGGAGATGACGACAGAATGCCGTCTCCGGCGAATCCGAGCGAGGATCGGAGAGAGGAGGAGGAGGAAGGTCAAAATTGGATTTATGGAGGGGAAGATTGAGATTAAGTTAGAAGTTAATGTAGCCATTTAAAAATTAACGTTTTAATTCGTAGTTCGTACTGCCTCAGATTTTTTGATAATAAGAAAATGGAATTTAAAAATGACTGGCTGATCCAGACCGAATCCAAATGCAGAAGTTGACCCTCTACTCATTGATTGGTATGAGCAGGAACTAAAAAAAATTAAGCTCTGTGACTTGGAGAAAATTTGGGGAAGATGATCACGTGTTTCATTAAAAGTTGGAGCGATATAATTGAGTATAATACTCCTTCGGTCCATTTTAATGTAATGTTTTTGCTATAAATTTGTTCATTACAAATATTATAGTACTAGAATTTTATTTGGAGTGAATGTTTATGTTGCGGAGAGTTTTATTTTGTGATTAAGTTATATTTCTCCTATAAATAAATGGATACTACCTCATTGTAAATAATCCCATAATTCAATAAGAATTCTCTCTCTTTCTCTGCAATATTGTTCTTGTTTTTCTATTATTTTATAACACGTTATCAGTACGAGACTCTAACCAATTGAGTAGAAACTTTGGGATTGAGCATAATGATTGTCAATTATTTCATGAACTTCCTTCATGATTAAAATTCTGGATTAAAGGTAAGTATTTTACTTTTCTCTTTCAAATTCTTGAAATTCTATAATTTGATTTTATATACCGGCAAAGACAACAAAGTTTGATTATAACTCTAATAGAGTTTTTAAGAAATTACACCCACATGAAGTGGTAAAATTTCTATGTCTTGCCATGATTAAATTTATGTATAATTGTGGGCAAAGAATTGAAAACTCGTTCCGTTGAATTTGCTCCATTCTCATTCCCTTTAGAGAATGTGATAGCAGTATGTAAAAAGTCTGAAAGAAAACAAAATTATTACCATGAATAATCAATGGATATGGACGTGGCAATAGACGAAATTATATCATCATCATTGTGGCAATGAGAACAATAAGTATTCTCAAAATAATCCCACACTTTATGAAAATATTTGTCATCGATGTGACATGAGATTTTATAAAGCACATACAGATAACTATGGTCAATTCATGACGTGAATGAGAAAACATCTGATTTATGAATATATATTCGTTTTTGGAAGAATATAATTGTGCTAGTGGTAGTGATTACACCACACTAACCTCTAAAAGGAGGTTTGAGATGATATAAGAAAATAATATCATGGCATGAATGATCATTGGTCACGTACCTATTGTACGCAACAATATTTTGGCAATGTGATTATTAAAGGACAACAATAATGCAAGAAACATATCTTTCATTTAATTTAATATTGGCCATGACCATAAATGGTATAAATTTCGCTTTAAAAGAGATATTCACCATATAGGTGTTGATGATTATGTGGTACTACCAATTAATTGAGAGCTCTAGAAGAGCCAATTACCACTATTTTGGAGAAACACAATTGATTACCAACAAGGTATTGTGTTGTAGTAAGTCTCAAAGAAACATATTCAGTTTCCAAAGTATTCGCGAAAGCGGTTGATTATATTGAGACTATAAATAAAAGAAAGATTTAATATCTTCTATTACTACAACTTGTAGCGGGATAATATGTATGTAAAAAGCTAGCCGCTTTATTTCCAATTTGTACTACATAAACAAAAGAATACCACAATGAAGTGGATATTTTATTGATATAAAACCTATATGATAATAAACTTGGAGTTTATTCATAATTGCACACACCATGATGTACCCATATCAATTTAAGTATGATGTGCAAAAATAAAGAGAATTCACATGGGTAAATATTAAAGAACTAGAAAGTTCTTTACGAATTCTTTTATGTGCTTTGTTCTCATTAATTAATAGATCAACTAAAATTGGGATTGAATCTCATGTATGCTGGAAATATCAAAGGTGAATATGGGCTCATTCACCTGCCATGTATACCACATAAGATGCATCTATGAGATGGTTACATGTGCAATTATTATTAACCCGCAACCTGACCGGTATGTGCGAGGTAACTTGCTCATTAATTTAATTTCGAGCATAATTTTTAGATTTCCTATTCAAGATAGTTTATCTTGATAAGTTGGTTTGCATCACAGTTGATTTAGCAAAATAATTTACTGAGTGGCTCCACTTAATAGCTAAACTATTGCTTATGAGAACAAAGTATATATATATATATCAGTTTGATATACGTTATATACGAAAGTATATTATTTTCTCCCCTCATGAGTGGTTAAGGGTCAGGAACCAAATAATTCCATCTTATTATTATTGATGTGTAGTGTATATTTTGATTAACACCATAACACACAAAGATGTGTTCTCAACGTTGAGGAAACAAGTTAGTTTTTCTATCATGAGGGGGAGACAAGATACAACAGTTGAGAAAAGTTACATGGAATAAATTATCATTTATACATCGAGATCCTCGAATAAAATAATATAAACTTGAAGTTCATAAAAGGATAATTCATATGCAATTTATTGCAAAGCATGCCAGACGTATTTGCTGACCCAAAAAAAGTAACTATATTCTCACTGCAGATGTTCATATTATAATAAGTCCTAGAAGGACAAAGTCTATGGTAAGCTTAAAGCGTATAGAAAAATCGGTTTCAAATAAACTTTTTGACAAAGAATATGAGCAAATGATCAAAAAGATCATAATAAAGGAGGCAAGTGATCTAGAAGATCACATGATATAACACTTCATAATATCTCATGAGAGATTCAGAAGCTAGTGCACAAGATCGGGATGGCTTAAGGATGTGAATTGATGCTCTCATCAGGGGGAGTTAATGCGCGTTGCACTCTTTTTCCCTTACAAGGTTTTGTCCCACTGAGTTTTCCTTGCGAGGTTTTTAATGAAGCAACCAAAAGGCGTATTATTAGATATGTGTACTCTTTTTCCTTTTCTAGATTTTTTTTCCCATTGGGTTTTATTTTAGTTAAGGTTTTAATGAGGCACATTACTTATTCAAGGGGGAGTGTTAAGAATAGAATTCTATTTGGAGTGAATGTCTATCTTGTGGAGAGTTTTACTTTGTGACTAAGTCATATTTTTCCTATAAATAAAGGGGTACTACCCCATTGTAAATTATCCCATAATTCAATAAGAATTCTCTCTTTTTCTCTGCAATATTGTTCTTGTTCTTCTATTATTTTATAACAATACCGTAATTATTTATTTTAAGGATAACTTTCTTTGATATTGAAAAAATTAAGTATTGTAGATCATAAAATAAAAAATAAAAAAAATTAAAGTCGACGAGGAAGTACATGATATATGTACAAACTTAAACTCAAAATCATTCAAACTTATGATTATCTTATAAAAGGTTACCCCACTAAATTAGCTTTCATCACTTAAAATCGGCGCACTTGTATCTATGCCATTTTTGGGCCACGTTTTAATTTGTGTTTGCTTTGCAAAAAAAAATTGCAAGTATACGCACTTCTTCGCGTAACTTCAGCATACAACACTGAAGTAACAAAGGCAGTCACGCAAAACTTTAGTATTCTAGTAGACGGGCCTGGATAGCAAAGGCAACACGCTGAAGTTTTTTTGTCATGAATAAGATACTGAAGTTATTTAGTTCATTTATAAAAACTTCAGCACTAAAATAGCTAAAGTTTTTTTTGTCCTAGGTTCATTAGTTTGGTCATAATACTTTTTCAAAAATTTCAGCAGAAAATAGTGAAGTTATTTAGTTTATTTGTAAAAACTTCAACACCAAAAATAGATTAAGTTCTTTTGTCCTGGATTCATTAGTTGTGTCACAAAACTTTTTCAAAAATTTCAGCAGAAGATGTTGACGTTATTTAGTTCATTTGTAAAAACTTCAGTACTAAATAAGCTGAAGTTTTATTGTCCTAGATAAGCTTTTTCAAAAACTTCAACAGAAGATGCTGAATTTATTTAGTTCATTTGTAAAAACCTCAGCACTATATAAGCTAAAGTTTTTTTGTCTTGTATTCATTAGTTTTTTTATAAAGTTTTTTTTCAAAAATTTCAGCAGAAGATGCTAAAGTTATTTAGTTCATTTGTAAAAATTTCAGCATTATATAAGCTGAAGTTTTTGAAAAAACTTTCTAACATATTAGATAAATAATAACCTTATTATTTTATAGTGTATTACTGTTATAAAATAATCAGATATCCAACAATATCTAAATCATAAATTTTGGAAATAATAAACGTGAAAAGAGTAGAATTACGTGGAAATATTCACAAATTATTGTCCACTAACTTACGTAATTATCTATAAATTGCTTTTAAATAATCTAAAAAATAAACTTATGGCAAGCATCCCATGAACTGAAGTTTCATAGCAGCACCAACAGTAGCAGAAGAACGAAGAAGAAGAAAACGAAGGAGGAGAAGGAGGAGGAGAAATGAGACTAAAGTTATTTAAAAAGTGGATAAAAAATAAAACTTTTTTTAAAAAATAGTATAAAATAAATGAGTACGACCAAATAGAATGCCTGGTACAATTTTAACCTTAAAATCACATATTTATGGCTTGTTAATCAGACAATAAATCCTAAAAGCTTCTACTAAATCTAACCGAAAAGCCAAGTAGAATCATATATTTACACACTTTATGTTTATCTTAAATGTATCCATGTCTGGAGGATAAATATTTGGCTCCGCTTGATAACGTGGAAAGTATCTTTTCATTTAGCTGATTTCTTGGCTATGTGATCAAATTTTATGATTTTTTTTATCGTATTTATTTTTTGATTATCAGTCATTGTTGAACATGCTAGCTCTCTCATCCCTATTTCTCGGAGATTAGTTCTAAAAATCAGAGATCATATCTGTTTATCCCGATAACAATTAATCTTATAATATGATTTTAAGGACACGTAATTTCACCTAATACCAATTGATAAATATAAAGATTAGTAATAGAAATTTTAAAATTGAATTAAGCCCTAGAGTTCTGATACCCTCAAGCTGATTGGTATAATAACAGTTAAAATATAAGCAAGTTGATGACCAAGAGTATAAATTAAAGAGAAAGTGTTATATTGCTTTGATATCTCAGAATGTAAGTGCCCTACACATTGGGACTCCTCTTATATAGTAGAGAAATTCTAATTATGGTATAACTCTAATTACAGAAGGAAATCCCATGATTAGCTAGTTAACCGTCCTTGGTTTGATCCGTTCCGAGATTTCCGCCATGATCTCTAACCAGTCACGGATATCTCGCCTTTCTATTATTATGCTACATCTGATCTTACTCGATGTCTGTCTCACTTGTTCTCAATCACTACCGGCCTCAATCTTGATAGGTATCTCAAATCTCGAACTTGGTACCTTGGCCTCATGCCTCGATCTAATCTATTAGAGGGTCAATCTTCGATCCTTCACACTGATCTCGATAAATCAGTAAAATTTGGTGGGTCTGATTTTAACCGTATACAGATAGTCCCCCTTGTTTTTTGGAGTGTCATGACACAAAAAAATTGAGCCTTCGATCATAGACCTGTCATGACGTCATTCCCGTAACATAAGCGGCAGATGTGACCGAAACGTCCCGTCAATGCAGCTCTCCGAGCATTTAATGCATGCTAGTCGATGGCCGGCCACTAGTGGTTTTGAACAGTCGTCGTGAAACCCATAAATAGGCCATTTTCTCATGGATTCAAATTTTATTCAAATAGACCACCGCACCCCGTGATATCCAACAGTTTTTTCTCCAATATTATTTCACAATATCTTACCCTAAGGGAGAATTGCATAAGACCATAACACCGACGAACTTAACACAGACAATTGAGGACGATGACACTACATCACAGATAAAAACTCCACCATGCTCGAATTTACCAAGTTTCGTTACTCCATCACCCCAAATCTGGACATTCATAGGCCAATTACTTTTCCTTCACCTGAAGTGAAATATCATATCTTTGAATCGTGCACTAAGTAGATTTGATTTCAACTCATTCACCGCCCCAACACATAGGCAATCCTCCTACCAACAAGTCAATATTGTGCGACAACCAATCGCGGGCATCATAGAAATATGTGCATAGCCTCTAAGATCTTAGGAGCACAACTATCGAGTCGAAAAGATATACAAATCCTTCCGCAATGCGACGACAATAAGTTATCCAAATATATTGGGAGAAATATCTTGCACCACATTTGTAATATTAATATAATTCTTCAATTATCGATTTATAACAAGCGGTTCGCATCGCGTAAGATTGAGTTGGAAGGAACAAGGGCAAAAGCCTTAAGGAATCAAGTCGCACGATGAGGAAATCAAGAAGTGAAATTTTCCTAACAATCACATAGCCTCTTGTAAATAAGTACAAACATCTCTGTACCGATCAGATCTACAGGTGCTCTTCAACAATAGTCCATTCAAGGGTTTTTCATGTATTCTCCTTTTCCTCTTGGAGATCAAAAGGAGGAGCCAAATGATTAAGGATTTTATTACAATCTGATACTAGTAGGTTTAACTTCTTTTCTAACTTCAAAGCAAGTCTATTAGAAATATTTTAGCTATCATTTATTATTTGATTGCAATTCGGATAGTAATCATATTGAATCATTGCCTGAATTAGTCTAGTTTGAATTATTGAAAGACTTTATGAACGCCAAACATAGGGATCCAAATCATTGTAAGTGTTGTTTATGTTTGTCGAATTTATAGAACTTTTATATTATTTTTTCTGGTAAATAAGATACTTGTATTAATATTAAAGTATTATAATGTCATTATAGGGGGGCTAGATAGCCGAAAGGGGATTCAATGAACCTCCTTCGCCCAAAAATTATATAAGGGGGTAAGTTTTTTTTTCATGTACATATATTAGGTGTCACATATTTACTTTTATTTTATTTTCTGAATCCCCTTGAAGAAAATTTTACTTCTACCACTCATTACAGGCATACCAAGTTTTGCCAAATTATTACAAATACTAGCTGACATGCCTTTCTCAAAACTAGTTTCTATATTATCTTCTAAGATAGCCGCATTAACAAACAATGGTGGAACTAGAACAAGGTGTTAAGTTTTGCTTGGTTGTATTCTTCGTTTGCCAAAATATGTGCCACTTTATTTCTCTCGCGAAAATTATATCTGATTATTGAAGCTATTCTAACATATCAAAAGGTTGTATCAGTGTAATGTACAGTTTTCTACACTATAATTAGGGGTGACAAATGGGTCGATCCAGGCTAAATGGGCCAAGTAGGCCGGTCTTGTGGGTCACGGTCTCACGCCAATGCTTAAATAAACTGGTTAAACGGTCCCAGAATAAATAGTCTTTTTGAGGGAATCAGCCCGAGATCGGGCCCACGAACTCATAGTCCGGGGCTAAATGGGTCGGACCACGAACTTATGGTCCCGGGGTAAACGGGCCATATAATAAATTTTACACTTAGCCTTATTTGTAGAACTAGTTTGAGTAAAAAATGGCAAAACAGAAGATGTTTCCTACCGTTTAGTAAGTTGTCCAGAAAAAGTAGGGGCAGTAAGTATTAGATGGGTCATCATTTGAATTAGTAGCGTTTATCACTAGTTGGATTAACATCAAGAGCAGGACTAGTGTGTTTATCATCATCCGGTTGAGTTTTATTAAGATCAATTTCTTCATCATTATTTTCATCAATAGTATTATAATTATTGTAATAGGGAGTATTCATTAATTCATGGTTTAAATGTTCATCATGTGGAATATTATGACAAAATCCAGTCTCGATAAATTGTAATAAACTACTGTTAGCATCAAGAATAGCAGGTATAGGACGGGTATGGGGTTTGGTTCGGAGAGCCGAGAGCAGTGGAGGTGGAACATCAGTACCACTAGATTCACCAGTTTTGGATTTTTCCTTATTCTTATTTTTACCAAAAATATTTCTTAAACATCTTAATTAATCAAGTAATAGCAAATGAATAAAACAAACAAAACTATAATACTAAGACTTAAGAGTTGGAACAAGTTTACCAAATTGACGAACAACTTGTTGAAAATTGATTATCATTGAAGACTTTAATTCACCAACTTCACAATTTTTTCACAAATTATAACAACCTCAATATTTTTTGACTATTTTTTTGGAATAAAGTAAGCAATAGTAGCAAGTATATAAGAAAATTAGAGAGAGAGATTGTGATAGCTTGATATTAATTTTGTAAAAAAATGAAAGAATAATGGGGTATTTATTATTAAAGATAGGGAAAAATATAATTATAAAAAGTTCGGGATTAAAACTAAGTTGGGTGATTAAATAAATATTTTTTAAATAGCCAATGACTATTTGAACTCCCAACAGCTCTTTTTGTTTCAAAAACCAGACGGCTATTTTTTTTAAAATATCTATTGGGCCCATTTGGCCCGCCAAGGGGCCTGGTCTCTTGGCGGGCCAAACGGGATCAGTCATAATGGTTCCTAGTTAAGAACATGTCACGACCCCAAATCCGGTCGTGATGGCGCCCAGCACATTGCTAAGCCAGCCTGACCAATCAATATCAACAACGGAGCTAGAAGCTCTCTTTAACCCGTTTAAGCATTTCAAAATATGAAACAATAGTAATATTTATACCAACAGCGGGGAGACCAAGTCCCATAATATACTAACTCCCATAGATCGAAGGGTCAAGAGTCATGAGCCTCTACTGAACATGAGTGTATAAAGGTTTACAAGATACCAAGTGCGGAAAGAAATATCAATACAAAATCAAAAGACAGTAGGAAGGAATATCGGGTCCTGCGGACTCTGCAGCTACCTCGTATATCCCACAGATGTCGCCTCGCACAACTACTGGATCACTGCTGAGAGGTACCTGGATCTGCACACAAGGTGCAGGGAGTAAAATGAGTACTGCCAGACTCAGTGGTAATAAACAAGGGTAAGACAGTGCAGATAAGAAATCCGCAATAAAGCACTATGTAAAGCTATAATCAGCTACCCTGTCATAGAATCAATATTCACTGTACCCGTACCAACAAATACCAATAAATAGCATAACAGCTAGCAGATGTAGCTAAATGCAATGCAATGCATGATATGACCGCTACGGCGCGTAGCCCGACTCCAATTTTGGGTACCCGTGCTCACCGTGGGGGTTCAGACTCCGGAGGGATCCTACAGCCCAAGCACATCTCATAGAGATTTACTGCGGCGTGCAGCCCGATCCAACATATATCTCGCTGCGGCGTGCAGCCCGATCCACTACTAGTCAGCTAATATGCAGATACAGCCTCGCAGGCTCAAAAGTAGTTTTTGAAAACTCTTTTTATCATTTTTCGGTTGGAAAACAGTAATATCAAGTTCCAGAGATTGGAATTAGCATAATAACAGAAATAGCTGCGGACTAGTAGTAAACTAGCATGTCTATATGATAAGACAATGATAACGATCCTCGCGGGATCCAATAATTGGCTCACGTCCCACAAGTATACTCAACCGCCCAAGAAGAGGGTTCAACGGCTCGAGAATAGCCAATAATACAGTATCAACAGGTCGGACTAATATATAGTCTCCAGTTCATGATCGACCCCGCACTCTCGAGAGTGTGCGTGTCTCGCCGCTATACAGCGTCACAAAGTGGTATACCGGGGTTTCGAACCCGCTAGTCATCACCCACATCTATTACTCACCTCAATACAGCGCGACGACTACTCCGCAATGCCCTTGCCACGAGAATCAAGCTCCGCACACGTAGAATCTGATCAAATACAGTAGAAATACAAACAATTAGGCCAATGGGACGACACCCAATCAATACAACTCGATTTACATCAAAATTCCCAAAGTTGTCAAAACCCGACTTTCGGTACGCTTGTCGAAAAATTACAAAAGTCACATATTCGGAACCCTCATCTCGATACGAGTCTAAGCATATCAATTTTACCAAATTCGGACTCCATTTGGCCATTCAAAACCTTGATTTTCTAAAGTTCAAGCCTAGGGCTAAATCCTCCATAAATTACCCTAAATTCCTCCATTTTCATGATATAATTGCATAATATTACCAATACTAATCATAGTTTAAGTCCATAGTTGATTACCCGATGATTTCCTTGAGTTTCTCTTCAAAATCGCCCAAATCGCCTCTAAAGCCGAGACCCAAATGTGTGAAATGTTCTGAAATTTTTCTAACTTCGGATACACTTAATCACAGCGATTTTCGCTTCTGCGGATAAAATTCCGCCCTGCGGAACCGCTTTTGCGACCTTTTGGTCGCCTCTGCGAACCCAGGCCCTTTTGGCCATTTCCGCACCAGCGATCCAAGGACCGCCCTTGCGCATCCGCTTCTGCGGAAATGATCCGCTTCTGCGACCAAGAGTCCGCTTCGGCGGACTCGCCTCCGCGATCAATCACCCGCTTCTTGCGGACCTCCCCATCGCGCCTCGGGACCGCTTCTGCGATCGCCCACTCACTTCGGCGAAGCCGCTCCCGCGGACCGGGCTCCGCTTCGGCGGTCTAGCCCGCTCGCGCCTTCTTGTCCGCTCCTCCGGACTCGCTCCTCGCGCCCCCATTTCCGCAGGAGCGAAAACCACGGACCAGAACACAAGTCTACAATTTTCCACATTTTTCTCCCATTTAACCATCCGAAAACACCCCGAGGCCCCCGGACCTCATCCAAACACACCAACACATCTTAATACCTTATTCGAACTTGTTCAAATCCTCAAAACACGTCTAATAACACCAAAACCCATAATTCTCATCAAATTCAAGCCTAAATTCCTTAAAACTTTCCGAATTACACATTCGATCAAAAACCCGACCAAACTACGTCCGAATGACCTGAAATTTTGCGGACATATCCAAAATCACATAACGAAGCTACATGAATTGTCGGAATTCCATTTCGACCCCGGATCAAAATCTCACCTACCGTTCGGATTTCGCTAAAATTCAACCTTCGCCAATTCAAGCCTAAAACTACACCGGGCCTCCAAATTCAATTCCAATCGCTCCCCTAAATCACAAATCACCTCCCGGAACTAACCGAATCATCAGAATCAGATTCCGAGCCCTCTAACCAAATAGTCAACTCCGGGTTGACTTTCTTTATTCAAGTTTCCTTCAAAAAGGCTATATGCCTCATTTTCAATCCAATTCACTCCTAACTCACCCGATAGACTCTAACACTAATATAAAATCACAAAACATGCATTTACAACATAACGGGGTGGTAATTCTCGTGACAACGAGCCGGGTCGTCACATTCTCCCCCTCTTAAGCAAACGCTCGTCCTCGAGCGGGTCAAAAAACATACCTGAAGTCTCAAACAAGTGAGGATATCTGCTCCGCATCTCCCGCTCGGTCTCCCAAGTGGCCTCCTCCACGGGTCGACCTCTCTACTGAACCTTAACTGATGCAATCTCCTTAGACCTCAATTTTCTCACCTGACGTCCCAAAATGGCAATAGGCTCCACATCATAGGATAGATCACCATCAAGATGAATGGTACTGAAGTCTAATACATGAGACGGATCTCCAATGTACTTCCGGAGCATAGACACATGGAATACCGGATGAACGCTGGATAAGCTGGGCGGCAAGGCCCACTCATATGCCACCTCTCCAACTCTCCTAAGTATCTCAAAAGGACCAATGTACCTGGGACTCAACTTTCCTTTCTTCCCAAACCTCATGACACCCTTCATAGGTGAGATCTTCAACAATACTCTATCACCAACCATGAAAGACAACTCTCGAACTCTACGGTCCGCATAACTCTTCTGACGAGACTGTGCTGTACGAAGCCTCTCCTGGATCAACTTTGCTCTATCCAGAGCATCCTGGACTAACTCGGTCCCTATCAATCTAACCTCACCAGGCTCAAACCATCCCACGGGGATCTACACCGCCTGCCATACAATGCCTCATACGGGGCCATCTGAATACTCGACTGATAACTGTTGTTGTAGGCAAACTCAGCAAGTGGTAGGAACTCATCCCACGAACCACCAAAATCAATCACACAGGCTCGCAACATATCCTCCAAGATCTGAATAGTACGCTCAGACTGTCCGTCTGTCTGGGGGTGAAATGCCGTACTCAACTCAACCCGCGTACCCATCTCTCGCTGAAATGCTCTCCAAAACTGAGAAGTGAACTGAGTACCCCTGTCGGATATGATAGACACTGGAACTCCATGCAACCGAACAATCTCTCGAATAAAGATCACTCCCAACCGCTCCGATGAGTAGGTAGTACTAACTGGAATAAAGTGAGCTGACTTGGTCAGTCTATCCACAATCACCCATACAGAATCAAACTTCCTCGCCGTCCGAGAGAGCCCAGTAACAAAGTCCATAGTGATCGTCTCCCATTTCCACTCAGGAATATCAATGCGCTGAAATACACCACCGGGCCTCTGATGCTCGTACTTAACCTGCTGACAGTTGAGGCATCGTGCTACATGTCCGACAATGTCCATTTTCATCTTTCTCCACCAATAGTGCTGTTTCAAATCTTGATACATCTTAGCGGCTCCTGGATGGATAGAATACCGCGAGCTATGGGCCTCTTCCAGAATCAACTCACGAAGGCCATCAACATTGGGCACACATATCCGACCCTGCATCCTCAATACGCCGTCACTATCAATGGTGACATCTCTAGCATCATCATGCCGAACTCTGTCCCTAAGGACAGCCAAATGTGGATCATCATACTGGCGCTCACGAATACGATCATATAGAGATGACCGAGATACAACACAAGCCAATACCCTGCTGGGCTCTGAAATATCTAACCTCACTAGCCGATTGGCTAGCACCTGAACATCATAAGCAAATGGCCTCTCCTCTACTGGAATATATGCCAAGCTCCCCATACTGACCGCCTTCCGGCTCAAAGCATCGGCCAACACATTGGCCTTACCCGGATGATATAATATAGTAATGTCATAATCCTTCAGCGACTCTAGCCATCTCCGCTGTCTCAAATTAAGGTCTTTCTGTTTGAACAAGTGCTGGAGACTATGATGGTCGGTATACACCTCACAAGACACACCATACAAATAGTGCCTCCAAATTTTCAAGGCATGAACAATGGCGGCTAGCTCCAAGTCATGAACAAGATAGTTCTTCTCATGCGGCTTTAACTGCCGAGAAGCATAAGCAATTACCTTTCCTTCCTGCATCAACACACAACCTATCCCCACTCTCGAGGCATCACAATAAACGGTATATGAACCCGAAGCTCATGGCAATACTAACACTGGAGCTGTGGTCAAAGCTGTCTTGAGCTTCTGAAAGCTCCCCTCGCACTCATCCGACCACACGAATGGTGCACCCTTCTGGGTCAATTTAGTCAATGAAGAAGCAATGGATGAAAATCCCTGAACGAACCGGCGGTAATATCCCGCCAAACCAAGAAAACTCCTGATCTCTGTAGCTGAGGACGGTCTAGGCCAACTCCGCACCGCCTCTATCTTTTTCTGATCAACCTGAATACCATCACGAGACACCACATGTCCCATAAATGCTACGGACTCGAGCCAAAACTCGCACTTGGAGAATTTAGCATATAGTTTCTCCTCCCTCAATCTCTGCAACACAGTACTCAAATGCTGAGCATGCTCCT
Source organism: Nicotiana noctiflora (assembly GCA_032618575.1). Taxonomy (NCBI): domain Eukaryota; kingdom Viridiplantae; phylum Streptophyta; class Magnoliopsida; order Solanales; family Solanaceae; genus Nicotiana; species Nicotiana noctiflora. The sequence continues at coordinate 71,976 of JASVEL010007697.1, forward strand.
CCTGACTACGGGAGTAGACTAGAATGTCATCAATGAACACAATCACAAATGAATCCAAATAAGGCCCGAACACACTGTTCATCAGATGCATAAATGCTGCTGGGGCGTTGGTCAGCCCAAACGACATCACAAGAAACTCATAATGACCATATCGGGTCCCGAATGCAGTCTTCATAATATCCGAGTCCCTGATCTTCAGCTGATGATAGCCTGAACGAAGATCGATCTTAGAAAACACTCTCGCACCCTGTAACTGATCAAACAAATCATCTATGCGCGGTAGAGGGTACTTGTTCTTCACCGTCACTTTGTTCAATTGCCTATAATCAATACACATTCGCATGGAACCATCTTTCTTTTTAACAAATAATACCGCGCACCCCACGGGGACACACTAGGACGGATGAAACCCTTATCCAGAAGTTCATGAAGCTGCTCTTTTAGTTCTTTCAACTCAGCTGGTGCCATCCGATAAGGAGGAATGGATATAGGCTGAGTGCCCGCACCAAGTCAATGCCAAAATCAATATCCCTGTCCGGCGGCATGCCCGGTAGGTCTGAGGGGAATACATCTGGGAAGTCCCTCACAACAGGTACAGAATCAATGCTAGGAGATTCAGCTCCCACATCTCTCACAAAAGCTAAGTACGATAAACACCCTTTTTCAACCATCTTCTGAGCTTTTAAGAATGAAATAACACGGCTAGGGATGAAATCGGTCGAACCCCGCCACTCAATCTGAGAAATACCAGGAATGGCCAACGTAACTGTCTTAGCATGACAATCCAATATAGCATGATACGGAGACAACCAGTCCATACCTAATATAACATCAAAGTCCACCATCCCCAATAAAAACAAATCTGCCTGGGTCTCCAGACCCCCAATAGATATGACACAGGATCTATAGACATGATCCACAACAATCGTATCACCCACGGGGGTGGATACTTGAATAGGTAAATCAAGACTACCACGAGTCGCACCCAAGTGATGTGCAAAATAAGAGGACGCGTAAGAATATGTGGACTGTGGATCAAATAGAACAGAGGCATCTCTGTGACAGACAGAAATGATACCTGTAATCACAGCATCGGAGGCAACTGCATCACGCCTGTCGGGAAGTGCATAGAACCGTGCCTGGCCTCCACCAGATCTCTCCTCGCCCCTGGGGCGACCACGAGAAGACTGACCTCCACCTCTACTAGACTGAGATGGTGCTGAAGAGGAGGGCTGATCCCTCTGCTGAGTCCCGCCCCTACGTAGTCGAGGGCACTGTCTCCTCATGTGGCCAAACTCACCACACTCATAACATGCACCTGGTGCTGGATAAGTAGGTGTTGCACTCTGGGCTGGGAGGGCACTAAGTGATGACTGACCCTGCTGAAACCCCTGTCGACCACGACCATAAGAACCTCCGCTCTGCTCCGGGCGGCTTGAATGAGAAGGTCTAGATGAGCGACCTCGGCTCTGCTGGGAATGCCCTCTAGATGGAGCACCACTGAAACTGCCAGAACCACGAGGCCTCTTGGCCTCCCGCTCCTCTCTCTCTCGGCGACGATCCGCCTCAATGGAGCATGCCATATCAACAACCTGCTCAAATGATGATGAAAAATACTAGCTCCTTGGAGCTGATCAAATAGGTCTTCAATACGAGGCAATGGGTACTTATTCTTCACGGTTACCTTGTTCAGCTGCCTGTAATCAATGCACAGTCTCATTGTGCCATCTTTCTTCTTCACGAACAACACCGGTGCACCCTGAACCAACCACTCGAACTGGCGACGTAGCTTCTCGCGACGAGACCGAGGTACATATTTCTCTAGAAAGAGAGTAGAGAACTGCTGCCATGTGAGAGGTGTTGCTCTTGCAAGCCTACGCCTCTCAAACTCCTCCCACCAATCAAATGCGGGACCGGTGAACTGAAATGTAGTAAATGAAACTCCGCTGGACTCAAGAATACCAGCCGTACGCAGCATCTTCTGACACTTATCCAAGAAACCCTGGGCATCCTCGCCCTCAACGCCACTGAAATGGGGTGGCTGAAGTCTACCAAATCTCTCAAGACGACGCTGCTCGTCATCGGGCATAACCTGAACCATATGCTCGGGAGCTGGAGCTGGTGCAGCTGGAGGAATAACCGGTGCAACCACCTGAGCGGGGACCGCCTCTGGCGTCTGAAGTCCCTGAACAACCGGGTCAGGTGTGCGAGCTGCAGGGGTCTGCTGACCACCCCCTGACTGAGATGTCGCTACAGTAGCGGTAGCTGAAACTACCTGAGCCAAACCGGAACACACCGATAATATCTGAGCAAGAGTCTCCTGAAGACCAGGAATAGCAATAGATACAGTCTGGCCCTGAACTGGGGCTGCTGGAGCATCAACCACTGGGGGCTGCTCCTTAACTGGTACTATGGGCGGGTCAGCTGGAACTCCCTCAGCTGCCCTACCTCTACCTCTAGCACGACCGCGCCCACGACCTCTAACAGGTGGCAATGGAGGTCGTCCACCTCGTCCCGATGCTCGCGTTCTCGCCATCTGCGAGAGAATAAAATATAGAAGTTCAGTCCTCAGAACAACAAGATCGCACGACAGAGTTCAAGAAAAGTGAAGTTTTCCTAAAGGTTCGCAGCCTCCCGAGGATAAGTACAAGCGTCCCCGTACCGATCCACAAGACTCTACTAACCGGCTCAAGACTCACGAGGCCTAGTAAACCTAGGCTCTGATACCAACTTGTCACGACCCCAAATCCGGTCGTGATGGCGCCCAGCACATTGCTAAGCCAGCCTGACCAATCAATATCAATAACGGAGCTAGAAGCTCTCTTTAACCCGTTTAAGCATTTCAAAATATGAAACAATAGTAATATTTATACCAACAGCGGGGAGACCAAGTCCCATAATATACTAACTCCCATAGACCGAAGGGTCAAGAGTCATGAGCCTCTACTGAACATGAGTGTATAAAGGTTTACAAGATACCAAGTGCGGAAAGAAATATCAATACAAAATCAAAAGACAGTAGGAAGGAATATCGGGTCCTGCGGACTCTGCAGCTACCTCGTATATCCCACGGATGTCGCCTCGCACAGCTACTGGATCACTGCTGAGAGGTACCTGGATCTGCACACAAGGTGCAGGGAGTAAAATGAGTATTGCCAGACTCAGTGGTAATAAACAAGGGTAAGACAACGCATATAAGAAATCCGCAATAAAGCACTATGTGAAACTATAATCAGCTACCCTGTCATAGAATCAATATTCACTGTACCTGTACCAACAAATACCAATAAATAGCATAACAGCTAGCAGATGTAGCTAAATGCAATGCAATGCATGATATGACCGCTACGGCGCGTAGCTCGACTCCAATTTTGGGTACCCGTGCTCACTGTGGGGGTTCAGACTCCGGAGGGGCTCCTACAACCCAAGCACATCTCATAGAGATTTACTGCGGCGTGCAGCCCGATCCAACATATATCTCGCTGCGGCGTGCAGCCCGATCCACTACTAGTCAGCTAATATGCAGATACAGCCTCGCAGGCTCAAAAGGAGTTTTTGAAAACTCTTTTTATCATTTTTCAGTTGGAAAACAGTAATATCAAGTTCCAGAGATTGGAATTAGCATAATAACAGAAATAACTACGGACTAGTAGTAAACTAGCATGTCTATATGATAAGACAATAATAACGATCCTCGCGGGATCCAATAATTGGCTCACGGCCCACAAGTATACTCAACCGCCCAAGAAGGGGGTTCAACGGCTCGAGAATAGCCAATAATACAGTATCAACAGGTCGGACTAATATATAGTCTCCAGTTCATGATCGACCCCACACTCTCAAGAGTGTGCGTGTCTCACCGCTATACAGCGTCACAAAGTGGTATACCGGGATTTCGAACCCGCTGGTCATCACCCACATCTATTACTCACCTCAATACGGCGCGACGACTACTCCGCAATGCCCTTGCCACGAGAATCAAGCTCCGCACGCGTAGAATCTGATCAAATACAGTAGAAATACAACAAATTAGGCCAATGGGACGACACCCAATCAATACAACTCGACTTACATCAAAATTTCCAAAGTTGTCAAAACCCGACTTTTGGTACGCTTGTCGAAAAATTACAAAAGTCACATATTCGGAACCCTCATCTCGATACGAGTCTAAGCATATCAATTTTACCAAATTCGGACTCCATTTGGCCATTCAAAACCTTGATTTTCTAAAGTTCAAGCCTAGGGCTAAATCCTCCATAAATTACCCCAAATTCCTTCATTTTCATGATATAATTGCATAATATTACCAATACTAATCATAGTTTAAGTCCATAGTTGATTACCCGATGATTTCCCTCGAGTTTCTCTTCAAAATCGCCCAAATCGCCTCTAAAGCCGAGACCCAAATGTGTGAAATGTTCCGAAATTTTTCTAACTTCGATACACTTAACTCACAAGCAATTTTCGCTTCGCGGATAAAATTCCGCCCTCGCGGAACCGCTTCTGCGACCTTTTGGTCACTTCGCGAACCCGGGCCCTTTGGCCATTTTCGCACCGGCCGATCCAAGGACCGCCCTCGCGCATCCGCTTCGTGGAAATTAGTCCGCTTCGTGGAATGATCCGCTCGCGACCAAGAGTCCGCTTCAGCGGACTCGCCTCCGCGATCAATCACCCGCTTCTGCGGACCTCCCCATCGCGCCTCAGGACCGCTTCTGCGATCGCCCACTCGCTTCAGCGAAGCCGCTCCTGCGGACCAGGCTCCGCTTCAGCGGTCTAGCCCGCTTCTGCGCCTTCTTGTCCGCTCCTGCGGACTCGCTCCTGCGCCCCCATTTCCGCAGGAGCGAAAACCACAGAACCAGAACACAAGTCTGCAATTTTCCACATTTTTCTCCCGTTTAACCATCCGAAAACACCCGGAGGCCCCCGGGACCTCATCCAAACACACCAACACATCTTAATACCTTATTCGAACTTGTTCAAATCCTCAAAACACGTCTAATAACACCAAAACCCATAATTCTCATCAAATTCAAGCCTAAATTCCTTAAAACTTTCCGAATTACACATTCGATAAAAAACCCGACCAAACTACGTCTGAATGACCTGAAATTTTGCGAACATATCCAAAATCACATAACGAAGCTACATGAATTGTCGGAATTCCATTTCGACCCCGGATCAAAATCTCACCTACCGTTCGGATTTCGCTAAAATTCAACCTTCGCCAATTCAAGCCTAAAACTACACCGGGCCTCCAAATTCAATTCCAATCGCTCCCCTAAATCACAAATCACCTCCCGGAACTAACCGAATCATCAGAATCCGATTCCGAGCCCTCTAACCAAATAGTCAACTCCGGGTTGACTTTCTTTATTCAAGTTTCCTTCAAAAAGGCTATATGCCTCATTTTCAATCCAATTCACTCCTAACTCACCCGATAGACTCTAACACCTGATATAAAATCATAAAACATGCATTTACAACATAACGGGGTGGTAATTCTTGTGACGACGAGCCGGGTCGTCACAGAATAGGGCCACAAGACCGGCTCAAGCCCGCCTCTAACGGTCCTAGCTCCTCGGGGGCCTGGACCGACCCACTTTCCACCCTTAACTATATAGAAAATTTTACTTTATACCTATTAATTTCAAACTATTTACTGTCACGACCCAGATTTCCCACCATCGGGAGTCATGATAGCGCCTACTAGTGGAAGCTAGGCAAGCCAATTCTTACTTACATTTTCATTAGTTACAACTCTCTTCTTAAGACTTTAAATAAAATCATGTAATTACAGCGGAATAATTAAACTTAGCGGAAGACTTAGTCAATCTTATCAAATATGATAAAGAAACCCAAACATGATACACTACCCAAGACCGGTGTCACAATACTCACGAACGTCTAAGAATAATACACACAATTGTCTGAAAGAAAAATATAAGCTATTTATCTCGAATACATGAGATAACATAATGAAATACATAGATAGAAGAGACAACGGGTCCTGCGGACGCCTGCAAGGCTACCTCGTAGTCTCAGTAGTCGGAATATCCACAATCGCTACTGCCGCTGCTGCTGTCCGTAACCTGTATCTGCGCAAAAAGAGTGCAGAGTGTAGTATCAGCACAACCGACCCCATGTGTTGGTAAGTGCCTGGCCTATTCCGGCGAAGTAGTGACGAGGCTAGGACCAGACACCTACATAAACCTGTACAGTTTATATATATATATATATATATATATATATATATATATATATATATATATATATATATATATATATATATATATATATATATATATATATATATATATACATACAGTAGGAAAACGTTATGGAACGTTTATAAGGAAAGAATCTGCTCTGAAATAACAATCAATAATTCATAATATCTGACGTAATCTGAACAATGGAACAAAACTTACGTGCATGTCTCAATTAATTTTTCAATGTATATCTTGTGGTAGGCATACCACTCGCTCCCAGATTTAACAATAGGCTACCGGCAACTATGGCCAATGACAATATTCAAATCACTTTGTGGTCGGCGTGCCACACGATCCCATTTCTTATTATATAAGTGATCAGCGCGCCACACGATCCCAATTCTTTAATGTGTAAGTGGTCGGCGTGCCACACGATCCCAATTCTTTAATATATAACTGAATGGCGCGCCACACGATCCCAATTCTTTAATATATAAGTGGTCGGCGCGCCACACGATCCCAATTCTTTAATATGTAAGTGGTCGGCGTGCCACATGATCCCAATTCTTTAATATATAAGTGGTCGGCACGCCACACGATCCCAATTCTTTAATATATAAGTGGTCGGCGCGCCACACGATCCCAATTCTTTAATAATGTATATTACCGGCATTAAACTAATAACCTCTGATCAACAGTAAGTATACCGGTATTAAAGAATTACCGGTATTAAACCAATAATCTTCACTTTCAACAATATTTATATTACCGGTGTAAAATTAATAAATGATAATAAATCAATAATATATCTCCATTACCGGTGTAACACCAATAACTCTTAATCAACAAATTATATATATATTACCGGTATAAAACCAATAAACGATAATAAATCAACAATATATCTCCGTTACTGGTGTGACACCAATAACTCTTAATCAACAATTTATATATATATATATATATATATATTACCGATATAAAACCAATAATAATTTCCTTTCACATAATCACATAGGATTAATAAGAATTTAATCCATTTTTAGACCTAGGGTCATGCTCGACACCCAGCGTATAGATACTCGTCACCATGCCTATACGTCAGACTCCACATATAACAATTTATGCATAAACTCAATTCCTATTCCCTCAAGCTAGGATAGAACAAACACTTACCTCGAAAGTTTACGAACAATTCAATACGTAGCAATGCCTTTTCCTTTCGAATTTGACTCCAATCCAATCGTATCTATACACAATTGATTTAGTATCATCAATACTACTCAACAAATTAGTTCATATGGCCAAATATAATTTTTACAACATTCTGTCCGGAATAGTGAAAATCAACCCCAGGCCCACATGATCGAAACTCGAGTTTCGAACCAAAATAAATTCACCCTATCATCCACAAGTTTAAATATACAATTTGCTCTTAAGTTCGACTGCAAAATGAGGTCTACATCGCAAATTCTTTGAAAACCCTAACTATACTCATTTCTCTAATTTTTCTACATATTTACACATATTTAGGCTTAGGAATTCAAATAATATTGATGGAAAACGAAGAAAACGAGTCAAGAATCACTTACCCAAGAAGTTTGATGAAGAATTGCTCAAGAATCGCCCAAGAAGCTGTGGAGAAGAGAGAGTTTGTGAAATTGGATGAAAATCCCGTTTCTGTTCTGTTTTGGGATTAAATTCACTGGGCAATAATTTTTTTCTATGTTATCGCGTGAACAGGGTCGCGATCGCAGAAGGTAAATGTTCAACTCTACGTGATCGTGTGGACAGTGCTGCGATCGCGTAGAATAAATTCAATGGGTGGCTCGTTTGCACTACGCGATCGCGTGAAAGGGCTCGCGATCGCGTTGAAGAAGGACATAAAGCTACACGATCGCGTGCAATGGGATGCGATTGTGTGACGATCCGACCCATCGTCACGGGAATTACCACCCCGTTATCTTTCATTTATGTGTTGTATGCCTTTATATCAGTGTTAGAGTCTATCAGGTGAGTTAGGAGTGATTTGGATTGAAAATGAGGCAAATAGCCTTTTTGAAGGAAACATGAATATGAAAAGTCAACCTGGAGATGACTATTTAGTTAGAGGGCTCGGAATCGGATTCTGATGATTCGAGTAGTTCCAGGAGGTGATTTGTGACTTAGGGGAGCGATCAGAATTGAATTCGGAGGTCCGATGTAGAAATAGGCTTGAATTGGCTAAGGTTGAATTTTGGCGAAAATCGAATGGTAGGTGAGATTTTGATCCGCGGGTCGGAATGGAATTCCGACAATTCCTGTAGCTTCGTCATGTGATTTTGGATATGTCTGCAAATTTTCAGGTCATTCGGACGTCGTTTGGTCGGGTTTTCGATTGAATGTGTAATTCGGAAAGTTTTAAGGAATTTAGGCTTGAATTCGATGTGAATTATGGGTTTTGATGTTGTTAGACGTGTTTTGAGGATTGGAACAAGTTCGAATCAGGTATTAGGATGTGTTGGTGTGTTGGATGAGGTCCCGGGGGCCTCGGGGTATTTTCGGATAGTCAAACGGGAGAAAATATGAAAAATTGCAGACTTTGTGTACTGGTTCTGTTGTTTTCGCTCCTGCGGAAATGGGAGCGCAGGAGCGGACAAGGAGGCGCAGAAGCGGAACCATGTCCGCTGAGGCGGCGTCGCTGGTGCGAGGATGAGACCGCAAAAGCGGTCAATAGGCGAGATGGGGGAGTCCACAGAAGCGGATAGTGGATCGCGTAGGTGAGTCCGCAGGAGCGGACTCTTGTGCGTAGAAGCGGGAGATTTCCGCAGGAGCGGTTATGTTTTCGCGGAAGCGGACACGCAGGAGCGGTCCGTGGCTCGCAGGAGCGGAAATGGCCAATTAGGCCCGGGTTCACAGAAGCGACCAATTGGTCGCAGAAGCGGTTCTGTAGAGGCGAAAATGGTCCGCAGAAGCGGAAATCGCAGAAGGATTAATAATATCAGAAGTTAGAAATTTCAGAAACATTTCATACATTTGGGTCTCGGCTTAAGAGGCGATTTGGGTAATTTTGAAGGGGGATTCAAGGGAATCATCAGGTAATCAACTATGGACTCACATTATGATTAGTATTGATAATATTATGCAATTATCTCATGAAAATGGAGGAATTTGGGATATTTTATGGAGGACTTAGCCCTAGGCTTGAACTTTAGAAAATCAAGGTTTTGAATGGGAAAATGGAGTCCGAATTTGGTAAATTTGATATGCTTAGACTCGTATTGAGATGAGGGTTCCGAATATGTGACTTTCATAATTTTTCGAGAAGCGTACCGAAAGTAAGGTTTTGGCAACTTTGGGAATTTTTATGTAAATTGAGTTGTTTTGACTGGGTGTCGTCCCATTGGCCTAATTTGTTGTGTTTCTACTATATTTGATCAGATTCTACGCGTGCGGAGCTTGATTCTTGTGGAAAAGGCATCACAGACTAGTCGTCGAGCTGTATTGAGGTGAGTAATAGATGTGGGTGATAACCAGCGGGTTCGAAACCTCGGTATACCACTTTGTGATGCTGTATAGCGGTGAGACACATACTCTCTTGTGAGTGCGGGGTTGATTGTGATTGGGGACTATGGCTTAGTCCGACCTGTTGATATTGTATTATGATATTGGCTATTCTTGAGCCGTTGAACCTCCTTCTCGGATGGTTGCGTATTATATTGTGATATTGGCTACTCTTGAGCCGTTGAACCTCCTTCTCAGATGGTTGAGTACATTTATGGGCTGTGAGCCAGTTATTGGGATCCTGCGAGGATCGTTATCATTGTCCTGTGATATTGACATGCTAGTTTTACTACCAGTCCGTAGCTATTACTGTTATCATGATATTTCCAATCTTTGGAACTTGGCATTTACTGTTTTCAACTGAAAAATGATAAAAGAACTTTCAAAACTACTTTTGAGCCTGCGAGGCTGCTTTTGCATATTAGCTGACTGGTAGTGGATCGGGCTGCGCGCCGCAGCGTATATTTATGATATTATGCTTGGGCTGTAGGAGCCCCTCCGGAGTCTGAACTCCCACAGTGAGCACGGGTACCCAAATTAGATCGGGCTACACGCCGTAACGGTCATTTCATGCATTGCATTACATTTAGCTACATCTGCTAGCTGTTATACTTATTGTTGATATTGTTGGCTCTCTACTGTTGATATTGAACTGCTACAGGATATTGGTTATAGCTTTACATTGTGCTTTACTGTGGATTTCTTATCTACGCTGTCTTACCCTTATTTATTACCACTGAGTCTGGCAGTACTCATTTTACTCCCTGCACCTTGTGTGCAGATCCAGGTACCTCTCAGCAGACCTGATCCGGTAGCCGCTCAAAGGCATTGTACGGGATAGTCGAGGTAGCTGCAGCGTCCGCAGGACCTGACTCCCCTTCTGACTATCTTTTTCATTTCTTGTTGTCTTTTCTTTCCGCACTGAGTTTTGGTTATAAACCTTATTACACTTATGATCTTAAAGGCTCATGACTCTTGACCCTTCGGTCTATGGGAGTTGGCATGTGTTGGGACTTGGTTCCCCGTTTTGATATATTTATTACTGTTGTTTTATAATTTGATATGCTTAAATTGGATAAAGTGAGCTTCTAGCTCCATAATTGTCGTTGATTGGTCGGGCTGGCCTAGCAGTGCGTTGGGCGCCATCACGACCGGATTTGGGGTCGTGACAGATCGCGTTGAGTAACTTGTCAAGGCAGTACGATCGCGTGAACAAGGCCGCGATCGCGTAGAGTAAAGCTTCTATGTAAAAATTGCAGAAAATCTGCTAGTTTCCTAAGTCCAAAAACACCTCGAACCACCTCCGAAACACTCTCGAGCCCTCGAGGCTCCAAACCAAATATGCACACTAACTCAAAAACATCATACGAACTTGCTCGCGCGATCAAATCACCAAAATAACATCAAAATCAATGAATTGAGCCTTAAAACTCAAGATTTCTTTCAAAATTTCATAACTTCCAAAATTTCCAATTTAAGGCCAAAACACGCCAAATGACGTCTGTTTTCAACCAAACTTTACAGGAAGCGCTTAACCAATATGTATGACTTGTACCGGGCATCGGAACAAAAATACGAGCCCGATACCATTACTTTTTAATCAAATTTCAGTTTCATTTTCCTTACACATTTTCAGAAAATAATTAACAGAAAATTTTTTTTACCTGGGTTCTAGACCTCGGATTTCGATTTTGGGCATACACCCGAGTTCCATATTATATTACGGATTTTTTGAGACCGTCAAATCACGGGCCCGGGTCAGTTTACCAAAAATATTGACCAAAGTCAACCATATCAATATTAATATCAAAATTCTTCAAATTTTCCACATATTTCAACATAAAAATTTTCCAGCTTCGCGCCCGGACTGCACATGCAAATCGAGGCAACTATAAATGAGGTTTTCAAGACCTCAGATGCTCGAAATAATTAAGAAAATAAGTGATGACCCTTTGGGTCGTCACATTTACCCTTTAATGCACATGCTCAAACTATTTACTACTCATACCCATGCATTTCAAACTATTTACCCGCTTATTCTTTAGCTAAAGATAAACCATGCGGTAGACTTTCACTAAGTCACTAAAGGCCATATATTATAGTTGCATTTATTATAGTGCGTGTGACTCTGTATATCTCTATAATATATGTTGTAATCATAGTTATTGGTATAGATAGATCGGATTTTAAATAATTAGCACCTCTAGTTATCATAAACTAGCACTTCCCTAAGTTGTCAAGCTGATATTTTAACAAATTTAATTTATCGAATACTACTTATATGCATTAAAAGATGAACTGCTCCAACTATAAATTACAAGAGTGAAAGTGATCATTAGTGATGCTGAAATTAAATCATTCGAGCTATGATCATCATTAATGACGATACTTGAGAAAATTTTAAAAGTCAACCGCGATACACTTTGCAGGTACATGTACACTGAATTTAAATTAATATTTTAATACTCTAGTATACTCCTAGTATATCTTTTTAACACATCATTTACTATTTCTGTATTCTATACGGACTATACTTATAAAATGCCACCAATCGTGCTACACCGCATGATTTATTTTTTTCCTTGTTTGATTAGATTTGACTCACCTGATTAAAATATTGATTGGCAAATGTAACCAAGTGTTGAGTCAGCTTAGTCGAGACTTGGAGCTAATTTGAGGTGATTAAGATCGAAATTTTCAGTTGAAAATCGAAGAAGAACACAACTAAAGTAATAATCGAAGAAGAACAATGTTACCTAACAGTATTCCTCTACAGTATACTAATATACTATTGGAGTATATAGTTATACTATAACAGTATACCGTTATAATATACAAATATATTGTTATGGTATACTGTAATAATATGTAAGATATTGTAACAATATGCTATAATAGTATACAATATACTATAATAATATACTTATTACTCATAAATTCACTTGGCCTTTTTTCTTTTTTAAGCTTTTTACCTAGCGTGAGCGGCAAATTGAAAATACAAAAAATAAATAAATTATAGTTTGCTATCTAATGTAATGGTATACTATTACAATTAGATCCTTTTAGATTTTTTTAAATTTTTTATTGACAACTGATATTATTTCAGTTTAATAATTGAATTTAAATTAGATCCTTTTAGCTTTCAGTACAATTGTATACCCTGTTGGTATAACTATATGCTATACTGGTATCAAATGTTAGTTAATATTTTTTTGGTTGTACTATCTACATTTAATTGGTACACGATTTGATTTTTATTTAGTAATAATATATATAAAAAGAATAATAAAAAATAGTAAAAATAGTAAATGAAATTAGATAATGAAGAGAAAAGGCATATGAAAAAAGAAGTTAAAATGCAATTAGAATAGGAAAAAAGAAAAAGAAATAAGAAGAAAACGAGAAGAAAAAAAAAGAAAAAATAAAAGAAAAAAGCATATAAATAAAAAAGAATTGAAGATTAAAGAAAAAATTTCCCACAAAACCTATTATGGGTAGGAAATATAATTAATTTATAGATAAGGAAAATAAATAGGTAGACAAGGGTAAATAGTTTTGTTTTAGTTGGTAGCTGTGTCAAAACCCCTTAACTATATACACTAAGGCCTTTATTTTTTTTAAGATTAATTCGTATGATCTGAATACACAACTGAATGTCAAGATATGTATTAATATTAACACATTTGAATCTGAACTGAATATTATGATCTGAATATTAAATAATTAAGATTGTTTGATTTTTAACATCTGAATGTATAAATATCTTTATTTGAAAATTAATAAAAATAAAATTCAAACGAAATACTAATTAATCTAGTATTCTACCAATCCAATATATAATTTTTTTAAAATATGGTAGTTTCTAGTGGTGATGGCTAATGGTGGTGCTTGAGAATACCGACTATGCGGTGGTTAGTGGTAGTTTTGGTTGATAGTGGTAGTTCATGGTAGTAGCTAGTGGTGATTAGTAATGGTGGCGATTATGATTGAGGATGGTGGTGGTGAGTGGTGATAGTTAATAATGGTGGGTGGTGATAGTAGTTGTGATTAGGGAAGGTGGTGGTGGTAGTTTATAATGATAGGTAGCGCCGCCTATGGTTGTTGATGGTGATGGGATGGCTAGTTGTGGTAGTTGAGGTAGATGAGTGTTAGTTGTGGTTGAGAATGATGATGCGGGGTGTGGTGGGGATGGTGGTAGTCGATAATGGTAGCGACTATGATTGGGGATGATGTGGTAGCGATGGTGGTTGAGCATGGTGGCAGCAACGACGGTATGGTAGTAGTTGATAATGGTAGGTGGTGGTGGTAGTTAATAATGAATATGGATGATAACATCTTAATAAAATTAAGTCTCCGTTATAGATCTTAGTCACACAAGCCTATTCAGACCCATTAAATGGTTGTGAAGTAACAAAAAATATACACACTTAATGATTAAGATCTGAATAATTAAGATTGAGACTTTAAATATAAATTCACTTAATATTTGAGATATGAATGATTAAGATTTAGACTTCTGTTAAGTGCAAACAAACGAGGCCTCAGGCTATAGGTAATAGGTAGAGGTGAGCGTTCGGGCAATTCGGATTACATATGAAATTTCGATTTGGATTTTCAGTGTTTGGATTGACAAAATGATAATCTAAATCCAATCCAAATAAGTTCGGATTGGATAAAAAATTTTAAGTTCGGTTTCGGATTAATCGGTTTGGATATTTTGAATTTTCGATTTTAAACTTATAACTTGAGATGTTTCTTCTTTTTACAGAATGAATATCCAAGTGAAGTATTCATATTAAGCTGTTTGAAAAGTTCTCCATTTTCACCGCAATCATCTAAATAAAATTATTATACAAAAAAAAATATTAAAAAAAATATAACAGAGACGTTAATACGACATATAAGAATCAAGAACTGTTAAATCGTTTTGCAAAAATGAAGGGTAGGAATTTCAATATACTTCTTAAGCTTGATCTTGAAAAGCTTTTGATAAATTAGAATGGTCTTTTATTTACAATACTTTGCATAATCTTAATTTTCCTATTAACATTAGCACACTAATTATATCTTGTATTAGACTTCTACTGCAATCCTTGTAAATGGAAAGTCTACTTATTGTTTTACCCTTCGAGGGGGATAAGACAAGGTGACCCTCTTTCACCTTATATTTTTATTCTCTGTCTTGAAATGCTTTCTAGACAAATAAACTTAGAAATTGACTATAATATTTGGCACCCTATCTCGATTGGAAAAAAAGGACCTCAATTATCTCATCTGTTTTTTGCAGATGATATAATTTTATTATCAAAAATTACTTCCAAATCCTGTCACTCTATTATTAATACTATTACTTCTTTTAGTACTTATTCGGGCCAATCTAACAATCTAGACAAGTCAAAAATTTTCTTCTCAAAAAATTGCCCTCATTCCCTAAAGCTTGATTTACAACACTTGTTTAACATAAAAGAGTGTACTAAGTTCGGTCAATATTTGGGTTTTCCCCTTTTTACTTCGAAACCTTTAAAACGAGATTTCCAATTCTTAATTGATAAGTTTAAATCAAAATTAGCTAGGTGGAAAACTCATTTTTTAACTAAATCAGGAAGACAAACTCTTATTCGTTCTACTTTGAATAGCCTTCCTAATCATGTAATGCAATTTATTACCATTCCTAGTTCTATTATTACCTTACTCAATACTTACCAAAAGAACTTTCTATGGGGTTCTTCTCCTCATAAGAAAAAAAATCCATCTCTTAAAATGATCCACTGTAACCCAGCCTTTGACTATTGGAGGTTTAGGTATCTAAAATCTTCGTACAAAGAAAAAGCTTTACATGCTAGTTTGGCATGGAGACTTTTTCAAAATCCTACTCAACTTTGGGCTAATGTTTTACTTCATAGCCATTTACCAAATTATAAGACTATTATCTCTTCTCAAGCTAATGTTTTACTTCATAGCCATGTACTTCCCCCTTTATTGGAAGCTTCTATTACTAGTATTTACATGCCTAAAATACTAACAAATTATGACCATCTTATTTGGGCTATTACTCCTTCTGGTTTATTCTCTGTCAAATCTATTTACCATGAACTCTCTACTTACTCCTCTATTACTACTTCTCAACCATTAAGTTTCAAATGGATTTGGCAACTTCATACACTTCCAAAAATTTCTTTCTTTATTTGGTTAATTTGTCATAGTCGAATTCCTACTGCTGCCTATTTACATAAATAAAATATTTTTAATACTGATCTCTGTGCACATTGTGGGTTACAAAGTGAAACTATTACTCACATCTTTTTTGAATGTAGTAATGCTAGGTCACTTTGGCAGGCCCTTCATTTTAACATAATTTAAAATTTTGGCCCTATTAATGTAAATTCTCTGCCATGGTGGCATACTTTCTTTACGAAAACAAATTTAGGTCAGTATAAAGGAATTCCTTTTGAACGTATTCTTCCTTTTGCGATCTGGCATCTCTGGACGATTAGGAATAAAAATTTATTTGATAATTCTGAGACTATTTCGAATGCTCTTTTAGTGTACAACCAAGCAGCTGAATTTTTTTATCTTACACACTCTAAGAACGATAGATCTACTCCAATACCTATCTATATCAAATGGCATCCACCTACAGGAAATTTTCTAAAACTTAACATCGATGGCTCTACTAAGATGAATCCAACTACTTGTGGAATTGGGGGTGTCTTTAGGGACTCTACCAGTAGTTGGGTCATCGGTTTTGCAGGACATGTTCAAAACGGTTCTAGCTTACAAACTGAGTTATTATCACTTGCCATGGGCCTTCAAATTGCTGTGCAATTCAAGATCTTTCCTTTAATCATTGAAATAGATGCAACTACAATCTTGGACTTGCTAAAAAATCCAACACCCAAATTCACTAATATTATTACTGATTGTAGGTACTTGCTCCATCAGTTGCCTGATCCAGCTTTACATATCATCTATATGGAGCAAAATGGAGTTGCGGATTGCTTAGCCAAGTATGGAGCATCACAAATGGAGGCAAATGTGGAAATGTTTTCAAGCCCTCCAAATTTTGTGTTATCTTCTTTTCAACAAGACCAAGTGGAACACTGAAAAGAAGATTTTGTAAACCTTCGACTATGTTAGATGATAATCATATAAGTAGTACTAGTTTTTCTACTTCTTTTTTATCTAGTAGGTATAATGTAGTAGGAAGTAATGTGATCCATTTTAATGCATCCAACAACACTCTCTTGTAACTTTTATTTTTATAATATATCTATCTTTTTAACCAAAAAAAGAAATAGTAAAATCATGTCCAAATAAAAAGTATTCTCATAATAACTTAGTAATTAATATTGGATAATAATATCTAATGCGTAGAGTATCGAACTTATTACTATTGACATATGGATAATGGACTAAATATAAAATATAAGAATTTCGGATTTTCGGATATCCAAAAATTCAAGTACCAAATCTAATATCCAATCTGAAATTTAAAATTTTAAAAAATTAAATCTAAAATCCAATCCATAATTCAAAAATCTAAACTAAAAATTCAAGAAATTCCAATTTCGGGTTTGGCTGAAGAATGCCCACCCATAGTATTCGAAAAATCTCCCCCACCTACTGAATTTCAGCTAGGAGCAACAGAACATGTTCAACAGTGAAAACACATTAATAAGTTGAGTTCAAAACGGAGACAAAACTTTCCACCTTTGAGACAATCTCTCCAATGGATCCCCTCACCCTCCTCCGGGAGTACACCATCCGTAACGAGCTCCACAAAATCGTCCGTATCGGCGACGACTACCGTTTCGGCAACGACTACTCTTTCCCCTGCGCCATCGAAACCGCTTATCGCTCTAAGCACGTGCAAGCCAATCGCTACACTCTCGAAACCCTAATCAACTTCATCACCAATCACCACCTCAAACACACCGATTACATCCAGCAATCACGCTCCCTTCGTATCCCCGCCGTCACTCTCCCTGATCGTAAACCCCTCCTCGATTATCTCACCGGAAAAACTGCCTCGTCCGACTCCATTGAATTCCTCAAATTCCCTCAGCCCAATGAAACTGCGCTTCCTATTTCTCTTTCTGTGTCTACTGCTGCCGCTGGTAACGATGACAATTTTTTATCGGACGTTAGAGTTTTGGATAATCGAAACCCGATTGAGCTGATTAGAGCTGCAGAGAAGCCTTTGAAGGATAGGGAGTCCATTTTGATGTGTAAGAACCGGGATTTTTACAGTGTTTTTACGGCGGCGTTGCGTAGAGATGAGGAGCGGCAGCGGGCAGAATCGTTGCAGAGGAAAGACGGTTTGGTAGCGAAGAATCGGATAGAGAGAGCGGGGTTTGGCGGTGGTGATGAATTAGGGTATGATGGTGGGCCCAAGGCGAAAATGCATTTGAAGGGAAGCAAGATAGGGGAGGGTGTTCCGATTATTTTGGTTCCCAGTGCGTTTTCGACTTTGATTACTATTTATAATGTGAAGGAGTTTTTGGAGGATGGGGTCTTTATACCAACTGATGTGAAATTGAAGCAGATGAAGGGGACCAAACCGGATTGTATAACGGTGCAGAAGAAGTTTAGTAGGGATAGGGTAGTTACGGCCTATGAGGTGAGGGATAAGCCTTCTGCACTGAAGGCGGAGGATTGGGATCGTGTGGTGGCGGTTTTCGTGTTGGGGAAAGAATGGCAGTTCAAAGATTGGCCCTTTAAGAATCATGTTGAGATCTTTAACAAGAGTAAGTTTTGAATGATTACGTGCAGCTGAATTATTGCCAAATTGTTTGCAAAATGATGATAGCTTCTTGCAACAGTAGTTCTGAAACGGATCAGAGGAATCTCGGTTGTCCTAAGACTAAAAAGTAGTGATTATTTTTGGGGTTAATTTTCACTTAGAATCTGAAGTTAGATTTTATACTTAATGCAATATCCATTTCCTGGCCTTTGTTGCAGTTGTAGGATTTTTCTTACGTTTTGAGGATGATAGCGTGGAGTCAGCGAAGACCGCAAAGCAGTGGAATGTCAAGATTATTTCGGTTAGCACATTAATGATTGTTCATTTAGTCCTTATCATTAAAACTGTCAATTATATGCTATGACAACAATTTTGCATGTTATTTTGTATGGTTGTTGTCTTGCCAAATATTGTCGATTGAATTTGCAGATAAGTAAAAACAAACGTCACCAGGACAGAGCTGCAGCACTTGAGGTGTGGGAGAAACTTGAAGAATTTATGAGGTCTCGCTCACATTGATGCATGTTGAGGCTCTAGGTAGACAACTTGATTAACCCTTGGTCAAAAAACAACTTGATTAACCTAATCTTTTCGAAATTGAGAAGCTAAATGATTGGTATTTTGCTTCCTTTGAATATTACGATTATATTTATCCGGTTGAAGGTTCGAGTCTAAGAAGGTTTTGATGCTCTAAAATGCTATTAAACTCTTTCAAATAGTTATTCTGGTTTTGGATTGACTGTGTTTTATTACTATCTTTGAATTAAAGGTGTTTGGAACTTGTATTATTTTCTTAGTCATTTCCGTACAAAAGGAGACCCTTGGTGTAACTGGTAAGTTGCCTCCATGTGACCAGGAGGCCACAGGTTCGAGCCATGTAAACAAACTCTTGCAGAAATGCAGGGTAAGGCCGCGTATCCTTGTGGTGTGCCCTTGGACCCCGCACATAGCGGGAGTTTAGTGCACCGGACTTCCCTTTTTGTCATTTCAGTACAGTAGGAAATTAACTATCTCCTTTATGGTAAGCTATATTTACCTTGCGCCATGTGCTGATTTCAGTCAGGTCCAAATGTATCATTGACCTCTTTGTCATCTGAAACGATTCTTGTTTCCTAATAAGATAAATGTGAAAGTTACTTTTTAAATGGAGCATGATGGATATAGAGGATTCCTGTAGACAGATCCTTACTAGTTTGGGATTGAGCATTGGTCGTAGTAGTTTCCGGCATGTAAAAGAGTGGTCTCACTGAGACGTCATTTTGATTTTATTGGTACATCGCATTCTAGGTCTTTAATGGGTGAGATTTTGATTGATGATTTATTACAATTTGGCAGCACCGAGAGGGAACATGCTGCTAATGAGGTCTTAGCCTAGATCTTTAAGGTTGAGGTCGCGAGAAGAATAACTATTATGTCAGAGCTGTAGAAATATGGCTTTCTTTCGTCAAACTGGCATATTCGCGTTCATCTGCCTGTATGCGAGTAGGTTCGTGTACGTTCCACCCATTGTTGCCATGTGTAGTACTGTTGTTTTTCTGGGGTAAAAAAGGACAGTCATGGTGCTATAGCTCCAGTTATTCTCTTCTTTGATTTATGCCATTTCTCATTCAGAAATTGGAGGTTATGTTGCAAGTTACTCTGATATTTTGGAAGAAGTGAAATGTTCTTTCTTAGCTCTCCTCTATGCGTACTTTGTGGTTTTATACTCTACTTGTATATTCTCAAACATTTTAAAAGAATATACACTTGAAAAAATGTCATTTTTTCATAAATGAAACAAGAATCAATTTTACTGGCTTTAGATGAATCTTTGCTTATTTAGCGAGTTCTGATAGTGCCATAATACCGTCATTTAAGTTTTGTTTACAGCCGTAGTAGGTTTAGTTTGGAATAAGCTACTTTTTGTCTACTCGAGGAAAACTTACCTGGTGGATAATAAGATGGGACCAGGGATATTTATCAGAAAAAGGGTTGAAGGCGGTGAGAATGCAATTCGTTTGATATATTACATGAATTAAAAATGGATAGAATTCCTTTTCTCATTTTTAATTTTTGTGAAGGAAATGTGTCATGGAATGTAGTCTATGTTTCTGGTTAGTACGATATATGTCCAGCAAGGATAGGGACTCCCATATATGAAGAATTGGTCATAACCATGGTTATAGGTGATGGAGAAAGCATGAAAGTCTCATTTTCCAGTTCCCCCTACCATTTCCAGTAAGAGATTGAATAAGATGGGACATCTTTTCGTCTGAGTGCATCCTTTAACACCTGTTAGTCATACCCAACAAAAAGATTCGGTCACGTCACTCTGCTGCTAGTTCCAACACGGAGGAGTGAGTTGTGACATTAATGACAAAGTTTAAAAGTAGATTGTTACAGGAATTCGTGCAGACTTTTTCCTGTGTTTAAGAGTAATGCAGCGTTAAGCTGATTCATAGCTATTTCGTTGTTTTTCATTGTTTTTCTTTTGTAGTACACCATTTTAATGGTCAAGTATATTTTGTAACACTAGAATGCTTCAAGTAACATAATATCTTTATCTTGGTTGCACCAGGTGATATTAGATGACAACTGGACAGTGAAGACTCGACAAAACACAATAGACTTGTGAGCCTATAATGGGAATACAGTTTCGGCAGATGAATATCCTCCTTTGTAGGTTCTATAAGGTCTTCTATTGGGATATATGCACCCTTTGTTCTAGGCGGGTGAATCCTGTGTAGGTATATCTTTCTTGTAGGCCAACAGAAATTATTTTACGAGTTCTTTTTTTAATTATTAATTTCTTTGAATGTGAGGCTTTTTTCTGGGTGTTTGCAAATTGCTTTCTTGATAGCAAGTTGCAAGCAGGTGATAGCTACGCTTTCTTTACACTCCTTGTTGCCAGTTCCCCTCCTTGCGCCCTTCCGGGCCAAGAAAGAATATTCGAAAAATTAGTTAAAAGATAGACTATTCACCTGAATGGATCCAACTAATGCGAGATTTTAGAATATGTATTAATAATATTGCTTTACGAAAGAATATACAATACAATGGCGAATTAGCCTGGTAGAAAGGTGATTGCTGAATGCTGATATGAGCTAATGTTTAAAAAGTAAAAGCACTATTCGGTAACAGACAGACAGGTTAGCTAACCATGGAGAATATAATAGGTAAAAGATATTGGAAGTCTGCCGAAGGTAAACAAAGTCAGGCCTTGTTGGTTATTGAAGCATAGGAAGCAATAAAGAGAAAGCATAAAGAAAGAGGAGCTGCCATATTGGTTGAAGTTGCATCGTTGGAACCACCTTGTGATGACGGTACGGAATTAGACCCACGTCCTGTCAACATTGTTGATCGCATAATGTTAAGCATTTTGTAAAACCAAAATTTGCCTTTCTTGAATTAGTGGCACAATTATTTTAATAAAAAAGAAAAACCTAGTGTAGCTAGTGCATAGACAATTTGGTGGTTCAGCAGGAGAGCCAATTGGTGAACCAACTGTCCTTAGGGAGCAGTGTCAGGATTGTATGCTTTGTGTGTTAAATAAGTTAAATGCAGGGAGTTTAGAATGAGACTTGTTAGTTCTTACCATTGCAGCGGCTAGCAGGTGGAGTCTGAACTTTACAAGCAGTAGTGAGGGCCGACGCCTGAGTCTGGTTAATGTTGAGTCCCAGGTTGGAGTCACCCCCGTTGAGAACCTGGCATAAGCATTCTGGTTTCTTATCAACCACAGTGCTAAGCTGGGTGCAGCAACCTGAGAATTGCGGTGAGGAGTTCCCTGTGAAGTAGGTCATGCATGGTAACATGCTGACCAATACGTTTGTGCAGTCATCGCTTTCTTGAGCAGTTACTCCTGCCCAGATCATCGCCAACACAATCAAGACTGCTCCCATTTCATTCCTTTGACTTGTCATTCCTATGGTACTCAGGAAACCTCGTAGAAATGACGAGAAAAACTGTGCTTGGTCTATATAGGAAAAAGGAGGTTGAAGAAACGAAGAGTATTCAAAAGAACATATTTTGATATTGTGTACCATTAAAGAAAACAGGTTTTCACAGATAGACGTTGATATTCGTTTCGTATATTTTACATATGAATTAGGTAGAAGTGGACAAGTGGTTAGTTATATGGCTGACCAACGCAGGCCAACACTCTGTACCATGATTTGTTTGGTGTAATAGAAAAACCTAAGGATTCTGGCGAAGACCTTCAAGAACAACGTGTAAATCTATCACATGCTTCTAACTTCTGAGTTCTGACTGTATCCACAATTTTCTTCAATTTTTTAGGGGAATTAAAGCAGTAAATTAGACTTGGGCTAGAAGATCTCAACAAAAAAAAAACAAAAAAATCTGCTCTTCCCACTTCAAGATAAATGTAATTTAGTTCATTAACATTTCAAATCATATTTGCCGCGTAGAGGAAGTTATAAATTGAAAGGAAAAACTTTAGGTATCTGTAATTAAGTTAGTACTAGTATAGTACCCGCGCGATGCGCGGTAAATAATAATTAGAAAAGAAGAGTGTATATATATAATAAAAAT